>OY728125.1:2111798307-2112395848 GCA_963277665.1 Viscum album | reverse complement strand
GAGTCACAACGACAGAAATGAGAAACGACAGAAAATGCAGAAGAGAAGAAAACACACAGAACACAACGATTTACGTGGTTCGGGAAAAATCCCTACGTCCACGGAGAGACAGAACTTCACTAATTCGGGAGCACAAAAATACAGAGTTTTTTCAGTAGCAACTCTAGCCCGAAAATGGGCTATAAAATGGAGAAGACGATCACTGTTCCGAAAAGTAAGTCCGCGTCGCTACAGTGAACGACAACCACCTTTGTCAAAAGTGCTACAGTGGCTGCCGGTTGGAAATCAAAAGCGCTACAGTACTGTTGACTCCGAAGTCCGCACTGCTACAGTGCTTGTCGGTGTCGAGCGGTCAGCTCCGCTACAGTAGACATAGATGCTACAGTGCCGAAAAATTGGGTCGGGGACCTTCGGCCCCCGAACCCCCGGAGTAGGGGCGCGTTGCCCCCTGCAATCCCCAACGGGCTCACCGCGGAGCTCGACCCGCAACAGTTGCAAGCCACAAGCATTCGGCCCAACCGGATCGGGCAACACCAATCCAACTAAGAGTTGAGAAGCATTGACGAAGTCATAAATGTACCCACAATTCAAGGGGAATTCAAGTTTTGGGTAAATTTGGTTGTGCGGGAAAAATTTCAGGAATCCTGCCCAAACCATTTTTGGGTTGAGTATAAAAGGGAAAGTACCTTGTACTTTCTGACATATGTACTGTTCAGGAAAAGGAGGAGAGAAGGCGAAGCGTTGAAGAAATTTTAGAAAGAAGAGGTTTCCAGATTGTTTTTCTTGAAGAAGTCGTGCCGGAAGTGAAAGGAGAAAAGACAAGATTGCACCATATTCAGCTGATCATCGCATTCAACTGGTTATCGTATCGGGCTGGATAATCGGACTGGGAAAATCGTATTTGGATTTCCGGATTGAAGAAGTGGTTCAGAATTGTCTCAACCATATTCTGACAGATATATATTTTTCGTATTGAGGAATCGGATTGGGAAAATCAGACTGAGTTTTATACCAAAATCCAGGAAGTTCTTACCAGCTTCCGGATAAAAAAGTGAAGAATTGTTTTGAAAGATTATATTTGTGAAATTTGATCAAGAAACAACGTAATATGTTTGTTACAAAAACTTTCTTATATCATTTCGTGCTACTTGAAGCATATGCGGTTTCGATTCAAATGCTACACGAGTTTAAGGGTATATCCTACTCGTTGTATTCTACACAAAAAAATTGCTTTCTAGTGGATTGTGTGGTATTGAATTATTTACAAACCATACCAATGACATAACTTTTCTTATTGAATAGTGAACTTTGTAAATTTTTGTGTTCGTGTTGATATGTGGTTGAATTGTTTTCACCAGGGAAATAAATCTTTAACAGGAGGCGAAAGTTGTTTCTTGAGTAAGAAAACATAAAAGAAAAAGATATTACTGATTCACCTCCCCCTCCTCTCAGTGATACAATTATCTTGATTGGGCAATTTTACTGACAATCATATAATTATTTTATATTATATAGATATTTTACTTATTTCAATTATATCACTTTCATGTGATAGTTTAATAAACATTTAGTACTAAATTTTAAAGAATAACTACATATTATTAAATTCTTGTATATATTATATATTTTTATTTACTAATTTACATTGTATTTTTTAGGAAAAACGATTTAGGAAACTATTGGTGCTCGATATTTAGTCCAAAAATTAAATTGACTAATTCACAAAAGATTATGTTACATTATCCAAAATTTCCAAATAGCTTCCAATACTGGAAAATTTTTAGCAACTCGGCATCATTGCATGCTATTTTTTAATTGGAGCACCCATGTCCAGCCTTACGAAGTTCACTTTCCATACTTAGGGTTTGATTTCATTTCTTTTGGCGATATAATTGTCAACAGTCTGTGAAGAACACTTGATAGGTTCATTACTGTCAACAATGTATCTACTTATTGGTGAATAAATATTTCCTGGATTATTACTCCAATCCCTATGAAATTTACTACAAGCAGTTCATCGTACTTACAAACCTTAACAAACAGGTGACCTTGGCATTACAGGTCTTGAATATCACTCAATGTTGACCCAATATTCGATTTCAATGTAGAGTCGATCTGCATAATTAGCAATATACACTCTATACTATTTACAAAGGAATCCTTCGAGCCACTAACATTATTTGTTAAAGTCAGAGTACTTTTACATTACTAACTATTTTACTTTATTCATGTGACTATTATAATCAATATATATTCTTTACTGTCTGCCACATTATCCGATTTGAATAGCTGTTGTATTTTTTTCATTTTTAATAAAGCTAAATTCTATTAATATCTACATTCAGTTTTTAAAAAATCTATTCTATATGTTGTGGATACACTTTATAAGAAAATTTGTGCTATTTTATATGTAATTTTTTAGATGTATTTCACAGATATTATTTGATATCTAAAACATTATCAACCGATGCAACCTTGGGGCTACTCTGGCATTTGAATAAAAATAGTGTTGCAAGATGACAGGTTTTCCCTCCTCTTTAATACATTCAATTTTCATTTACATGAAATTCATTTTGCAAATATTTTGTAATTTTATTATTATTTCGTTTCAGTGGTGCCATGATTAATTATATTCTTTGGGATGAATATGCAAAACAATTAAGTGTATTTTGGGAAGGAGAATCAGATATATCCAATTTCATGTTGTTGCAACTTGTGAGAGTGAAGAGATTAGGTAGTTATTACTCTAACCTTAATTATTTCACATTTCATTATCTTTATCACATAACATTTAATAATTTTCCCAATGTTTTTAAGTAGGTTCTATTATACTTAGTAGAAGCATTAATGCAACAAAATTTTTGATCAATCCTAACATTCCTATAATAGAAAACTTTAAAAAAGGTTTGTGTGTGAAATTATAATATTAATACCAGATTTACACTAGCACTGCTTGCACTAAAACATTACAATATCAATTATTATACTAGCATTTCTTATTTTTCCATGGGTTACAATAGCAGTGACTAAATATTTAGACATTTGACTTCATTAGTGTTAGCATTCCAACAATTTCATTACACTACAAGCTTTGCGGTAGACATATTATTCCTAATATTATACAATAACATTATAAAAACAAGCACTGATTAGAAGGAGCTTTGCAATATCATCATTATTTGTAACAGCATTACACCATCACAATTACAAGTAGCGGTTACATATTCACACATTTTACCTAATTACAAACAGTATTACAGTAACAGATTTATTAGTAAACTACATTACTATAGCAGCCTTGCGCTAACATGCCTTACATATATACAGTATAAGTACAAGTGCATTATATTGGATGTGCATCCAATAGTACAAGAAGCATTACAGCAACATTGACTAAATTTTTACACATTTGGCTTCTTTCATTATCACCTTTACATTAATAGTGCTTACACATTTACATTATTAGCGGCAACAATACACTATTCATTTCTTACGACAGCAATTGCTTATAATAGTATCATTGCTTACATAATTTGCCTAATTTTTAAAACTTCAAAGTTTAAAATGTTTTCAGGTTCACACCGATCAAGTCAACAGAGAATTACAATCCCTCATCTTGCACATCAAACTCCAGTTCCAGAAACCAATTTTCTTTCTTATTTAATAAAAAATCTTTACAAGATATCATTGACTGGTCACAGGTTGAAGATTCCTAGTCATATTTTTGCAACTGTACTTTAAGAAACATTACTTTGTTATTACATTTATCAAATGATCACATACTTATTTCTTTTCTGTTTTTCTTTGTTAGCCAACGTGTTGTTCCACCATAGCAATAACTCGGAAAATTCAAAGCACCTATGGTTGGTTCAATGAGTCTTGCAACTCTTGTATGAAAAAGGTTCAAAATTGCAATGACAGACTCTGGTGTAGCAATTGCAACGTCTACCCCTAAAGCAGAAATCTATGGTTTTCCATCATATTTAACCTCAAATAGTGTTATCATTTAATATCTTTGGGTTTTGATAAAGAAATCAAGTTTTTGTTAACTACTGGAATGTTTATTCTATACTTCCAGATATAGGGTGCAGCTATCGATCATAGATTTTTGCTGAGAAATTTTAGTAATTCTTTTCGACAAACAAGCGATGCAATTCGTACAAAAAATCACCTCTAAACTCATAGAAAACTTGATTCAGGTAATATTTTTAAGTTAGTTTACAAAGTATATCTTTTTTGGCAAGGGGTTATACTAACCTTAAAAATATTGGCCATGTAGAACAATGATGAGTTTGGGTTACCCCCTGAATTGAATATTATTAAGTAAAAAACAGTGCTTTTGTCTTTAGAAATCACTGATTACAACATCAGGAAACATTATCACCCATTTGAACAGCACACCTACAAAGTTTTATTCATTTTAGATGATGAAGCCCAAATCTCAGAATTCCAAAAAATATTTGAAAATTTTGAGGTAATACAGTTGTAGAAGATAAAATGAGAGAAACCCGAACCCCCAAGGTGTTCTCTCTAAAGGAGCCCTTGGGGTTAATTTATAATGAATATTAAAGACCACATCGGACCTCAAGTCCGATGTGGGATGTAGACTCCAACACTCCCTCTCAAGCTAGGTGTACCTAGCTTGGACATATAAAGAAAAAACAAAGCAATCAACAAGCTGCAAACACTCCCCCTCAAGCTGGACATACCCAGCTTGATGACAAAACAAGACAAAGCAGAATAAAAGATAAAAGCTGCAAGGATGATGCTCCCCCTCACGATCGCAGCTCCCCCTCACGATGATGGATGGATGATGTCGCGGGCGCAGCAGAAGAAACCATTCAGACCGACCGGTTGACGGAGCGCCAGGAATGCCGCACTAGTGGGGCCGGTCGATGAAACGCCGGAAAATCCAAACTAGCCCCAGGAAAACCGCACTTGCGGGGCCGGCGACGAGAGGCGGGGATTCCGCAGAAGTGTTGCGGGATCTAGCGGCGCCAACAGGCCCAAATCCTAGGTGGTTGAGCTGCTGCGCCAGCGCATGGGCGTGCCGGCGGACAGAGATGCGGCTGCCAGAAAGATGCCGGCGAGGCGGGGATTCCGCAGGAGGCACCGGGAAGGCGGGGCCAGACTATGCCGGGAAACCGCTGGAGAGGGCGGGAGCCGATCTGTGCCGGGAAGCCGCTGGGAATGGAGGCCGGCTGCTGGAGGAGTCGGAGTCGCCGACAAGGGGAGAGGTCGGCAGAATAGGGAGGTGGGGCTGGATGTCCGCATAGGACGTGGCGCGCAGGAAGGAAATCTGGAGATAGGCCGCGATCGGGGTCGCGAGGCAGGGAGGAGCGCCGACAGGATGCGAGCAGCGCTGGAGGGAAGTCGGGAGGGTCGTGCTCGGGAGGAGCCGAGCCGGGAGGTGGGCCGATCTGCTCGGGCAGGGAGAGGCGGGCCGGACAGAACCGGAAACCGCAGGAGAGGCGCAGGGAAATGCGGAGCCTGGCGAAGCAGGGAGTCCGCAGGGCCGTCCAGAGGGCAGCGGTGATGGGGGATTCCACCAGACAGGAGGCGGGGATTCCACCGGATGTGGGAGCCGGCAGGGGGGAAAATCGGTGCCGGCAGGGGGGAGGTCCGCCGCCTGGGAAGAGCTCGCGCACCTGCTGGGAGGGAGGGCCGTCGCGCCGCCAGGAGATCTGGATCGGGAGGGCGGCGCTGCGGAGGAGGCGAGGCGGAGGAGCCCTCCGCGTAGGGCAGAGACGACTAGAGCCCGTCGCACATGGGGAAGCGCGCAGGGAGGGACCGGGAGAAGCTGGGAGTGTCCGACGCGAGGGAGGTCCGTCGGCTGGCGCGCGGAGGAAGGTGAGGAGGTTTGTCGGCCGTCGCGCGGGATGAGAGGAGTCGTCGCGGGAAGAGGGCGACGCGCAGAAGATCCGCTGGAGAGCCGGGAAGGGACGCTGCGAGAGGAGCGCCGTCGGAGAGAACCGCCGCTGGAGGAGGATGCCGTCCGCCGTCGAGCGCACCAGGGAGGGAGGCGAGCCTGGATTCGCGACGGCTGGGATCCGCGACGGGAGGCCGAAGCAGAGAACCGCCGGGGGGGAGATCCGCCGGCAGGGGAAGATCGCCGGCAGGGGGAAGATCGCCGGGAGAAGGGAGTGCGCCACGGGATGCAGGCGCCAGCAGGGGGAGATCCGCCGGAGATGCGGCAGGGGGGCGGCGGAAAATAGCTATGGCTCGCTGGCCATGGAGGCTGCCGCCCCCCCAACCGGGAGAAACTTCAGTAAACCCTAGACCGGAAGGAAAAAAAAATAGATGAGAGGGAGGGTTCGGGATTAGGTTCCCTCTGATACCTTGTAGAAGATAAAATGAGAGAAACCCGAACCCCCAAGGTGTTCTCTCTAAAGGAGCCCTTGGGGTTAATTTATAATGAATATTAAAGACCACACCGGACCTCAAGTCCGATGTGGGATGTAGACTCCAACAACAGTAACTTTAACTTTCAGTTTAACAATTATCAATGGAAATCAACAATAATTATTCATTTCAAAATACTTTTCCAAAATTTTTTGCAGGTTCATGTTATTGGTGAAGTTTTAACGAGTTGCAATCAAGAAGCTGAGATCAATAATTCATCTTCCTCAACTAGAACTTAGGTACATTGTTCTACCATATTCTTAAATTCAAAATATTCATTAACTTTGACTATGGTACTTTTATGCTCACACTACATAATATAATATACGCAATATTTTTTTTTGAATAATATGGTTTTATATAATATAAAAACCTATTATATTCATCACTGGTCAGCAATTACTGTTTCAATAAGGTTGTATTGCATACAGATGTATAAACTACTATTGCATACACCATATATAAACTACAATTGGATACATTGTGCAGATAGCCATTGTATGTACTGCTACTGCATTTAATGGGCTGAAAATAGCTATCATAAACGGTCTATGAATTGTGTGAATGAAATAACATTTTATTTCAAACATACATTGTACAAACAACACTTGATACACTTTTACTATATATAATGGCCTAACAAAAGTTTTCATAAAATGTCTATGAACTATGTAGTGATACACTACTCAAACAACAATGTTTAAAGTATACACAATGTGTGCATAAACAGATACTGCATAGACTGCTATGTACTGATACACTGCTATTTTGTGATACACTAATTCCAGTGTAAACTGCTATTAGATACAGTTAACACTACAAGGGATTTTATTAGTTTTGATTTTTCTTCCCCACAATCCATATTGGGATTACGGAAACTTCGAATATGGTATTGTTGTTTGAGGCACCCATACACACCTGAATTGATCAAATTAGTAATGTTCTGAACCTTGGATAGTTTGATCGTTTGCCTAAGGCCTTCTTTTATGAAGTAATGTTTTGAAAAATCAATCTAGATGGATTTGATCATTTTGATGATGTTGTGATTTATGGACCGAACAACCTTCATTGAATATCTAAATGGGAGCGGTGGTGATTCTGAAATGATATGGTTGATAATCCCATTACCCGTCTATAAGGTGGAGCAACCATGAAGGCGGTCAGGGGAAATTTCCATTTAGTGTACTTTTTCTTAACCCTTAAACACACATCCATGTATAGGGAAAGATAGATACATTGGTGATGGCTGCATCATTTTGACTTTCAGACTTTTCTGACAGGAAGAGGATAAGCATTTTGGATGTTCATATAAATACTTATGCCCCACTGATTATTGAGGAAGAAGGGTATGTAATGTAGGTTTAGTTTCATCCACCATTCTTATTTTTTTTTTGGTGTTCATTGAGTTTGTTCATGTTTCCCTTATCAACTATTTTCTACTCTATGCATCTCTAAGGATGCTATAATGTGATGCAATCTTTAGGGATTGCTTTCTTGACCACTTCATCCAACTAGAGCTGATATTATAGAAATAGAGTGGTAATTATATTCTCCAATTTGCATATGAAATGCAACATGGAAGTCTGTACTAGGTTTTAGAATTTTTATGTCATGGAGCTTCCTCTATAGATGTTAGTGACATTGATCGTTCTTTTTGATGTCTCTAGTTTTTTGTTTTAATTTCAGATTACTTTGTATTGCACTCTTTGTGCTAGATATTTCCTTGGGTATTCAATGTTTCCGTTAATGCCATCCAACAACCATCTTTCTACAAAATGGGTCGTTGATATATTACTGCTTTATTTAAGTCTCCACTGTTTCTTTCAGTATTCAAATAGCTCACAGTATCCAGTCTGACTTTGAATAACTGAAGTTTCATATATTACTGCTTCATTTAAGTCTCTGCTCTTTGTTTCCGTATTCCAAACAGGTTGTTCAAGTACTCGATCTACTTGATCTCTTTAATATTTTAACTCATTCGACAATGAGGACTTCTTTTCTATTTATTTGATATATTCCCATTTATTTTTTATATTTCCTAAGGAACATAACATATTTACCGTATTATATTCAAATATATGATGTTCTGTTATAAAATTCTTTATAGATGTCAATCCAAATGTTACCTTTTACTTTCTTCAATAATGTATAAACATTCATATGTTTATGAATTTTTAGATATGCACTAAGGTGTTTGAAATATGTAATTAATTTAAAATATTTCAATTTCAATGTTTTGAATTACATTATACTATAATCACATGTTTCATCTATTTATATGTTCTTTAATGCAAAAAAATTTACTGCAAGATTTTGATATAGAAGATGCCTCTGAAATTGGAAATAACAGCATTGATGTGGATTTTGGCAGCTTTCAAAGCAAGGATAATCAACATGCACTTTCATCTCCTTCCATTATGAAGAATAACAAGTTCGAGAAAATGGCCTAATTTTTTCCCTTCTATTTTAAATATCCAAACAATTTCTGAACTCACATTTCAATTCTCAGAGAGCTGATGTTTGTTATTTACATTTGTTAAATATCAATATGAATTACTAACATTCAAAAATATGCTTATTTTGTATAAATTAAATATTGAAGTGTAGTGTTGTGCGAACGCACAAGAGAAGTATTAGTATAACTAAAATCTTCACCCATGGCTTCCTTTTATAAGGGAGGTGTCTTGGAAATCCTTATGAATTTTCAATGCGGGGTTTATCTTCCCCCTTTCTTGTGTGAGATTAATAATATATTATTATTAATAATGAGCAATTAATTAATAATAAATATTAATCACCAATTAGTTACTAATAAATAATAATAATATCTAAATAATAATTAACTATTAATTTTTACTTTTAAATATTAATAAATAACTAATTAATAATAATATGGGTGCAATGTCGCGAGACCTCTCTTCCGGGCGATTCCATAGTGATTAGGGTTCTTATTTGTGATGACCTCTTTTGGACCGCTACTTCAATCTTGCCGATGTATTTTGTGGACCTTCAAAGGTGGTTGATTTTGGGAAAGGCTTGGATCCCGCTCTCATTGTATCTATTCCTTGTTATGCCCCTCCACGGGTGCTTGGTGCCCGAAATGATTGAGAAGCCCTGAAGAATGAACTTGCTACCTTCGCTGCAAAGGTGAAGAATAATAGGTCCTTCACATGCCCCTTAGGCGCAACCTAGTGGTTGCGTCCTGTGACGGCATTCAGGAGGGGTGGAGCCTAGTGGTTGTGGTAGGATCCAGGACCTTCCGGGTGAGTGGAAGGTGTATTCTAGAAGGGGCAAAGCTGCCCAGCCAGGGGGAGAACCAACTGCCAGGCCAGGTGGGCCAGGAGAAACAAAGTTGCCTGGCCAAGTGGACCAGGAGAAACAGATTAACAAAGTTAACAAACTGGAGGGACCCGTGGGGTCACCTGCTGACACATGGGGGGGAGAGGTAGTGGAGGAATCTCAAGGTTGTTAAGCCACTGGGCTGTTTGGAATCTGTTAAAAAGGGGAGGACGTGGGAGAGTGAGGGCATTCCTTTTTCCTGTTATTTTTGGACATCGGCTGTAGGCTTGGGCAGGATTTCCCCTGGGGGAACCTGTAATTCCTCTATGTTTTTCCCCTCTACCTGCTGTAATTCCTCTGTTTTTACCCCTTTACTTACTGTAATTCAATTTCCTCCTCCAGTAATACAACTTCCAGTCCTCTGTTCTTAACATTTGGTCCGGCTTGCCTTGTTTCTCCATGGAGACGAGAAACCAATCCCGCTTGGACAACATCGACCAGCACATCGAGTCGGTTACCTCCTCCATCGCCGCCCTCACCACCACAGTAGGCGAGCTCCAGTAGGGACTGCAGGACCTCCGCCAAAACCAACGCCGCTGGGAACTAGAATTTGCCGAGCAAACTGAGTTTCGGAAAATGATGTTGCGCC
Organism: Viscum album; assembly: GCA_963277665.1. NCBI lineage: Eukaryota > Viridiplantae > Streptophyta > Magnoliopsida > Santalales > Viscaceae > Viscum > Viscum album. Next base: position 2,112,385,518 of record OY728125.1, on the reverse strand, counting down.
ATTCTGAGAAGTAGCCTCAACAGCCTGATCCCCGACCCCCGGATCCTTCTTCCCACTCTGGTATCTCCGGCCACCCATCTCTGTTTGTTCCACCTTCTGGTACGGCTAACCCTCTTGATCCCTCTCCCCTTCCTCGCCGTGTCGAGCTTCCCCTGTTTGATGGTTCGGACCCTCGAGGCTGGCTCACCAGAGCAGAACTCTACTTCAGAATTCATCAAACCCCAGACCCATTCTGGCTCCAGCTTGCCCAAGTCAGCATGGAGGGCACAACCATCCATTGGTTCACCATTCTTACAGAGGTTTGTCCAGACTTAACATGGTCTGTTTTCAAACATGAACTACTCGAACGTTTTAGTGGCCTTGACATCCAAAACCCCTATGGGGAATTAGCGGCTCTCCATCAACAGGGCTCCGTTCAGGATTACATTGAACATTATGAATATCTCACCTCCTTGTTGCCACGTCTCCCGGAACCACAATACTTGGGTATTTTTTAAATGGCTTGCAGGATGATATCCGCTCCTGGGTGCGCATTCATAACCCGGATACACGACTCCAGGCCATGCGTTTGGCACGCAATATTGAATTAGCCCTCCGCCACGGTTCTGCATGTTCTTCCAAGGCAGCTCCCCGCCAGCCTCCGGCAAATCGTGATGCTACTGCTTGGTCTCCTCTATCCCGCCATTTGCCTCCTCTTCCACCTGCTGGTCGGTCGTTCCATCGCTCAGAAAAAGCCACTCCGGGGCTCTCTGGAGAGCCACCCCGTTTCACCCAACCTGCTGGCCGCGGTGTTCGTCACCTCACTTCTCAAGAATGGGATGACCGCCGCAGGAAGGGGCTCTGTTTTCGGTGTGGGTTACCTTACTCACCCACACACCGCTGCTCGGACCCGAAGTTACGGGTTCTCATTTTAGGGGAAGGTGACACAGACGGTGCTGAAACTTTGCTTCCCTCCGAGCCGTTACCTGACCTCCCCCCAGCTCCCGATGCCGAGTGCCACCTGCTGGACTTTCAGTACCTGAATTTGGGGGGATCCCCCTCCCGCTGTTCCCCACACGCCACCTCTTCTCTCAAAATCGAAGGATCTTTAACGGGGCTTCCTGTTTTACTGCTGGTCGACAGTGGCGCGTCTCATAATTTCATCTCCCCGCTTTTAATTCGTCTACTTGCTTTTGAGGTGCAGGCCACTCCAACACTTCGTATTAAAATGGGCGATGGCCATCACACTTGGTCCTTAGGCCACTGCCGTCAATTACCTTTGCTTATCGGCAGTTACCATTGTCACCTCGATTTCCATGTCCTGTACATTGGTAGTTTGGATATCATTTTAGGAGTTGCATGGCTCCGCACTCTGGGAGAGATCCAGCTAAATTGACACACTATGACGATGAAATTTTCAGTCGCCCATCACACCTACTGCTTGCAGGGAGCTTCACCGCGCACGCAGACTGCAGTTTCTTTGCTGGGACAGGCCAAACGCTCACCAGAGTCCAGCCATCTTCAGGTACTGTTGGGGGGCAAAGCTCCTTGGCATCCCTCGAATTTATCCGCCCCATTTCAAGCTATGTACAACAGTTTAACTACTCAGTTTGCACTGGTTTTCACGGAGTCCCCTGACCTTCCGCCAAAAAGACCTTGGGATCATGTTATTCGGCTATTACTCGGCCACGGCCCCGTGGTTGTTCGTCCCTACAGGTACCCTTATGTTCAGAAAAATGAAATCGAGCAGCAGGTTCATAATCTTCTGCTGTCTGGTCTCATTCGGCCTAGCCTTAGCGCCTACTCCAGCCCAGTATTATTAGTCAAGAAGGACAGCTCTTGGCGCATGTGCGTTGATTATCGCGCTCTCAACAAAGCTACCATCCCCGACAAGTTTCCCATTCCACTGGTGGAAGAATTACTCGAGCTCCACGGCGCAACTTGTTTCTCTAAACTTGATCTCAAGTCGGGGTATCACCAGATTCGTATGCACGAGACCGATATTGACAAAACAGCTTTCCGGACTCACCACGGGCATTATGAGTATTTAGTAATGCCATTTGGCCTTACTAATGCTCCCTCAACGTTTCAGGCCACTATGAACGCCTTATTTCAGCCCCTACTTCATAAGTTTGTACTAATATTTTTTGATGATATTTTGGTCTACAGCCACAGCTGGACACTCCACCAAGAACATCTTGCTGTTGTCCTCCAAATCTTACTCGACAATACATTCTTCCTCAACTCCAAGAAATGCCAATTTTTCCAGCAGCAGCTCGAGTATTTTGGTCATATTATCTCCGGCCAAGGCGTCGCTATGGATCCGGCCAAAATCCAGGCTGTACTTGATTGGCCTCAGCCGACTACTGTCAGAGGGGTCCGTGGTTTTTGTAGAATGAGGAAAATAGGAGATCCGAACCCCCAAGGTTATCTCTAAAGGAGCCCTTGGGGTGTATTTATAATGAATATTAAAAACCACACCGGACCTCAAGTCCGATGTGGGATGCAGACTCCAACACTCCCCCTCAAGCTAGGTGTACCTAGTTTGGACACATAATGAAAAGAAAGCAACAAAACAGATACTAACACTCCCCCTCAAGCTGAACATGCCCAGCTTGAAGACAAAACAAGACGAAAACAGAAGAAACCGAAATAATAAAATCGTTGTGGATGCTGCTCCCCCTCAAGATGGTAATGTGATGCCGCTGAAAATGATGGGTCATCGCCGAAAAAGTGCGGGGCCGGACAACAGAGCGCCGGGAAATCCACACTGGCGGGTCGGTCGTCAGAGCGTCGGGAAAATTCGCACTACGGGCCGGTCGTCAGAGCGCCGGGAAAAACCGTAAAGTCGGGCCGATCATCAAAGCGCCGAGAAATCCACTCGGGAGGCCCGGTCGTCAAAGTGCCGAGAAATCCGCAATGGCGGTGCCGGTCGTCGAAGCGCCGGGAAATCGGCAGGAGGAGGCCGGCGAGGGAGCAGGACAGCGGGAGTCGGCGCTGGAAGCCGGCTGGGAATGGAGGCCGACTGTCGCGCAGAGAGGGGCCGGCGAGGCTTGAGGCTGGCTGCTGGAGAAGCCGGCAGGAATGGAGGCCGGATGTCTGAGGCGCCGGCAGGGGGAGAGGCCGGCAGAGGAGGCAGTGATCCGCCGGGAGCCGCGCAAGGAGGAGGTGGGCCGGGAGTCGCGCTAGATGGTGAGGTCGGCGCGCAGCAATGGAATCGCCGGGGAGCGGCGGGCTGGAACAGTCCGGAACTGCCCAGATCTGGAAGGATCAGCCTGGATCTGGACTCCGCCGGGAAGAGCCGCAGTCGCCGGGAACTGGAGCCGCGGTGGGGGGAAAGCCGCTGGGATGGCTGGAGCCATTGTGATGGAAGGCTGCCTGGGTAGTGGTGCGCGCACAGGAAGGCTGCCGGGAAGATCTGCCGAGAGCCGCGCAAGGGTCGGGATGCGTCGCGACGGGATGCGCGACGGGCGGCGCGACGGGATGCGCCGCGACGGGATGCGCCGGGTCGGGAGGGAAGACGGGAGGAGGCGCTGCGGGATCTGGCGGCGACGAGCGGGCTGACGTCGGGACTGCGCAGGCGAGGCGGAAGCGCCGTTGGCGTCGCGCACAGGCGGGAGGAGGACAAGGCGGGCGCCGACGTTGGGATGCCGCAGCAGGAGGCGGGGCCGCCACGCAGGGAGGAAGATCCGCCGGGAGCCGAGGCGGGGAGGGCCTGCCTGCAGGAGGAGCGGGCGCCGGAAGGGAAGGCGCACCGAGGGGGAAGCCGCCAGACAGAGCCGGAGCGGGAGGCTGCCGCTCGGGAGGGATGACCGGCAGGAGCAGCGGGGGGGGGGGGGGCGACTATTTGGATGGGAGCCGCCGCCCCCCCGCACGAGAAAAAAAAGTAGAACCCTAAATGAAAAAAAATATTTGAGGAAGGGATCAAACCTGCTCTGATACCATGTAGAATGAGGAAAATAGGAGATCCGAACCCCCAAGGTTATCTCTAAAGGAGCCCTTGGGGTGTATTTATAATGAATATTAAAAACCACACCGGACCTCAAGTCCGATGTGAGATGCAGACTCTAACAGTTTTCTTGGTTTAACTGGCTACTATCGCCGTTTTATCCCAAATTATGGCGTCATTGCTCAACCTCTCACAGCCCTCACCAAGAAAGATGGGTTTCACTGGCCTCCTGCGGCGCAACAGGCTTTCAGCCACTTACAACAACTTGTCACCCGGGCCCCTCTTCTCCTTCTTCCGGATTTTTCTTCCGTTTTTGAGCTGGAATGTGACGCATCTGGCCGCGGCATTGGCGCTGTCCTCATGCAGCATCGGCAGCCGATTGCCTATTTTAGCAAGGCTCTATCCCCTCGAACGTTGGCTAAATCCACCTATGAGAAGGAACTGATGGCTCTTGTCCTTGCCATCCAACATTGGCGCCCTTACCTTCTGAGCCGCCCTTTTGTGGTTTATTCCGACCAACGTAGCCTCAAGTTTCTTCTCCAACAGCGCGTTACAACTGCTGATCAACAGTGCTGACTTGCTAAACTTTTGGGGTACCATTTTGAAATCAAATATAAACCGGGTCGGATAAATTCTGCTGCCGACGCCTTATCCCGTTGTCACGATTCTGCTGCTTTGGTTTTTATTCAGTCAGTTCCTCAATGGGCAGACGGCCGCGACCTGCTCAAAGACATTGATGCCGATTCCCACCTCCAAAGCATAATCCACACCCTCCGCAACAACCGTCCCTCCTATCCCGGCTACCATCTTCGGCAGGGCATTTTATTCTACAACAACCGTCTTGTTCTTTCAGCCTCATCTCCTTGGATATCGACACTTTTAGCTGAACACCATTCCTCTCCGGAAGGGGGCCACTCTGGTTTTTATCGCACTTACCGCCGCCTCGCTGCTACCTTTTACTGGTCGGGTATGAAGACTGCTGTCCAGAATTTTGTCCGCCAATGTTCGGTTTGTCAAAGGAACAAATACTCCACCCTATCCCCAGCCGGGTTGCTCCAACCTTTGGATATTCCGGCGGCCATTTGGGAGGATCTCTCTATGGATTTTATTACTGGGCTCCCTAAATCTGGTGGTTTCAATGTTATTTTCGTAGTGGTGGATCGCCTCTCCAAGTACGCTCATTTCCTCTTACTAAAACACCCCTATACGGCCACCCGTGTAGCAGAATTTTTTTTCAAGGAAGTTGTCCGGTTACATGGGCTGCCCACTTCAATTGTCAGTGACCGGGACCCGGTTTTCCTCAGCCATTTTTAGACAGAACTGTTCCGCCTCCATGGCACTAAGTTGCGGTTTAGCTCCGCCTATCACCCGCAAACGGATGGCCAGACCGAGGTACTCAACCGTTGCCTTGAGACTTATCTTCGCTGCTTCGCTGGGGAGCAGCCCAAACATTGGTCTTATTGGATTCCTTGGGCTGAATTATCCTACAATACCTCGTGGCACTCGGCAATCAAAACCACACCTTTCGAGGTCGTCTACGGGCGTAAACCTCCTGCCCTCACCCGCTTCCTTCCTTCAGAAATCCGGGTGGCAGCAGTCGCTTCGGCTTTGACGGACCGAGATGAGGCCTTACATCAAATCAAACACCATCTCCACCGAGCTCAGGACATTATGCGTCTTCAAGCTAACCGCCACCGCCGCTCGGTGACTTTTGCAGTGGGCGACCCAGTCTATGTCAAACTTAGACCCCACCGGCAACACTCCCTTGCTCGGCGGATCTCTCCAAAATTGTCTCCCCGGTTTTATGGACCTTTCACGATACTCCGCCCGATTGGCCCGGTTGCTTACCAATTGGAGTTACCCCCCACAACCCACATTCACGATGTTTTTCATGTCTCCCAGCTCAAAGCCGCTGTCGGTCCCCTAACTACCTCACCTTCACTTCCCTCGGACTTAGCCGGTGATGACGTTTCTCGGCCCGAGCCTGCTGCCATCCTGTCCCACCGCTATCACCTCCAGGATGACATTTTTCAACCACAATATTTGATCCACTGGACAGGCCAACCTGTTGCCGACGCAACTTGGGAGGATGACTTTGTCCTCCGCAATCAGTTTCCCACATTCAGTCTTGAGGACAAGACTGATTCTCAGACGGTGGGCAGTGGTAGGATCCGGGACCTTCCGGGTGAGTGGAAGGTGTATTCTAGAAGGGGCAAAGCTGCCCAGCCAGGGGGAGAACCAACTGCCAGGCCAGGTGGGCCAGGAGAAACAAAGTTGTCAGGCCAGGTGGGCCAGGAGAAACAGATTAACAAAGTTAACAAACTGGAGGGACCCGTGGGGTCACCTGCTGACACATGGGGGGGAGAGGTAGTGGAGGAATCTCAAGGTTGTTAAGCCACTGGGCTGTTTGGAATCTGTTAAAAAGGGGAGGACGTGGGAGAGTGAGGGCATTCCTTTTTCCTGTTATTTTTGGGCATCGGCTGTAGGCTTGGGCAGGATTTCCCCTGGGGGGATCTGTAATTCCTCTCTGTTTTTCCCCTCTACCTGCTGTAATTCCTCTGTTTTTACCCCTTTACTTGCTGTAATTCCATTTCCTCCTCCAGTAATACAACTTCCAGTCCTCTGTTCTTAACAGGTTGCGTCCGGTGGCAGCATTTGGGAGGTCTTGGTTTCGAGCCTCCCCGTCTGCAAATTAGGTAGATTTTCATTATTTCCCCCCTCCCCTCACCGTTGTAAATAACAGGTTCTTCACAAACTCTAGGTTTGCACTGGCTTCCTCTGGAATCATGAAAAATGTATCTCTAGCATTTGTCGAAGCAAATCAGAAACTGATTGCAGAGTGACTTAAGGAGTGCGTGCAAGCACTCGATTCTGGCTCGATTGACATTTTAGAGGAAGGAGAATCCATGGAAAATTGAGGAGTTGCGATGTCAACTCCTCCAAATATGTGACTTTGGCGGCGCTGCAATTGGGAAATGCTATTTTTATAGTGTTTCCTTTGGATGAACTCAAATCCAGAGCATGGGGTTTAGGATTTGTCTCTCTCAATATATTGCAGATCCAAGATTGAGATCAATTATTCAGTCCCGCTTCGGTAAATAATTCAATTACTTGGGTATGGATACGAATTCATGACCTCCCTTGGGTTTTTTGGCATCCTCAGCTGCTCTGGGACATTTCCTCTTCTGTTTGGGATCCAATTAAAATTGATAGAGAAACGGAGCTCTCTTGATACGAGCACTTTTCCAGAGTGTTAGTGGAGATTGACCTATGTTTGACCTTAGTTGAGTCTGTCATCCTTATGGTTGCTGATAGAAGGTTGGAATTATTTATTGATTTTGAAAAGAAGCCTGCATTTTAAAAAAATGTTGAAACATTGGGCACTTGGGCCCAGAATGTCAGAAGGAATTTTCACTGCTCCAATTGTAGGAAAATTGGGCATTCCATTGAGAATTGCAAGTTCAAAATGCCGATTATTGATGCCCAGGATTATGAAGCAGACGAGAGACACGCCTCTGTTGGTTGGAGGGATTATTTGAGGGAATTGGCTGAAAAGGCCATTAAGGTCAATCCAGCCCCCCTTCTTTTGCTGAAGTTGTGGCTAGCCCTTTAGCTAACAAGGGTCAGCGTGCAGTGGGTGAACACCAACATCTACAGTCTGGGTTGGAACTGAGGGTGGATCAGTAGGTTAGCTCTGTTCCTTACACCAGACAATTGGAGGCAGCTGTGAGGAATAATGATGATGGCTTTACTCTTGATGATGGGGACGAGACTCTGTTTCTGGGAAGTGAAGAAAGGCTTGATGAAACAGATTTTCATGAAGAGAATTTTATGAAGTCTGGTGGTTGTAGGGGACCCCCCCTGCCACTGTTGAATCCTTTTCTGACCCAGTAAAACAGAAGAAGGATTCTCCCTCTGCGCGCTGTTTATAAAGACCAATCCGTGACTTCCATTTCAGTAGGAAACAGACTTATTCTACTGTCACTGTGTCTGTTATGGACTCCGTTCCTGTGCAGGCTGAAAATATGGATGGTGCAGCTGATGAATATGTGGCTATGCAAGCTAATGATGTTCGGGAAGATATTGGGATCTCCAGGAACCAGAACGCTTAAGATTCTGAGGCTCCAGAAAAATACAATGGGAAGACGTTGGGTGAGATTACCCCTCAATCTAACATGCTTGATACTTCTGTGCAGGGTGACAGTTATTTTGCATATGTTGAGGAGCTGTTTCTCAGAAGGGAAGACAAGAAATCTAGGGAAATGAGTTCCAAGGCAGTACAACTCAAGAGGTCTTACCCACCTGAGCCCTAAATCTACTTCCAATGACCCGAAGCATGGAAGTTCAACTTGACAGGAGACTTCTGTGGATACAAAGGAAGGTGATGCCACTGATGGGTGCCAGTCCTCAGACACTGAGGCGCAGATTGTGCCAGCTCAGCCACCTATGGAAGAGATGGAGACACCCCACAATCCGAGGTGGGTCTCGAAACAGGGGAAACCGGTACAAAAAATGATGTCTCTCGTGTGGAGAGAATGGGCAGCCTCTGAACCTTGGTTTTCTTGGCTCTGATGTTTGTGGTGGCGGCCTCACCACCTTGTTGTTTCATTTCATCCCACACAAGCGTAAAAAGGATTGCAAGTTCAAAGAAGTGGCGCACACAAAGCCACCAGAACACAAAGCTAATTGTTAGTCTCAACTGGCCAATCTTCCATCAAAGGACCATCATCACCTTTTGTCTCAAGAGTTGTTCCGACCCCTCATATGTCTGCCTCTCCTCCATTTACTTATGAGCTTTCCATGTAATGGTTTGGTCGTTCGTACCCGATTCTTCTCACTATGCGATTGGCCTAGTCAATGTCTTTATCACCAACCATGTATGCGTCTGATTCTTCTCACTACGGGATTGAGTGGTCTAGTCAATGTCTATTATTATTAATTAATTACGGTTCACTAATAATTAATAATAATAATTAATAGGTATTTTTATTAAGTTTATTAATAATTAATATCTAATAATTACTTACTAATATTTATTTATTATTAATAATTAATTACAATTCATTAATAATTATTAATAAAAAATAATATTTATTTTCATTAAGTTTATTAATAATTCATAGTTATTAATTAATTAGTAATTAAATAACAATAATTTTTGATAATTAGAAACTAAATAATTATTAATGATAATAACTATTAAATTATTTAATTACTAATTATTCATTAATTACAATCCATTAATAGTTAATAATAACAATTAATAGTTATTTTTTATTGTGTTTATTAAAAATTAATTAGGAAGGTTCAGGAGTTTAGCGTTCTCAATCCTAAAATTTATTAAAGAAACTAGAAATGCAGAAAAAAACAACTCAAAGCATGCGACATAGAAATCACCACCAAACATGAAAGTGACAAACTAATGTCACTAAAAAACAATCAGATGAAAGCTGTAGTCCCATCCACAAAATAAATAATGAGGCCTGAAGGCCCCCATTATTGCACGACTCTTCAGTCCATGTAAACAGCTCGAAGCTCCTTTGGGAAACTGGGCTGAAGCCCCACTATGGGGTCCTAAGCGACCACAATGCCCACATATCACCAATTGAATCAGCGTCGTCGTCGCTAATCAAGACCAGCGCACCCTGGTCGCGCTCGCCTGCACAAATTGTCGGCCCATATGAGATTGGCCCAAAGGCCCATTTTCTTATTGAAGGTCCAACGTGAGGCCCACTTTTCTGTGAAAAAAATCCATGCCGAAAAATAACAACACCCAACATGTCATCAGCCTGTGGCCAGTGCCGCATCCTGAGGTCGTTTCACTTCTGCTTCCCAAGGTCAGCTCCTTTTGCCTCCCATCTGTTTCCTGAGGTCATCCCCCATCCAAATCCCAAGGTCACCCCAAAGGTTGAGGCCGTCGCACGCCGAGAGTGCCGCTGACACTACTATAGATCCAGCCTTTAACAACACTTGGCTTTATTAGTGCTAAAAAAACGATAAAGGCCCCCTTTATCAGCACTAATAGAAAAACGCTGATAAAAAGGTACTTTTTATCAGCGTTAATATAAAAGCGTCGATAAAGGAGAACCTTTATCAGCGCTAGAGAAAAAACGTTGATAAAGAGGATGTACTAGTAAAAAACACTGATAACGTTGATGGGGGGGGGGCTTTTATCAGCTCTAGTAAAAAAACGCTGATAAATGATATATTTTTAAAAAATTATATTTCATTGAAAATATTATATTAATATATAATTTTATTTATATTGAAATAAATATTTTTTTAAAAAATATGGTTTAGATAAAGCTAAATACACATTTACATTTAATATATAAAATATTTAGTGAAAAATAGCTTATAAAATAATTAAAAAATAAGATTAATTAATAATTTGATAATTTTTACCAATTAATAGTCTTTTAATAACAATTGGATGATAAAAAAATTAAATAAATTAATGAAGAGTCTAAGATAAGTTGAAAACATGACTTGAACTTCAAATGATCACAACTTTTGACCCGGATGTTTGTTTTGGCTCTACCACATATCAAATCGAAACTTGTGACGAGTTCTATACCCTGGTGACTAGGGGGACCCCGTTACATTTGTCGAGACAAAAAATGGTCCATAATGCCTCCAAAACTGAGTTTTTAGTTTAGGTATCCTAATTTTTCAACATTCGATTAAATTTCATTCTTGTTTAAGGGGGTCTTATTGTCTTTTTTCAATGGAGATTGAATTTATTCTTAGGAGTTACATTCATATTGATATTATGGTTTTATTTTTAAATATATAAACCAAATGGAAATAAATATTTATTGTTCATTTTAAGTAACAAATTATCCATTTTCTTTACATTATAAAAATGCATTAATATGTATATATAATGTTTATATATGCAAATGTGTGTGCATTAATAAACATGTATATTTATATTTATATTATAATATATATATAAATGAATATTAATATATAATATATATATCACACACTTAAATATATGCAAATAAATAGAAATGTCGTAAAATATAAAATAAAAGACGCCTGATCGAGTGGTAAAGAGCATCCAGTCGCATAAGGGAGGTCCTGTGATCAAATCCAGGCGCGCGCAAGTATTTGGGGGGTGGCTTTTAATGTTGGGGGGGGGGGCGTGATGGTGGGTGGGTAGTAGAAAGTGTTAAAAAAGGGGGGTTGTATGCGTTGAGAAAGGGGTTTGTGGGGGATGCGTGAAAACATTAATTTTTTTCAAAATTTTTAACACCACTAAAAAAAAGCGCCGTTAAATACACCCTTTAACAACGTCTTTTTTAGCGCTACTAAAAACACCCTTTATTAGCGTTAAAAAGGAGCGATTAAAAACACCCTTTAACAGCGCTAAAAAAACATTGATAATGAGTGCCTTTAACAGCGTTAAAAAAAAAGCTATGTTAAAGACACCCATTATCAACGTTTTTTTTAGCGTTGATAAAGATCAACTTTTAAAAAGGGGGGTTGTATGCGTTGAGAAAGGGGTTTGTGGGGGATGCGTGAAAACATTAATTTTTTTCAAAATTTTTAACACCACTAAAAAAAAGCGCCGTTAAAGACACCCTTTAACAACGTCTTTTTTTAGCGCTATTAAAGACACCCTTTATTAGCGTTACAAAGGAGCGATTAAAAACACCCTTTAACAGCGCTAAAAAAACATTGATAATGAGTGCCTTTAACAGCGTTAAAAAAAGCGTTGTTAAAGACACCCATTATCAACGCTTTTTTTTAGCGTTGATAAAGATCAAATTTTAATATCGCTCGCAATATCAGTGCTTTTGAAGCGCAGATAAAACCCTTTTACTAGCACTGTTCAAGATCTGATTTGCAGTAGTGCGACCTTTGCTCGAACGTCGTTGTCGGCTACATCCGATCTCTATCCTCGCCATCGAGGTCTCCACCAACTTGTCGTCGACTTGTTCATCCATCCCCACCGTCGTGGTGGTACCTCTGACATCGACCGAGTGGGGCACGAAAGACCCTCGTTGCTAATGGCACCCAGAGGTGTCTTATCCAACACAGACCTCATCGCCACCGGGATCTTATACCCCTCGTTGACTTGCTCTCCACGACCTGGGGTCACCATCGACCTGCTCTCCAATCCCGCCATTGGGTGAGGCCCCCTGTAACCAAGCTGAGGACAATCGCGAGCAACCCTTACCTCGCGAACCTCCGCTATCCCTCGTCATCGTCAAGGTCCCAGACCCCCAGATTCATAGCCGGAAGACGACGATGACTCGTGATCACGAAAGGGGACTTCATCTTTTCTCATTTCATCATCATAAATTGCATTGCCAAGAATGACATGAGGATGTGCGCTGCCACATGATGCAAACATCTCATAGTGGCCAACGATACCATCTTCTCAGCTTGGAAAGATCAACGCTAGACCGCGATCGCAAGAGCGATCTCCATGAGATTCAAGAGAGAGTGGCTCTCTATTAAAAATTAATAGTTATTAATTAACTAGTAATTAAATAATAATTTTTTAATAATTAGAAACTAAATAATAATTTTAAATATTTATCAGTAAATTTTTAATAATAATTATTAATAATTATAAATTAATTGGTAACAAAATTGTTAATTAATAATTAGTAATTATATAGTTATTTTTATTAATAATTAGAAATGAAATAAGAATTTTATATATTTGTTAGTAATTAATATTAATTAATAATTAATATTTATTAGAAATTAATATTAATAAATAGTAAATAATATTATTTAATTACTGATTAATTAATAATTAATAATTATTAATATACGATAGTAATTATTAATAGTTAATTATTATTTAGTTATTAAATTTATTTATTAGTTACTAAATATTATTTAATTACTAATGAATTAAAACATATTAATTATTAATAATTAATTAGTTATTTATTGCTATTATTAATTAGTAATTAATATTTTTAGTAAATAATATTGTTAATTAGTAATTAGTATTATTTAATTACTAATTAATTATTAATTAGTAATCATTAATACCTAATAGTAATTATTAATAGTTAATTATGTTGGACCCCGGGACACCTTGAGAGGGGAGGGGTGAATCAGGATGTCAACTTTTTCTCTTAATGTGATGGATCTTGTCCCCACGTTGGTAGGAACTTGTAAAACCTGTATGATGGATATGATCAGCAATCGAACAATCACATGCAATGAGTTGACACAACACTTTTACTTGGTTCACCACTAAGGGCTACGTCCAAGGAGCATACACTGACAGGTTGCCGGTCATACCTAATTCCACTATTCTTCACTAGTTGTGGATTACAATGGTTTGGGCACAATCACACTGTCCCAGGCTCACTGCCTTTACAAAAGTTCAGGGATAGCTCACTGCGTCTCTCGGGTCACTCCCGTTGACTCCCCCTAGCTCACTGCCTTTGGTGAAGTCCCAGTCAGTTTATAGGCGTGAAGGTCTCTTTAATAGATTTGTATTGAAGTCTTTGCCTCTACTTAGCACGAGACTCTGCTTGCATCAGTATCCTGAGTTGATGCTCTTTTGTAATCAATCATCTACTTTAGTGCAATATCTGAATGCACTAAATCTCCTTCTTCTCTCCCTTCAATTCCCAATACCGACACCTGAGTGTATCGTTATATTTCCCTCTCTCTGTGCAGATCTGAGTTAAGTTGTACGAATCGTTCTTCTTCTCTTCGCAAAGCACAATGAGGGTGTTAAACACCAGTCATGTGTGTGCGGTATTACTTCTCTTCGTAAAACCAAATGGTTCACTGTTCTTCTGTCTTCGCAAAGCAGATTTGAGAGTGCTAAGCACCTGTCAAAGGCTTACGGGACCCCCAAATTTTTTACGCACCCTTCCCGGTGTCTTGCACGTAAAATTAAAACCTTGCGCGTAAAAATATCTTTTTGGCTCGAAAAAGGCTTTTCGCGCAACTCTTCTTTTTCGCGCATAACTTCTCTTTTTCGCGCAACACCTTCTTTTTCGCGCAATACTTCTTCTTTTCACGCACCCCTCTATAGCTCAATTTTTCAGCGCGTCAGAGCTCAGGATTTGTCTAAGTGTCGAGCCTCTGCCAATGAGAGGGGTTCATCTCGTATTTATAGGCGTTTTTGACCTTGCGCGTAAAACCCCTTCCTGTGCGTAAAACTGTCTCTTAGTTCCTTAGATTACGTGCGCCTTCCGTTTATTTTCGTGCACCACCTGGATTTTTCGTGCACCTCATGACTTTTGTCATTTTTCATCATTCTGAACATGAAGCCTCTCTTGCATGTAAAACATCAAACCCACATTTTGCGCCCAACCATATTTTCATGCAGAAGTTTGATTTTCCGCACACATGGCCTAAACATCTTTGATTTTTCACGCACCTCTTGCCCTTGCCGATTTTCAGTATTTCTGATCCGAGACACTGCTTGCGCGAAAAACTCACCCAGCTATTCCTCACACAACATTTTTCCACGCACATTCCCATTTTTCTGCGCACTACTCTGGTTTTTCGCGCAGCCCATGCCTTTACCATTTTTCAATGTTCTGATTCCGAAACACTGCTTGCGCGAAAAACTTCGCTCCACTATTTCGCGCACCATGCTGTTTTTCACGCGCAACTCTTTGGCAAACACTGGGAAACAACGCCACCTTCAATATATGCTTCGGCTATAACCTTCATGCTTCTTTTCTGTGATTTGGCTTCTTCAGCAACTCTTCTTCTTTCTTCACAAACTCCACTATCGTGATATATATCCTTTGATAGATCAGCTTTAGGATCATCATATTTTGATACAATGTGAAGTGCATGACCATCTCAGAGTTCAAATCCCTTCCACACCGTCTTCTTCTTCAACCGTCATTCTCCACTTCATGCAAATCATACGATTCTATTCTTCAAGAAGTCTCTTGCATGGTTCTCATGAAATCATGAAGAATTGCATGGTCTTCATCAAATCCACATTCTTCTTTAATCATTCCCAGATGGATTATACCTCACCATTCTTCACTGTTCTAAACAATGTGTCACCTTTGACACAAGTTCTTTGAACTTATGATCAGTACAACAATCATCTGAATTTCCATTCCTCCATTTCATTGGAGTACTTCCTGATCTCCTTCATTTTGATCTTCATTGACAACTATTGACAACAAATACAACCTTATACACAAAGTGGTCCCAACAAATTATTATTTAGTCATTATTATTATTTAGTTATTATTAATATTATTAATTAGCAATTGACTATGAAGATGGGTTTGCGGGAGTTTCTCACTCTAGCTTGCCATGGCGATTAGAGCGTTCCTCCTATGGCTTCAGCGACGGTGTCTCCTGCTGACTTCCTTGCTCGTGGGCGCTTTGACTCCCACAAGTACGTGGGCGTCGCAATAGATGGAATGAATGTTGGGAGTAAAAGGAAGGATGTGACTTTTGAATGAGGTTAGAACTCACAATCATTACTTCTCTCACTTCCCTGGAGCGACATCTAGTTGTATTCGCTAGGAGGGTAATGTTTGCCCATGTAAGGGCTGATCCAGCGGTAGTCTCAAAACGACTCCAAATCAGAGAGCATTCAATCATTGGGCATCTTGTTTTGCCAAGAGGTTTGACATGTTTTTTTTAAATGTCATAAAACATTTTTTTACACAAAAAATCATGTAACAAATATAATACATATTTTATATCACTGGATTTTTTATAAATATATTTATTAAAGTTTTATTTTTATTAATATATTCTTTAGTTTTATTAATATATGCTTTTATTGTGTTATGAAACTAACTTCCATTGAAATTTCTACTAGAACATCCATTATAGCTTCCACTGGAAGGAGCGATCTTTACCCATGGTCAAAAGAAAAGGAAAAAATAAGATAGAGTAAAATGTCACTTTTAAAGTGAGGCAGACTGGTCCTCAGCCGGCAATGACAAGTGCTCCAACTCGGTTAAACAATTAGCTGGAAAGCAAGGATGAAGGGGTCATTTCCAAACAGGGCTCTAGACAGGACACTCAACAAGCGTCTCTGCCTAAAAGGAAGAAAATATTGGTGGATGAAGATGACTTCCAATCGGATCCCCCGGAAGTCCAAAGTATCTCAGTCTATGCTGGTTCCATCTGCTATGATCCCAATGCAGACTGATCCTCTGGGTGACAAGTCTCTACACAACCCTTCGTGAAGGAGTGCTGATGGCGTTGAGAATGTGGGGTGGTATTTTCCTTCCCACTTTTCTGATCTGATGAAAAATGCATATCTATCTTTTGGCAAGACCTCTCATGAAGAGTGTGATATTGTACGGGCCAAGAACTCTAGTATCATACCTCAAGAGGATTGGGAAGGTGAAAGACCCATTGAAGGCCTCAGTCAAGAAGTGACAAATTATTACTTCTCGCAACATGAAGCCACTTTCTCTATGATGGAGCTGGATGTATTCGGTTTCACTAACTATTTAACAGTCCATATCTAAGCTGTTGTCAATTAACATTGAAGATGAATTTTGATCCAATTCAATGGTGGATTTTCAGGACCTATCTTGAAAATTCAGGATCTGCTACATTCCGGAGGTCTCCTCCAAATTGTCATCGGATGAAGAATATGAGCCCCCACAAAGGGCCAAGACATGACAAAGATGTCGACATCCAAAGGGTAGAGGAAAATATCCTAGGAATTTGAGAACTAGGAATTGACTTAATGAGTTTGGACTATTTTCTCTTGATGTTGGCATTTTTTCCTTGCTTGACCCTTTTCTTTCCTTGTATCTTTTCTTCCTTTTTATTAATAAATTTGGGGTCATTGGTTTGGTTCCCAAATCCAGGGTTGAGCCGTTTTGGTAATATATATTTTATAAAAAATATATTAAATATATCTTGTAGGTGTATTTATTATAAATTTAGTTTTAGTTATAATTTCATATTTTATTTACATTTTTATTCATATATAATATACATTTTAAATGGTAAGTAATATAATATTTATAAAAATTATTTAAAAAATATAATACATATTTTATATCATTGAATTTGTTAGAAATATATTTAATAAAATTAAAATTTTATTAATATATTCTTTAGTTTAATAAATATGTACTTTTGTTATATTGTGAAACTTCCACCGGAACTTCCACTGAAACTTATACCGAGACTTCTATTGGAACTTCTACTTAATGGATTTATAATTGTTATTAATAATTTTTTTGTAAAAAAATATATTAAATAGATCTTATAAGTGCATTTATTATAAATTTAGTTCTAGTTATAATTTCATATTTTATTTACTTTTTTATTCATATTGAATATACATTATTAAATGATAAATTATATTATATTCATAAAATTTTTGTAACAAATATAATACATATTTTATATCATTGAATTTATTATAAATATATTTATTAAAATTTAATTTTTATTAATATATTATTTAGTTTTATAAATATATAATTTTATTGTATTGTGAAACTTCCAATGCAATTTCCACTTGAACTTCCACTTGAACTTCTTCTATTGGAACTTCCACTTAATGGATTTATAATTGTTATTACTAAAGTTTTTTTAAAATATATTAAATATATCTTATAAGTGCATTTATTATAAATTTAGTTTTGAGTTATAATTTCATATTTTATTTACATTTTTATTCAAATAGAATATAAATTCTTAAATGGTAAATTATATTATATTTATAAAAATTATGTAACAAATATAATACATATTTTATATCATTGCATTTATTATAAATATATTTATTCAAATTTAAATTTTATTAATATATTCTTTAGCTTTATAAATATATACTTCTATTGTATTGTGGAACTTCCACTGGAACTTCCATTGAAACTTTCACTGAAATTTTCCAAGGAACTTCCACTGGAACTTCTTCTACTGAAACTTCTACTTCATGGATTTATAATTGTTATTAATAAAGATTTCCTAAAAAAGATCTTAAATATTTCTTATAAGTGCATTTATTATAAATTTAATTTTAGTTATAATTTTATATTTTATTTACATTTTTATTCATATAGAATATACATTCTTAAATGATAAATTATACTATATTTATAAAAAACATGTGACAAATACAAAAGAACGGTGCGACCATGGATTGAATACATGACCCTGGAAATTTACTAAAATAAAGTGCATACAGAGGGATGATGGAAATGCGTGATAATAATAGTGCCACACATGACACCACCAAACAACAAAGAAGTACCTGCAACATCACCTTTTTCTGTGTCGACCACCCCTTCCTCTAGAGTCGCCCCGACCTTTCAGATGCCTACCTCGCCTCCATTGTTTTGGAGCTATCCAAGTGTCATCCTAGTCATCCATTTTCGGTGAGTCATCCTCATCGCTATGGGATTCATCATCAAAATTTATTTTTTATTATTATATTCTTTAGGTTTATAAATATATACTTTTATTGTATTGTGGAACTTCCATGAGAACTTCCACTGAAACTTTCAATGAAACTTTTTCCACTGGAACTTCTACTTAACAGATTTATAATTATTATTAATAAATATTTTGTAAAAAATATATTAAATATATCTTATAAGTGCATTTATTATAAATTTAATTTAAATTATAATTTCATATTTTATTTACATTTTTATTCATATAGAATATACATTCCTAAATGGTAAATTATATTATATTTATAAAAATTATGTAATAAAAATAATACATATTTTATATCATTGGATTTGTTATAATTTTTTTTTAAAATTAAATTTTATTAATATATTCTTTGGTTTTATAAATATACACTTTTATTGTATTGTGAAACTTTCATTGGAAATTTCACCAGAACTTTAACTAAATGGATTTATAATTGTTATTAATACAAATTTTATAAAAAATATATTAAATATATCTTCTAAGTGTATTTATTATAAATTTAGTTTTAGTTACAATTTCATATTTTATTTACATTTTTTCATATATTATATGAATTTTTAAATGGAAAATTATATTATATTTATAAAAATTATGTATCAAATATAATACATATTTTATACCATTTAATTTATTATAAATATATCTATTAAAATTTATTTTTTATTAATATATTCTTCAGTTTTATAAATATATATTTTTGTTTTATAAAACTTCCAGTGAAATTTCCATCATAACTTTCACTAACTGGATTTGTAATTGTTATTAATACATATTTTGTTAAAAATATATTATATATATTTTATAAGTTCATTTATTATAAATTTAGTTTTACTTATAATTTCATATTTTATTTAAATTTTTATTCATTAAATGGTAAATTATATTATATTTATAAAAATTATGTAACAAATATAATACATATTTTATATCATTGCAATTATTATAAATATATTTATTAAAATTTAATTTTTATTAATATATTCTTTAGTTTTATATACGTTTTTTCGTATTTTAAAACATTCAGTGGAAGTTCCCGTCGAACTTCCACTAGAACTGCCACTGGAAGTTCCAGTGGAACTTCCATCGGATCTTCCACTGAAATAAAGTTGAACTTTTCACTGAAATTTTCTATTAGAAAGGTTATGCCTTTCACTATAACATTCCTTTAATTTTTTTTATATGTAGTGTGTTTTTTAGTGTAAATTTTCAAGTAAAATTTTAGTTAAAAAATCTAGTAGAATTATTTACTGCAAATTTCAAGTGAATTTTTCAACTAGAATTTTGCCATAAAATTTTACAATAGAATTTTTTAGATGTTGTTTTCTAGTGAAACTTTATACTATAAAATTAGAGTAAAAATTTATCATATATATATATATATGAATTTATTTATTGGAATTTTTATATACACCTTTTGAATGCAATTTTCTAGTATAAAATTTCAATGAAAATTTTACTTATAAAATTTTAATTTTTTTTGATGTTGATGTTTCTATTTTAAATTATTTTTATAAATTGAATTTTATTTTTAAAATATACGTATAGTATTTTCTTAATAATAATAGGAAATTATTATTATTTTTTAAATATCAAAAACATATTTTTTAAATGGATAATTTTTAATTTTTATTTTGTTATAACAATTTTATAATTTTTATTTTTAAGAATATTTTTTCCTTCTTTTTGAATTGTGTTTCAAATCATTATTTTGAATATATAAATACAAATTACCTTTTTTATAAGGTTTTAAAAAATTATTATGCAATGCTAGTCAGGGAAAATATTTTTTTTACAGTAATAAAAAAAAATTAGTTCTTTAAACTATTTATAGTTTATTAATTTTTTGAAATTAATTTTCACCATTTTATTAATTGAGTTATAAAATATATTTTTTAAAGTATAATTACCAGTTATTTAATTTTTAGTGTTTTCAAAAATTAATAATTAACTATAAATGTATAAAATATTTACTATATGGATGAACAATTTTTTTCAAGTTTTTCAATTTTATTAAATATTTTAAACTATTTATTACTATTTATTTTGGTTTAACACACCTATATGACATTAAGGGTATAATCGGTTTTTTGAAAAATATCCAACAATCCTGTTTTTTTAATTAATTTCAATCTAATGACCATGTTTTTTTCAGGTGGACGTGGTAACATCTGCGCTATATCGGATATTCTAGTTAAATAGGTTATCTAGAGATGATAACGATCCAGGAGATGGTGGCCGATGATCACCTGACCACCTTTTCTCCATCCGAAACATCGTTCTTCGACAAGACACATGAGATTTCCAAGCCTAAGAAAATAAATATATCACAATGGAAATGAACATGGGGGAACGATACAATAAGAATAATTTAATAACAAGATTTTTTTAATTCATATAAACAAGGGAGTAATAGAAAAATAATAAGATCCAACCTCAAGATAGGTTGACTCAGTGTCCAAATTCCGAATGTAAAATTAAACCTTTCCTAAGTAAACTCCCTATTCAAAGTCAAAATATGATGAAAGAATTTCCATCTAGGGCCCTATTTAGGAGATATCTACAGTTTACATTGCTTTCATGTGCATGATTAATTATTAAATTAAACAAATATTCAATAACTCTTGAGACTCATCTCAAAAAAAAAAACTCTTGAGACTCAACCAACTTGGAATTTTACCAAACTCCTTCCCAAGGGTAAGCATCAAGCTTTGAGACTAATTAAATCCTCATTTTTTTCTGAGGTTGTTTACTAGCAAAAAATTACCATTTTACCCTTATATGGGTTTGGAGTTCCGAAATCCAAGAATAGGCTGGTCATTCTGAGAGAAAAACCTCAAGTCTCTATACTGTCCCCACATATAAAATTTTCTCCCTAAAAAAGAAACAACCATGGGAAAAAATATCAAGATGAGGAGTTAAATGAATCTCGATCTCTGGAAGGCAATTGCTACAAAAAATAGCTACTTATAATCTACCTGTTAATTATGAGGAAAGATCATCAAGAAAGGATGTTTCATTCATAATTAGAGGAAAATATCCTCATAAGTGCTAGTCGCCCAAGGTACCCCTGCCCAGCCTCATGCTCAATATTACTTTCCTGATCATAAATCCCAATGGGCTACACAAACCCAAACAAAGGAACCCCTATTACCACACCCTTATCCATGAGACAATAATAATTATTTCATGTTAGATAAGCTCTAACTAATCATGGATCTATGGTGGAGGATGTAACATCCCAACCCGAATCACCGAATCTGAGCCAAAATGACACATGACCTTAGGTGCGCCTCCCCGTATGCCAGAGGCTGCTGACTAGTAGTGAGAGTATCGAGTGGAACCGTGTGGAGACTATACCCTCAACTAGTGTGCACAATAACAAATAAATAACCCAACAAGTAAATAATATACAATTCAAGTGGAAAACAATAACTTACCAACTGTATGAATGTATGTGAAAAAAAAGACTCAAATCTAAGTACAAGGCACCGATCACCACCAAGCCTGTCACATATACAATTAAGAAAATAAAAAAGTGCAGAAGACTTTGCTCCCACTCCAATCCACATCTCATCTCGGTCTCTAGACTCCTAGTAAGCTATCCTGCTAGACGATCAACCCGGGCCTTAGCCCAACTTGTACCAACAACAAGTAGGGGATGCTCGAGTACCCAAGTGCCATGGTTGCCCGAGCAGGGTGTGAGTACAACTTAGTAGGGCACCACCAACGTGATTCATTACTCAACCAGTAATATGCAGTGCATGTGTATTTGATAATCTCAATAAATTTCAAATAGACGATACATAATTTCCTAACATAACATAATATTATCAAGCACACACAAGCAGTAAACAACCATGCGCTAATCAGTCATATTCTTACCAAGCCACCACAAACCCCCAACCGTACCTTCTTTAGATCCATACTAGAAGGATAATAAGGAGTAATTCGAGAAAGTCACAACGAAGGAACCGAATTCAAAGATACTAAATAGCCATACAGGCCCTAGGCCACCAGGTTAGACCACATAGACCATCATTCCCTGTAGCTATCTCTTAGGTCAGGTCACATAGACCATCATTCCCCTGTTGTACCACAGGTCAGGTCGCATAGACCATCATGCCCCACTATTACCTCTTAGGCCCGATCACATATGACCATCATGCCCCCAAGTCAGGTCATACAAGGCCATCATTCCCCGTCATCTATCTCAATCTCATCATCACATCACATCCATCATTTTAATATGATCCCCCTTTAGGGCTATCGAGCCATGACGGGTCAAACTGTCTCTTAGGTACTATACACAAAACAACACAACATATACTGGACATATCATAAGGAAACAATGACATCATACCAGTCAAACATATCTTGTGTAACAACACCACAAAAATGATTCTCACACTTAGGCATACCATATCACATAATGAGTCTCTATATTATGTTTGTACACACACATGCTATCACTATCAAGCATGGTAAAAAAATTAATGCCAATATAGGTATCACATCAAGGTAACATGAGTAAACATATAAACAGTGCATGACATGTTATCACGAGTCATAACAGCTACACATGCGATTAAACATCAAACATGGTATTATGGGATCTAGGTCTCAAGTAACATAATGACACACCCCAAAGTGTCCATACATCAACATTGGCTTGTCACGCCACACACACACACCATGTGATTGAACACGCATCCATGCCTCACGGGCCACACACACACACACACCAGTCAAGCCTCGACCATCAGCGACCAGGAAACAAGCCAACACACAAGGTCCAACATGGCACTTAACAGCTCGTCAATTTACTAGGCATGATTAATTTAATTAATTAAGAGTCAAGCCTTATTAATTAATTAAGCATTATTATTACCAAAAATCATTATGAAGAACCATGGTCATTCGCTGGAGGTGTCAAACCTCATACCACATACCAATAAATGTGCATAAAAACCAACTGGTATAGTCAATGAGACCACCTACCTCAAGGTTGTTGACATTAAGGTCGAGGTTCATCAAGAAATCACCACTTGAAACATGATCATGTATTAATCAGTTCAATTCGCTTTCCAATGGTTCTTGGAACCAATTCCATTATTTTATTTTAAAAAAATTAATAAAATCATCACATGTGACAACAATTTTCTCTCCTTGGATAATTTCTAAATTATCAAATTAAGCCAAGGCATGAAATAACCATTTATTCTTAAAATAATAATTATAATTCCTCTTGTGATAACATTGTCTCTCTAGAATAATCTGAGGAAAGAATGATAATTATTCCCTATCATTTTATGATAATTCTGGTTTAATTATCATTTTAAGAAATTACTATCATTTTTCTCCAGAAAGATTAAGAAAGCTTATCAAAAAATGACTATGAAAAAATTTATGGAAAAATTACTCAGGTTAATTATTTTCTTAGAAAAATCCATCACCTATAATAGAGGAGTGATATGAGGATTTTTCCTCACCTAGAACCCAGATGAGGAACCTGGTTCATTCGAAGAAGACTTCTCAGATTCAGAATGAAGAAGTTCTAGGCTACCCGAATGTAAATAAATATCCAAAAACCAAAGGCAGAAGGGTTCATATATCTTTAAGAGGGAAAAATTTTATTGGTTCATAGTACAAGAAACCTTGAATTAAATTAACCCTTTAATTTTCCCTTTAAATGAATCATGAATGTGAAGTGTTTAAATTTTCATCAATATTTGATTTAGGGAAAAAACGAGTCAAAAGAATTTAATCCAATGCTTTTTGTCATTTAATACGGTCAAAATGTGCTGCAGATGTGTTTTGGGGAAAAAGGGAGGAAATTCTAAAAAATAGGATAAAAACCATTACCCTTACATGACATCATAGCACTACATAAGTGTAACTTGTTTTACCCTCACACAACAGAAGAAATCCACTACCCATATGAAAACTACCCTTACATGGGCCTATTACCCTTATGTAGCACAAAGGGTTACCCTTACATAGCCTATAGAAATCCCAATTTACCCTTTAGAAACTCATGGTTACCCTTACATTGGTCTAGAGTTACCTTTATGTAGGTAGGCTTTACCCTTATGCGAGCATAGGGTTTCTCCTATTTCCCCATACACAAGACAAGCTTACCCTTACACAACCAAGCTTGCTCTTATGCAGCCAAGCTTACCCTTATGCAGTGCATTGGATTTTCAGTCTACCTTTACAGAAGCCACGTTTTACCTTTACACAGTGCTTGAAAAACCACCTACCCTTATGTATAGGCTATTTACCCTTACATAAACCCTAAATCCTACATAAGGGTATGATTTTAGTTGATTTTTTTTTAAATTTCCACCATAAATACTTATAAAATAAAATAAAGAGGGGGGGGGGTTAGATCTCTTAATAACCGGGGTTTTAATAATTCTCCCCTTCTAATGACTTCTCATACTCGATAAGTGTCTCCAAAAGTCATTCTCAACACCTTATTCATACTCGATCTGACAAGCTCAATGTTGTTATGACCCACCACATTTAGGTTCTCATGGAAACACTATTCATAACATTTCTAGTTGTTTTTCTCCAAAGGTAACTGGCCTAAAAAACTAAAAAGAACTAAATACCTAGCATAAGCCTCCCACCATTTAAATATTCACCAAAAATGTGGAACATGAGGAAAATATCTACTAAAACACATCTTTTCAACTTAAAGAAGAGACTTTGATTACACGCCACAACAAAACACATAATATTCGATACTAAAACCTCAAGGAATGAAACATCCGAAAAACCACAATGATTCCCAAAATAAAAATTGCTCTAAAGATCCATCAATGATACAACCATCCACAAGTAAGGAAAAAAACTGACAATGATTTATACCTTGGGAATGTACTCATTGGTAACCTAAGATTTTCAATATCGAGCCTCACCCCTTGATGTGTGCATCAAATCATACACCATCACCTCTAGGAGCCCGATCCATCAAGAATCTACATCATACTAGATACCCGAGTACATTACCAAGTCTTATCCAAGTCCAATAGGAAAGAGCTCAAAATGACAAAGTCATTGCACAAACATGGCACTACACTCTCATGAGGAATATCATCCATCACATCGAGATTGATCTCTAATCATATAGTAAAAAATAAGAGGATGCTAATAAATAACAACCAACCCAAATGGTATCCAACGCTGACCATAGAGAGACACCTATGGAAGGAAGAAACAGGATGGATTTCGAAGAATAACAACCCAAAACATCTAGATATTCTCAACACAAGATTCCATTCCATCCCTAGGAGTATAATGAACCTCGAGGGTTTCAAAACCATTCATGATGAAGGCCAACACCATTCAAGAGAACATATCCACAAGGAGCATCAAAGAGATATCAGGTGAAGGAAACCATCATCACGATCACAACCATGGTCCACAAGATAACTCACAACAAGACACAAGAGATCCATAGAACAATAAGGTCACCAAGAACTAACAAGATATAATAAGGAAAAATCAAATGATCTCCAATTTGACATTGGAAACAATAAGTTAGATCAACATCAACCACTGTCGATAGCTCCATCAATGAAAAACTCAGGTTGACCACACAATGGTACCATGTTCCACTGTCGACGTCGTCCTCTGCTACAGAGACAACTCCAAAATTATTAACCATTGGGATGTTAAACCCTTCGAGCCTTGTGTCTAACGTGATAATTGCTAAGAGAAAGGGTAACCATGAACATAATTCATCAGTGATCTACCATCACTGTTCCCACTGAGTTTGTCTAAAGAATTATGAATATCCTCAACATTCATCTCACTACCCTACTTCCAATGATTCAACCAACTCTTTGTGAAAATAGAAATAAATGATTATGTATCAAGGATTTTCCAGTGAGGCATGAAAATACCCTCTGTTACTCCAATAGAGTGATTTTTTCATGAGTCACGAACCACCAGGCCAAAATCACACGACTTTAGCTATCCACACCATTAGGTGTCCTTCCTCCAAACTCGAGCATATATAGTGTTCCTATTTAGAAGGATCATATCTTTTATACTGAGATTCATAGGGTACCGCCCAACACATGGGTGTCAGTTCAAGCCGATGAGCGTCCATCCATGCTCTAACCCCTGGGCCCGACCACCTATGATTTCACTCAGTAACCAATATGAGATTCATTATGAACCGAGAGGCTAGAAAACCCCTAGTACTGTCCTCAATGCAACAAGAATCCAAGCACTCTATAACTCAACCTCGTATCATGAGTATTAGTACTCAAGGTTCCCCATACTCTTAGGTTGCAAAGCAACTTGCAATACCTTCCATTAATCCTTCCAAAGGTTATTCATATGCACAAGGTATTTTCTTCAATGAAAACAACCCCTAATGCATTAACCCTAAATATTCCTTCACAATGAATATACTACTTAGGTTACCTTCATGTAGCATGAGACACTAGCTCAGAGGTAACTAGAGTGACATTAAAAGGCCACCGAGCCTTTCAAAAAACCCGTACAAAGTTTCACAAGGGGTTACTTTTTATAGAACATCATCTAGGTACATATCCATAGACATGTCCAGACAACTTCTTGTTGGGCGGAGAAAGAAAGGAGTGATGGCAAGAGGGGGGGTGAATTGCCTTTTAAAAATTAATTAACAAATTAAAATCAAAGTGAAAGTGCAGCGGAAATAAAAGAGGCAAGACACAAGAATTGATAACGGAGTTCGGCCTAAAACCCGGCCTACGTCTCCGCTCCCAACTCAACCGTTGAGAGATTTACTACCGCTTACTTTTTAATGGTTGTAGCAAGAAACCCACTAGCCTTTTTACAGGTGAAGGCTAGCTCACCTATTACAGCTTGCTTTTAAATGGTTATGCAAGAACCCACTTGCTTTCAATGGTTGAGCAAGAACCCACTAGCCTTCTTACAGGTGAAGGCTAGCTCACCTATTTCTCAAGCCTTTTAAAGGAAAGGCTTGACCAACCTCTTCACACCTTAAAGGTGATGTGAAAACCCAAAAGAAAGGATGAGAGAAAGAGATGGGGTTTGTAGGCACAAACCCAAAATGATGCTCAAAATAAATAAAACAATGAAAAACCGTAATGGGGAAGTCTTGGGCGCCAATGGATTGAAGGATCTGATGAAGGGCGCTCCCAAGCTTCTTTGGAGGTGCTCCTTGGATGTGGAAGTGTGTTGGAGCAAGTGGGGTTCCCTTGTAGGAATCCGTCGGAGGTTCGCCAAATGATGTAAAATGTGTCCGTTGGCTTCCGTATGGCTTGGTTTAGTTTCCGGGGCTTCCTAGTCCTTTATTTATAGAGGGGGAACCCTCATATGGCCGTTAGAGTCCTTTGGAGCCGTTGGAGAGGCTTTCGGAGCCGTTGGAGGCCAAGTGGACAGGCTGGTCAAAAGCCCAACGGCTAGTTTGACTGGCTCCACCGGCTGACCGGTACAGATCCACCGGTTGGCCGGTGTGTGCAAAATGGAGAGGCCTTCGGGCTCAGGCTCCACCGGCTGGCCGGTGAGGAGGCCACCGGTTGGCCGGTGCTCAGGCAGTAGCAAATACTGTTCTGGCTGGGTTCCACCGGCTGGCCGGTGCTGAGGCCACCGGTTGGCCGGTGAGGAGGCAGTGGCTGGACTCTCGGTCTGGGATCTACCGGCTGGCCGGTGCTGAGGCCACCGGTTGGCCGGTGCTCTGGACAGTGGAGAGCCTTTCTGTCAATGGTCCATCGGCTGGCCGATGTCATGCCACCGGTTGGCCGGTGTACTGAAAACAGTCCAAGTTAACTCCTTTGCCACTTCTTGCTCCTGAAATCATGCCTAACAACACAAACACTTGAAAACAAGATTAGATAAATGAGAGGGTGATTGTGATCATGAAAATAAAACCACGAGGGGTACGAGAGGTACAACAATCTCCCCCTATTTTGATGATCACAATCACCAAAACAAGTAATGTAAAAAGATTGAAATGAGAGGCATGCTTTAAAAGATTTTTCCCCCAATCAATCAAGAATTTCTCCCCCTTTTTGATTATCAAAATAGCACGGGGCATAAAACTTGATTGATGGAAAAAAAGATTTTAAACCAATTGAAATTTTTGAAATTTGAATTGAAAGTTTTGAATCAAAAAAATTTTGAAATGAAAAATTGAATAACAGTTTGAATTGAAAGTTTTGAAAAGAAAATGTTGATACCTAGTGTTGAAATTGAAAGATTGAATCGAAAATTTTGAAATTGAAATCAAAAGGGCTTAAACGATCCTAACCCCCCCTAAA
Source organism: Viscum album (assembly GCA_963277665.1). NCBI lineage: Eukaryota > Viridiplantae > Streptophyta > Magnoliopsida > Santalales > Viscaceae > Viscum > Viscum album. Next base: position 2,112,356,919 of record OY728125.1, on the reverse strand, counting down.
TAAAAACAACAAATCATCGGGGAGAGGTTTTTGAAACCGAGACAAATTTTGGGCCGGTAAGACTCGCTAAAAGGGATTTTTCAATCCATACTTGTCTATTTGCGGGTCTTCTCCTATAAAATTCATCATTAAGGAAAATGGTTTTGGGCCTTCCATACCGGGCATTTTTGCAATTGAACTCATAAATTAAGTGCCCGGGTTTTTTGCAATAATTGCAAAATTTAAATTGTGAGCTCCCCCTTACAAAAATAGTGGGTGCATGGGAAGAGGAAGCTTGCTTGGAATAGCCAAGCCCTTGGGTGGTTCTAGATACACGTTGGGAACCTAGTAGTTTGGTCAGATTTTGTTCCCCTTGGGTGAACTTAGCTAGGGATTCCCTTAAATCTTTGATGGTTGATTCCATAGAATCAACATCGGGAAGGTTTTGGACTTTGAGGGACAACTCTTCCTTCTCTTTGAGAAGTTGTTCTTTTTCGGAAGAGAGTTTTTTGAAATTCTTTTTTAAAGAAACAAATTTGGAAGAAAGTTCGTGAAAACCTTCCTCCAATTGATCTATAGCATGTTGGAGATCCTCATAGGATAAATGATTGAAATAATTTGAATTTGAAGAACAAGAGGATGAGGAGTCGGAAGATGTTACCTCATTACATGCCATTAGGCATTTATTACCGTTGTCACTTGAGGACGATGAGGAGGAGGATGTGGAGCTATCACTCCAAGTGGCCTTGAATGCCTTATTCTTCTTTTGCTTGGCCTTTTTCTTTTTCAGAGGGCAATCGGGCTTGTCATCGCCTTTAGTACCTTCATGGGTTACTTCTAAAAGATTCCAGATATCATGAGAAGATGAGCAAGTAGAAATACGATAAAATTCATTACGGTCTAGCCCACAACGAAGAGTATTCATGGCTTTGCCATCAAGCTCAAAATTTGCAATGTCTTCGGGGGTCCATTTGGACTCATCGGGAGAGGAAAGAGAATAACCATGCATGGCAATTTTAAAAATAGGATAACCAATGCTTTTAAGAAAAGTGGTCATGCGGGTTTTCCAATAAGTGTAGTCGGTTCCATCAAAAAATGGAGCACGACCCAAAGAATAGCCTTCGGGGGCGAAAGAGGTTGAGGCCATCACAATGGATCTTAAATTTGAAACCGGTGAAGGTATTACTCAAATTTTGCCTCTGATACCAATTGTTGGGCGGAGAAATAAAGGAGTGATGGCAAGAGGGGGGGTGAATTGCCTTTTAAAAATTAATTAACAAATTAAAATCAAAGTGAAAGTGCAGCGGAAATAAAAGAGGCAAGACACAAGAATTGATAACGGAGTTCGGCCTAAAACCCGGCCTACGTCTCCGCTCCCAACTCAACCGTTGAGAGATTTACTACCGCTTTCTTTTCAATGGTTGTAGCAAGAAACCCACTAGCCTTTTTACAGGTGAAGGCTAGCTCACCTATTACAGCTTGCTTTTAAATGGTTATGCAAGAACCCACTTGCTTTCAATGGTTGAGCAAGAACCCACTAGCCTTCTTACAGGTGAAGGCTAGCTCACCTATGTCTCAAGCCTTTTAAAGGAAAGGCTTGACCAACCTCTTCACACCTTAAAGGTGATGTGAAAACCCAAAAGAAAGGATGAGAGAAAGAGATGGGGTTTGTAGGCACAAACCCAAAATGATGCTCAAAATAAATAAAACAATGAAAAACCGTAATGGGGAAGTCTTGGGCGCCAATGGATTGAAGGATCTGATGAAGGGCGCTCCCAAGCTTCTTTGGAGGTGCTCCTTGGATGTGGAAGTGTGTTGGAGCAAGTGGGGTTCCCTTGGAGGAATCCGTCGGAGGTTCGCCAAATGATGTAAAATGTGTCCGTTGGCTTCCGTATGGCTTGGTTTAGTTTCCGGGGCTTCCTAGTCCTTTATTTATAGAGGGGGAACCCTCATATGGCTGTTAGAGGCCTTTGGAGCCGTTGGAGAGGCTTTCGGAGCCGTTGGAGGCCAAGTGGACAGGCTGGTCAAAAGCCCAACGGCTAGTTTGACTGGCTCCACCGGCTGACCGGTACAGATCCACCGGTTGGCCGGTGTGTGCAAAATGGAGAGGCCTTCGGGCTCAGGCTCCACTGGCTGGCCGGTGAGGAGGCCACCGATTGGCCGGTGCTCAGGCAGTAGCAAATACTGTTCTGGCTGGGTTCCACCGGCTGGCCGGTGCTGAGGCCACCGGTTGGCCGGTGAGGAGGCAGTGGCTGGACTCTCGGTCTGGGCTCTACCGGCTGGCCGGTGCTGAGGCCACCGGTTGGCCGGTGCTCTGGACAGTGGAGAGCCTTTCTGTCAATGGTCCATCGGCTGGCCGGTGTCATGCCACCGGTTGGCCGGTGTACTGAAAACAGTCCAAGTTAACTCCTTTGCCACTTCTTGCTCCTGAAATCATGCCTAACAACACAAACACTTGAAAACAAGATTAGATAAATGAGAGGGTGATTGTGATCATGAAAATCAAACCACGAGGGGTACGAGAGGTACAACACTTCTCCCTTGGACTAACCACATAAAGAGACAAGGAAGCCTCATTCGGTTAAACAATATGCCACTAGGTTCTATATGGATAACTCCATATAGTTTATAGTTGGAACCTTAATTAACTAGACCTCTGAAGTGGATACTCATGTGAGGTTCTTCACCAAGGCAATTAATGCCCGACAATGACCAAACAAGGTACGCTGCATTGCCAGTGCACATAGGGAGTGCATTATCATCACCATCATTGATGTCACCCAGGTGCACTACACCATAATCTCACATGACCAACTATCAGAAGTAAACAAGCATAGGAGTCCAGCCGAAGGAATGCCATTAATAAATCATATGAACAACATAAAAAATTTCATTGACATCTAAGAAGCTTTCCTCCATCATTAGTATAATCACACAAAAGAATCATATATATCATGCACAACCTACTTTCCAAATATATACATGAAAATCCTCTTTCTTATACAACCAAGAGCCAAAACCATATGAAATCACAAGCTCAAGATCCATGTACATCACATGAGGTGAAAACATATGATAACAATGTAAACCAAGAACATTAATCCTATGCCTTGGTTGTAAAGAAGCCAACTCTAGTAACCTAAATTTGGTGGCTTCTTTATTATATTGGAATAAGATACAAGAGATCACATCCTGAAGTGCTGAATAATTTATTAGTCTTGGAAAACTAGATACATACATGAATTTCAATTTACATTTGAAAACTTAAAATACAACATAGTATTTTGTTTGTGAACACCATAGCCCCCTTTAGCATATCCCTACATATCGATCATAAAACACTTCCTGGCATCCTGGAGAAAGGAAACATAAGAAAGGGTTGTGATAATATGCTCAGTAAGAGTATGCATACAATGAAATCTAAATAAGGCATGAATAATATGGCAGGAAATAAATGAAAATAAAATAATGCCATAAAAACAATCACATGAGCAAAAAAATTATCAATGGATATAAAAAAACTATTAAAATAATCACATGGACATTAATAACTGATTTCATAATATGATGAAATGCATATTCCATACATATGAAACTTACCATCGATGCCTTGTGCCAAGACATCTAAAACATATTGTCAATGCCTCATTCCAAGACATCTTACACAAATGAGTAAGGCTGTAACGTCCCAGATTTTCTCAAAGGTACGAACCATTTGTTTTTGGTTTTAATTCCTTTGTTCGGTCCTAATAATGACGACTAATAGATTTGAGGAGGTCTCGAGGGAATCTAGGGATCATTTGGAGCCCGGATCCCTGAAAATTAAAGAGGTAGACTGGACCACATAGTTAGTAGAGACTGTGCATCCCAGCCCGCACAGTTTCTCTAAACCGTGTGGTTGCAGAAAATGGGGTGCTGGGGCTGCACAATTTTTCAGCAACCATACGACCCCAGGTGTATGGTTGTGCGGTGCTGCAAAGGTTTGGGACAGAGCGGTTTCACACGGTTATGTAAACTGTGCGCCTAACGACATGGGGTGACCCCTTGAAGCAGAACATGGTGCACGGTTTGACCAACCATGCAACCCTTGCTGTGTGGGAAAATTGAAATTTTTACCCTATTTAATGATTTTAATCCACCCTCCTTTCTCTCTCTCTTCTCCAGCGGTGCTACCCTCCTCTTCCACGTGCGAGCTCCCTCCTTCCCCCTATATAGGGATCAAGCTATCTCCTTCACCCGGTAACCAAATCTCTCGCTGTCAGAAGCGTTGGAAATCCCTCGGTAATATTTTTGATCCTCTCCCTTATATTTTGGGTTTCTTACATCCTCTATTATGCTATTTAGGTACAACCACTTTTACCCTATTTTTAGGGCGTTGGGCGATTGCTTCAATATCTCCCATGGTAGCACGTTTCAAGCTTCAAAAATGGATGAGTGGAGTGATACTACATAGAGGTAGGTGGTATAGGCCTTTCATGCCCGTTTCACCGCATTTAAAATGATGCTCCATCGTACCGCTTGCCAGACCCTTCTAGTGATACTTCAAATTTGTTTAATAAATTAATCAAATTGGTTTCTCATGTAACGTGTGACCCCACCTTGTAGTGAAAACCATCTGTGGGTCGTTCACCTCATCGTTGGCCACCCATTTGGGTGTGCCCACCTTAGTGTCCTATTTTTTCCATTCCATAAATTGTGAACTTGTGTTTGTGATTTTCACCTTGATTAAATGAATTAATTTATAATTTGAATTGAAATGTGTCGTAATCCATGAGTTAGGCCCCATTTTGGTGAATTGTTCATGTTCAACATCGCTGCCCATGTTATAGGCCTTGTGCCTAATGCTTAGTGTTTTGTGCGAATGCTTTTGCCTTATATCATGCCTCTTGTGCTGGGGATAAATGCAAAATGTTTTTTTCTTGGTAGCCTTATACTTAATGATTATGCTTATTTCATATTTCATGCTATGTGCCTTATACCTTGATCTCATTTCTAAATGCCATGTACTTATTTCTTCATGCCAGAATTTATTGGATTGAGTTAGATGTTATGATTGTCTAGATTATTAGCATGTGATATTGCCATGCTTTTTGATGACATGTGATATATGTGCCTTGGATGCTACACTCACCCATAATGGGTCGGGAGAGAACATGAGTTCTGATTTAAGGACAACGTGGATGGACTCGCTGTGTTCGGTTTAGATTTACTTAACATGCCGGGAGTGATCCTTTGGATTTTCCTTGGATGGGATCTCTGGGTGGATTGCTTATACTCGCGAGTGACTCTGGTTTCCTAGGGGATCAACTGTGGAAGGACTCATTGGTACGATGGATACACCATGACTCGGGTGATACCTGGTCCCCTATGTGAGATACTTGGTACACACTTAGAGTTCACCATGCCATGAGTGATACTAGGGATGCCTTTATGGGATTCCTTGGATGGAATTAGTGGCATTGGTATATTAGAGACTCTTTTAGTGACCCTTGGGATTCATTATAGATCGCCTTGGACAGGCTCAGGATTCCACCTTTGGATTTGACAAATTTCTTATTTGTATACATGTGATGTCTCTTATTAATATTTTGATCATGTTTGAATGACGACATGGGATTGTGACCTCCAAGATAAAGCACAAGATTGGGGTATTTATACCTTGATTGTTTCATCATGATGGCCTATGTGATTATCATAACATTTGTACAGGTACCTTGGTTTAAACATTCGGCTTAGGCCGAATCAGGTGGTATCGGACAGGTGTCCATTTAAGAACTCAAACCAAAGTGTTATTTTATTTATTTCTTTATTTCCCAACATTTATTTTTATGGAACACAGTTCATTTATTATTTCCCAAAATGGATTGGCCTAGATACTGTAGTTGGAGGCCTACTGAGATAGTATCTCACACCCTGCTTGGCCCACCTTTGGTACCCAAGAAGAATTCATGATTACAGGTATAGATAAAGGGAAGTGCATGGCTTTCAATGCTTGATTTATTTACGAATAGGATGGATTACGAGGGTATAGGACTGAGCCTATGCTCGAGATGCTTGTTGTAGTAGTTTTTGGTCTTTTTGGTATTTTTGTATAGCATGTAGCATATGCCTATATCCTCTATTCTCGTGTACTCTCATTTCATATAACATCATGTACATCATCATAATTTGGTATTAAAGTATTATTCTTCTTTCTCTAGTTGTTAATTTTGTATAACATCATGTACAACATCATAATTTAGTCTTAAAAGATTCTTCTTCTTTCGCTAGTTGTTTATTTTTCTTGTATGATTATGTATTTATTTCCACTACTTTCTTCAACTGTTTGTTACATTATTATATATATATATATATATATATATATATATATATGTTTCCGCACTCCACTCTGATCAATGAGGGCATAAACTCCGCACAGAAACGCCCTAGTCCCTCACTACTAGTCGAAAACCTCTAATGTTTAGGGAGGCATGCTTGAGGTCTAGTGGCCACCGTATCAGGGATCGGTTGAGTGGAATATGAGGCGGGAGGCTACAAATTGGTATCAAAGACCTTTTCCTTTCGTCTTACTATTTGGTTTTAGACATGAGACTAAGATATTGAGATTTGGTAATGAGCCCGTGCTTGGGAGTAGCTAACCCACATACAGGGGAAACCCAAATTTCTTGGGATGGGTAAATGCTGTTAATTATTGTGTTGTTATCGTTTCATGGATTTCACCATAGGGTGATTCAATTTCTTTGCATTATTATTATCTTGATAGGATATCTATTATTTTTTCCCGATGATATGAGGTCACATCAAAGCATGCATCATATTAGGCACCTTAGGATTAAAATTTCATGCATTATGCCATGCCATATTTACTTTCTGGGTGCATTTATTGTACTACATGTGATTAATTTTTGTTCCTTGTTTGTTATGCCTTGAAGTGATTTGATTGTTATATATATATATATAAATGTGTCAACTTCCCTTGTAGGACTGATAAAATACAATTGGAACTTAAAGTGTCTGCCTTAACTTAATAGTATTTTTTTTGCATAAGTTAATGAAGATGTCTTAAGAAGCCCATTGTGGCACATTGATCCATGGACCATCAGTCGCATGGGTTGAAATGTGCTATGGTTAGGATTAATTGGAATCCATATTTCAATTTATAAGGTGTATGTGACCTTATAAGTTGAAACTGATGATTCACCAAATTCAACCATTTAAAAAGGGATTTAAATACATAAATGAATTCAAATGAATACCACATTTTAAAAAAGAAATAATCGCCTTATATGTGTAATTTGAGACCCTAAACCTAAACCGAACTTGGTAGTGGGTAGTAGGACATGTCTCTTGTGTCTCTTGTGATTATTCTATGACCTTATATTATCATACAAACTTGGATCCCAGAGCAGGCTAATGGTTATGTCATGCTAATAGGGAGGCCTTATACCTACCCTTTTATTTATCACTTACCTTCTTTGATTTCCTTATCTGTTATAAATCCTATCCAAGGAACGTGCTTGGAAATTGTAGATCTATGCCACCATGATGTCCTCATGTTGTACGCTAAGAGAGTGGAAATGAGAACACTCTAGAGGTGGTGGGCCCTGAGTCACCCGAGATACCTCCTGTAGTGCCACTGAAGGCACCTCCTGCTAATCCTACATTAGGCGTTGATGCTTAGTTCTGTGAAAACTTTCTTTGGTTCATGAAGTTTGTTCAGAGTGCTCCCTGACCTTCCCCTACTATGGTAGAGCCGATTCGAGACTTCCAGTAGCAGTATCCTCCCACATTCTTGGGGGATGGAGGACCTCAAGTTTCTGAGTCATCGTTGGAAGCCATGGTATAGATATTCAACCATTTAGAGATGCCTCTAGATTGGAGGGTCAAGCTCGCTACCTACATGTTATGTGACTTTTCCAAGCATTGCTGGGAGATCATATCTCAGGATGAGCGTCATTGGGGTATAGTCTAGGTAGAATTCCAAACAACCTTCTGTAATCACTTCTTTCTATATACTTTGAGGGAGTATTTCTCTAGGGAGTTCATGAATCTTCAATAGGGATTTATGAATATGCTTGAGTATTCTACTTGCTTCACTGAGCTTCAAAATTTTTCTACATCTCTAACTGGTGACGAGTTGACGACTGTGAGACGCTTTGATGACGGGATTGAGTATACTGTTCGCTCATAAGTAAACGTCTTCCATTTGTATACTGTTACATAGATAGTGAACCAAGACCTAATTACAGAATGGAATCTGATAGAAGATGGCAACGTGATCCAGGGCAGTTTAGTTCTGAGGCAGGGTGATGGTTTATATGGCAGTAGGAAGTGTTGTTTCGAGGGTGCATGAGGCGAGGGTTCCATCCATGTGACTGTAGGACCCCGGGACACCCTGAGAGGGGAGGGGTGAATCAGGGTGGCAACTTTTTCTTCTTTTAGTTGTGGATCTTGTTCCCACGTTGGTAGGAACTACTTAAACCTGTATGATGGATATGATCAGCAATTAAACATTCACATGCAGAGACAAATGACACAGCTATTTTTACTTGGTTCACCACCAAGGGCTACGTCCAAGGAGTATACGCCGACAGGTTGCCGATCGTACCTAAATCCACTATACTTCACTAGCTGCGGATACAAATGTTCGGGTACAGACACTCTGTCCCAGGCTCACTGCCTTTACAATTGTTCAGGGATAGCTCACTGCGTCCCTCGGGTCACTCCCGTTGACTCCCCCTGGCTCACTGCCGGTGGAGAGGATCACCTCCTTCCTCTTCCTAAGCTCACTGCTCTTGGAAGGGATTCAGTAACAGTTTATAGACCTGTAGGTATCTTCATTTTCATGAAGGAATGCATCTTCCTCTGTATGTAGATGCTCCGTTGAAGTCCAACTTTCACCCGCATATGAATCTCACTTTGCACCGGATGTACCAGGCAACCTCAATTTTTACGCGCAACCCTTACGGTGTCTTGCGTGCAATTTCTATGGTTTGCGCGAAATTCCTTTTTCGCGCAACTTCCAAATATTACGCGTAGCCTGGAAACTGCCTTGCGCGCAATTCACTACTCTTGCGCGAAATCCACTTTTCGCGCAATCTTCCTTTTACGCGCCAATCACCAACTTTCTGCGCAGCCTTTGCTTTTCGCACAATCTGACTTTACGCGCAAACTTTAAGTTTACGCGCAACACCCTTTCTAACTTCAATTTCGCGCACCAGAGCTCGGGTATTTTCTATGTCTTGAACTCTGTTGAATGGAGGAGGGTCACTTCATATTTATAGGCAAAATCGACCCCGCGCGAAAAACCCTCCTTGAGCACGTAATCCGCTTTGATCGCGAAATACAAATCTTCCGCGCACAACCATTTTCCGCGCACTGCTCCATGATTTCGCGCACCTCATGCCTTTGCCATTTTCTGAGCTTCGGACCTCGAAACATCTTTTGCGCGAAATACTTCATCCGCTATTTCGCGCGCCACTTCAATTTTTCGCGCAACCCGCTAATTTTGCGCGCCCAGCTCAAGTATTTCGCGCAAGCCTCTTATATTTCGCGCACCACTTCCTTTTTGTGCGAACCTCCTTTTTCAGACAATCCATGTCTTCATTTTCTGATTTTGAGGCCCAAAAATTTGGCAAACACTGGGAAACAGCGCCACCTTGTATCTGATCTTTTTGTACCGCCTCCAGATCATCCATTCCTCTGTCGAAGTTCATGAATCAAACATAGATCGTTGACCACAACTCTTGAACTCGACATGTCACCATGGAATCTCCTTTGTCAACAAATTTGTATGTCGTTTGTTTGCTTTGTCAACAAGCACGATCACCTCAACTCATTGGCACATTGTCTTCTTCATCAACTGTCATGATCAACTTCATGCAAAGCATGTGATTCAATCCGTCAAGAAGTCTCTAGCATGGTTCTCATGCAATCATGAGTAATTGCATGGTCTTCATCCAAAAACCTCATTCTTATTTAATCATCCTCGAATGGATTAATCCTCACATTCTTCATTGTTGTAAACAATGTATCACCTTTGACACATGTTCTTTGAACTTAAGATCAGCACAACAATCATCTGAATCACCACTCCTCTACTTCATCGGAGTATTTCATGATCACCTTCATTTTGATCTGCATTGAAAACTATTGACAACAAATACAACCTTATACACAAAGTGGTTCCAACAATATCCCCCTTTGTATTTTGTTGTCAATACCTTAAACATCTTCTGAAATGAATCCGTCAATGTCAAAATGAGAATCTTCTGCATTTCACTTTCTCTCCCCCTTATTGACAAGAAATACAAAGCGCATGGTAGGGAGGGTATAAATCCTCACTTAATCAAAGTTTCATTAATCATTTCACTCTAAGTCTACTTGAGCAATGCTCGATGTAGAAAACAAGAGGATTTGATTAAGTCAACAATGTTGTCCATTATTCACAGATCATGATACCAACGTGAGATGAGAACTCATGTATCTTGTCTTCAAGGGTTTACCACTTTTATTTCAGGTATAAGAAGATCAAATATGATAGATAATAATCAACCTGAAACTCCTGCACTCACTTCAGCAAATAGATCAAAAACATTCAAGTGCAATCGACAGGATAAGTGACCTTGGGGCACTTCCATTCTCTTTATGTCACTGATCAATACAGTTACTCCCCCTTTGTAAAATAATCTTTGATCTGAGTAACCAAGGGATAGTGATTGAGAAATGACATACCTTCTTCATTGGTGTGTTCTTCAAGAAATTCACAGAATAACTGCTTTTGAGTCCACCTGGAGTTGATATTGATTGAAACAATGATTATGGAAGCTTCTTCATTCTTCTCCCCCGCAAGGGAAACACTCCTCATCATCTTCATCAAGAGTGATCCTTCATCATCATAATCTTTGAATATCAATTGAAGAATCTACTGAGGATGGAAACTTCTTCAGCTTGGCTATCAAGAAGACTTGCTTGGTTGAGGTTCTTTTCTCAACCAAGTTCCTCTGTTCACTCCAGTCTTCATGCCTGTACATTTGAACATGTATTCTGACATCTTTCGGTGTGGCATGGATCTGTTCACATTCACTTCTGCTTTGTGTGGAGAATTGTTCCGCTTAGCAGCCATCATGAATGATACATTCTTACTCCTCTTAAGGACTGCTTCTTGCTCTGGTATTAAGGTTAGGCAACCTTTTGCAATGTGACCAAACTTCTCGCATCTCTCACACAGAACTTCTTTGATACGTGTGTTTCTCTTTGTTTGCAAACTCTCCTGCACTATGTCTTCATCATGTGAAAGTTTTCCTTTTCCTTTGTCACCAGCCTTGGCCTTCTCATCTTCAAGTTTCCTTATTCTTTTCAAATCTTTTGGCCAGATGACCAATATGTCATTTGGAACTTTTGCAGCTGGTTTAGGTCTTCCACATGGGTTCATCCGAGATTCATCCCACTTAGTGTTTCTCTTGGATGAATGACCCTTCAATTTCATGGATCTAAAATCATGGGTCTTCTCAGCTTGCCTACTTGATATCTTCTTGGGGAGATGTGTGTTCACCATATTCTTCTGATTTCTTCCCAAGGTACGTTCTTCATACTTAGATGGCTTGTGTGGTCTTCTGTTCTTATCAGCTCTGGATATCTGTTGACCTAGGCATGCACCATTCTTGTGACCACTGCCGTTGCATGCATCACAGATTTTATCAAGAATTCCAAATCTGTTTGCTGTAAACAGATGCTTCTGGACCTGTGGATGTTGCTTCTTCTTCTCCGGCTTCCTCCACTTTGATATAGGCTTTCCCTGTGCTTTTCCATGAAAGGGATTATAAAAACAATCCAGTGCACAGTGCCCAAATCTATTGCAGCACCAACATTGACCCACAAATCTTTTCTTCTTTGTGTCTTCTGTATTAAGTTGTTGGGCCATCTGCTTAATCTTTTGTTCTCTATTTGAGGAACCCACTTCCTCCTTTTTCTTCCCATCCACCCTAGACATGGTGGTAGGTTTATTCTTCTCACCTTTCCTCATCCATACTTGTTTAGAACTTTTCTTCCCACCTGCACTGATTGTAGGAGTATATTTAGAAATATGAGTACAAGATGGTTTGGATGGTACCTTCACTTTCTCAGTTGCTTGTGATAGATCAAAGAGTGAAGTCATGATCTTCTTATCACATGTTGGAGGTATTTTGACAATAGAATCCACCAGTGAGCATTGAGTACCAATAGCAACTGATTCTTGATGTGGATAGTCATGAGTTGTCATAATCTTCTTATCACATGTTGGAGGCATTTCAGCTTTAGACTCCTCCAACGAACATTGAGTGAAAGCATCACTCATTTCATTCTTTTGTGAAGTCTCAATATGTGTGTTCTCAATCTTGGTCAACTGAGCTTCCAATTTTTGACCCACAATATTGAGGATGATCTTCTGATCTTCAATCGTGATCATCTTCTCTTCACAAGTCTTCTTCAACCTTTCAACCTCATCTTCATTCATCTTAACTTTGTTTTGTAACAAAGAGTCAAGTTCCCTGAATTTAATGGAATTTTCTTCCAAACAAAAATTCTTGACTTCATTGCTCTTCTTCAGCTCAGCTTCAAGTGCATGGATCCTTTCTTTTAAAGTCTTATTGACTTCCTCTTCTTCTTCAAATTCTTTCACCCGTTTGATGAGCTTCATACTTTCCATAACTTTTATTTCCAACCCTTTTTCCATATTGTCAGCTTCCCTTTCTAATCGATTGATCTCAACCTGCATAGATTGGAATAGGCTACAAATAATAGCAACCCTTTCTTCTGGAATATCATGCAGATATGTTCTGAGTTTTTCCTGAAAGCCCGAATTAGGGGTATCATCCTTTCCTCTGGATGAGTTCTGAGCCACCTTCTTGATACTTTCCAAGCCTAATGTTTCTTCATTATTAGAATGGCATGGAGAACAAGACACTATATCTTCTTTGGATGTGGGGGACTTCTTCATCATCTTCTTCTCTTTCTTTTTCCTATTTGTCAAAGTCTTGGTGGATATAGATTTCTGCTCAGAAATGACTGTGTCATTATCAAGACTGCTCTTCATTGTTGACTCTAGGAAAGAAACTCAAATCCTCTTCTCAATAGAATTACTGGAGAATATCCAACATACGTTAACCTTTCCCTCTGATACCACTTGTAGGACCCCGGGACACCCTGAGAGGGGAGGGGTGAATCAGGGTGGCAACTTTTTCTTCTTTTAGTTGTGGATCTTGTTCCCACGTTGGTAGGAACTACTTAAACCTGTATGATGGATATGATCAGCAATTAAACATTCACATGCAGAGACAGATGACACAACTATTTTTACTTGGTTCACCACCAAGGGCTACGTCCAAGGAGTATACGCCGACAGGTTGCCGGTCGTACCTAAATCCACTATGCTTCACTAGCTGCGGATACAAATGTTCGGGTACAGACACTCTGTCCCAGGCTCACTTCCTTTACAATTGTTTAGGGATAGCTCACTGCGTCCCTCGGGTCACTCCCGTTGACTCCCCCTGGCTCACTGCCGGTGGAGAGGATCACCTTCTTCCTCTTCCTAAGCTCACTGCTCTTGGAAGGGATTCAGTAACAATTTATAGACCTGTAGGTCTCTTCATTTTCATGAAGGAATGCATCTTCCTCTGTATGTAGATGCTCTGTTGAAGTCCAACTTTCACCCGCAGATGAATCTCACTTTGCACCGGATGTACCAGGCAACCTCAATTTTTACGCGCAACCCTTACGGTGTCTTGCGTGCAATTTCTATGGTTTGTGCGAAATTCCTTTTTCGCGCAACTTCCAAATATTACGCGCAGCCTGGAAACTTCCTTGCGCGCAATTCACTACTCTTGCGCGAAATCCACTTTTCGCACAATCTTCCTTTTACGCGCCAATCACCAACTTTCTGCGCAGCCTTTGCTTTTCGCGCAATCTGACTTTACGCGCAAACTTTAAGTTTACGCGCAACACCCTTTCTAACTTCAATTTCGTGCACCAGAGCTCGGGTATTTTCTATGTCTTGAACTCTGTTGAATGGAGGAGGGTCACTTCATATTTATAGGCAAAATCGACCCCGCGCGAAAAACCCTCCTTGAGCACGTAATCCTCTTTGATCGCGAAATACAAATCTTCCGCGCACAACCATTTTCCGCGCACTGCTCCATAATTTCGCGCACCTCATGCCTTTGCCATTTTCTGAGCTTCGGACCTCGAAACATCTTTTGCGCGAAATACTTCATCCGCTATTTCGCGCGCCACTTAAATTTTTCGCGCAACCCGCTAATTTTGCGCACCCAACTCAAGTATTTCGCGCAAGCCTCTTATATTTCGCGCACCACTTCCTTTTTGTGCGAACCTCCTTTTGCAGACAATCCATGTCTTCATTTTCCGATTTTGAGGCCCAAAAATTTGGCAAACACTGGGAAACAGCGCCACCTTGTATCTGATCTTTTTGTACCACCTCCAGATCATCCATTCCTCTGTCGAAGTTCATGAATCAAACATATATCGTTGACCACAACTCTTGAACTCGACATGTCACCATGGAATCTCCTTTGTCAACAAATTTGTATGTCGTTTGTTTTCTTTGTCAACAAGCACGATCACCTCAACTCATTGGCACATTGTCTTCTTCATCAACTGTCATGATCAACTTCATGCAAAGCATGTGATTCAATCCGTCAAGAAGTCTCTAGCATGGTTCTCATGCAATCATGAGTAATTGCATGGTCTTCATCCAAAAACCTCATTCTTCTTTAATCATCCTCGAATGGATTACTCCTCACATTCTTCATTGTTGTAAACAATGTATCACCTTTGACACATGTTCTTTGAACTTAAGATCAGCACAACAATCATCTGAATCACCACTCCTCTACTTCATCGGAGTATTTCATGATCACCTTCATTTTGATCTGCATTGACAACTATTGACAACAAATACAACCTTATACACAAAGTGGTTCCAACAGTGACATGCACTAATAGATTTATAGTGTTTCACCAATGTGAAAGGCCATTCCATAAGAAGCCTCAGTACATGAGAAACCCAATCGAGTGCAGACCTTGTGGAAGGATGGGTCACCTTCAAAACTTCTGCCAATCTTTTCCTCCAACATCATACATACTAAAACCTCTATTAGGTACAATATATGAGACTCCAAGTCAGGTTGGGATTTGGTCTTCTACTATCTGATCAGGATGAGGTGGTAGTGGTTGTGGCTGAGGTAGTTAGGCCCTAGAGCTTCAGTGTCAGTAGAGTGGATCTGGTAAGGTTAGTCAGGTAGCATCCTAGGGATAGGGTCCAAGTCATATTTATGCAGTGCATCCTGCACCTGAGGAGTAGAGTCTAGGTCCATCTATAATTAGATGTACTATTCTGATAGCCTCTACTCTAGTATCTTCCATGTTTGATACAGGTTCATCACACTCTTTTATATCTAATATGGTTGTGGAAAATCTTAGCCTTTCAATTGAGTACTTCTATGGCCTTATGTCTCTCAACATGCCATTAGGGGTCATAATTGAGTGCATATTCTAGTTTCAGGAGTGCCCCCTTGAAATAGGTGGGTGCCATTTCTTTTGGAGTTTCTTCATCTTCTAGATGACCGAATTCGACGTCATTCTTTGTATGGACTGGCTTGTGCCTTATCTTTCCCAAGTGGATTTCTATCACCGAAGGGTATCCTTAACATCACCTGAGGGCAATATGTATATCCATAAGGGTGAATGGGAAATCCAGGAAAGCTGAGTTGTACCCAAGCGTAATGGGCCAGGTGGAGTGATGACTCAATTGGAAAGTCTCTTTATGAGAGACTAGGTAATGCAGTTAGTAGAATTCCCTCTAGTTGTGGATCATTTCAGGGATGTTTTCCCTAAAAATTTCTCTGAATTACCTCCTAAGAGGCAGGTTGATTTCACCATTGAGCTTGTGCTGGGTGCGGCACCAATGTCTATTCCTCCTTATAGGATGAAACCTACAAAGCTCCAAGAACTCTAAAATCAGCTTGAAGATCTAGAGGCTAAGGGTTTTATTAGACCCATCACATCTTCTTGGGATCCACCTGTCCTTTTCTCTAAGAATTTAGACGATACCCTTAGATTTTTCATGGATTTCCATCGACTGAACCAACTTATGGTGAAAAATAGGTATCCAATTCCTTGAATTGATGACCTCTTCGACCATCGTCGAGGAGTGATCATTTTCTCCAAGATCGATTTGAGGTCGGGCTACTATCAAGTGCATGCGAGGCCATCATACATACTGCATACAACATTCTAGATTAGGTATAACTTGTATGAGCATCTGTTCAAGCTGTTCGGTCTGACGAACATGCCAGTAGTCTTTATGGCCTTGATGAATCGGGTTTTCCAACCGTATCTTGATTCCTTTATGGTGGTCTTTGTAGATGACATCTTAGTGTATTATCGCACTATAAACAACCATGCCAATCATCTTGATATCATGTTTAATACACTAATAGGGAACCAACTATATGTAAAGCTCAATAAATGAAACTTTTAGATTATCAAGATTCAATTCTTGGGTCATATCATATCTAAAGAAGGCGTGTCAGTTGATCCAGAAAAAAGGTGAGTATTGTGGTTTCCTAGGAGCAACCCAAGAATTTGTTTGACATACAAAGCTTCTTAGGGATAGCTAGTTATTATAGGAGATTCATCCAGAACTTTTCACATTTGGAAGATCCTCTTACAGGCTTGAAAAAAAGGTGTGAAATTCATCTGGTTTGAAGCTTGTGAGACCAATTTTTAGGAGTTAAAGGGGAGACTGACTTTAGCATCGATCCTGATTATAACAGATCCATACATAAGTTATACAGTCTATTTTAATGCTTCAGAAATCAGAATGGGTGAAGTTCTGATGCAGGGTGATCAAGTCATGGCATATGGGTCCTGCTAGCCGAGGCCTTATGAGCATAATTACCCTATGAACGACCTCGATATAGTGGTCATGGTTCATGTTCTACGCTGTTGGAGGAACTAATTATTGGGTGAGTGATTCATCATTTACATAGATCACAAGAGTCTCAAATACATCTCCACATAATGAGACTTGAATCTGAGTCAACACAAGTGGTTGGAATACTAGTAATCGTTCGACTTTGAGCTTGCTTACACACCCGGAAAGGGAAATGTCGTAGCTGATGCCTTAAGTCGAAAGACTCAGACGCGAGCCATCAAGGAGTCCAATAGTGAGTGGCCATTAATGGTTCTATTCTCTGAAATGCATCTAGAGGTTCAGGAACAACATGGGAAACCAGTCTTAGCAGCTCTAGTAGTGGCATCCTCCCTTCTGGAGTAGGTTCGAATGATGTAGTTATCTAATTCCAAGGGACTTGTTTTGAGGGAGATCGTCACATGTGAAACCCTACTCTTTCATGGCCGTGTATGGGTGACTTCTGATATATGAGAAGAGTTGATGAAGGAATCACATTCCTATGTTTGGGATGTTCATCATGATGTCACTAAGATGTATCGAGACATGCATCATTAGTATTAGTGGCCAGGGATGAAGAGGAAGATAACATGTTTTATCACTCGGTGCGCCACCTGTCGACAGGTGAAGGGAAAGCGCCACCAGCCTACTGGGCTTCTACAACCTCTCTCCATTTCTAAGTGGAAATGGAATGACATCACCACAGATTTTGTGATAGTTTTTCCGATATCCCTTTTAGGCGGCGATGTAGTATGGGTGATCATCGATAGGTTGAAAAAGGTTTCACACTTTTTTACAATTCGAGAAACCTTCTCTATTGATGAGTTGGGAAGGATATACATCTGGGAGATAATGAACCTTCATGGTGTTCCCCGTTCTATTGTTTTTAATCAACACAACCATTTTATTTCACGGTTCTAGAAAGGGTTGTAGAAGGCACTAGGTTCACAATTTCTCTTGAGTACAACATACACCCTCAGACCAACGGGCAGTCTGAGCGGACGATACGGGTGTTGTAGGATATGCTTCGGGCCTACATCCTTGATTTTGGAGGTTGATGGGAAAAGTATACACCTATAGTAGAGTTTTCCTATAACAACTTTCAGGCAACAATACTGATGTATCCATATGAGGCCCTTTACAATAGATCGTGCCGTTCACCTTTGTGCTGGCTAGAGGTGGGTGAGGCAACACTACTGGGTCTTCGTCTCATTTAGGATACTTTAGAGAAAGTACAACTGATTCAAAAGTGTATGTATATAGCTGAGTCTATGAAAAATTATTATATCGATCGTCACCATAGAACTCTCTAGTTTTTGGTGGGACATCGGGTCTCCCTACGTGTTTCGCCTATATTGGGTCATAGATGAATTACAAGATAGGGAAATTTATCGACTCAGTATGTCAGGCCTTTCCAGATAGTGGAGAGAGTAGGTCCTATAGCCTATCAGTTGCTGCTATGTTAAAGGTACCATTCCATGCATGATATTTTCCACGTATCTCAACTTTGAAAATATCATCCTGACCCATCTCATTCATTTGAACCTAAGGATATCGAACTGGAGGTGGATGCATCCTTTGATAATCATATGATATGTTTCATTGATCAGATCAAAAATACTCTTTGAGGCAGGTCAGTTCCTCTGGTCTGGGTGCTATGGAAACACAAATGTGTACAAGATGAGACCTACGAGTGGGAGACCGATGTACGTGCGCGGTGGCCAGATCTTTTCTCAAATGACTTCTTACCACTCTTAGAAGGGAAAATCAGGGACGAGTTGTCTTAAGGATAGGAGGTTGTAATGTCTCATATTTTATCAAAGGTATGGACCATTTATTTTTTGTTTTAATTCCTTTTTTCAGTTCTAATAACGATGCCTAATAGAGTCCAGGAGGCCTTGAGGGAATCCAAGGCTTATTCAGATCCCGAAGCCCCAAAAATTAAAGAGGCACATTGGGCCACATGGTTTACCTAAACCATGTGGTTGTAGATAGTAGGGTGATGGGGGATGCACAGTTTGTCTACAACCATGCGACCCTAGGTGCATGACTGTGCAGTGCTGTAGAGGTTTTGTACATAGCGGTTTACCATGAACCACTTTATGTGTGGGTAAATTGACAATTTTTACCTTCTTTAATGATTTTATGTTGGATCGATGTAGCCTGATTTTCTTTGGATGATGTTGGGCCGAATTCTTGCAACTCATACTGTGCACTAGGCCACAACTCTACGGGTCGAGCTCCATGGTGATCCCATTAGGGGTTGTAGGGGGCAATGCACCCCTGCTCTGGGGGTTGAAGGGCCCCAACCCAAATTTTGGGGTCACTGTAGCATACCCGACCAACTGTTGTAGAGCTAACTGGCCTAAACTAATAGGGAACTGTAGTCGTGCGGACTTTGGTATGACTACTATAGCAGGTCGAACTTTAGAGACACCGTTCTATAGATTCGTGGACTTCTAGCCATCATCCACTATAGCACTTTTAACTTAGGTGGACGTGGTAGTGTAGCGATGTGGACTTTCAAGAAATTTTCATTGCATCACATCAAACTTTCTGTCTGGTTGGTGGAATAGTGTTCCGTCCTCCTTATTATCCCATTTCGGGCTAGGGTTTCTGTTTTTTAGAAAATCGAAGAGATCTCCTTGTAATTGTTCTCCCAGATTTCATAGTGATATTTATGCCTCTTCGTGGATGTAGGGATCATTTACCGAACCACATAATCTCTATGTCTAGGATCTTTTTATTTTGTTTTTTCCCTTTTACTCTTCTATGAATCATTTTTTCTCTTTGTTTCTCCTTATGTTTTCGCAACATATTAATCCACCCTTCTTTCTCCCTCTATTCTCCAGTGGTGCATCCCTCATCTTCCATGCATGTTCTCCCTCCTTCCTCCTCCATAGGTTTCAAGCTACATCCTTCATCTGGTGACCAAATCTATTTTGATCATAAGTGTTTTAAATCCCTTAGTAAGCTCTTCAATCTTCTCCCTTTTATTTTGGATTTCTTTTATCCTTTGTTGCGCTATTTAGGTGTGGTTGCTTTTGCCCTATTTTCAAGGAATTGGGTGATTTCTTCAATTTATCCCATCCTAGATCATTTAAAACTTCAAAAATAGATGGGTGGAGTGGTACTATATCAAGGTAGGCGGTATAGGTCTTTTCCGCTCGTTTCATCACATTTTAAATGATGCATTGTCATGCCACTCACCGAACCCTTCCGACAACGCTTCAAATTTGTTTAATAAATTAATTAAATTGGTTTACCTTGTAATGTGCGACCCCAAATTGTGGAGAAAACCATCCTTGGGTCATCCACCTCGTCGTTGGCCACCCATTTGGGTGTGTTCACCTTAGTGGCCTATTTTCCCCATGACATAAATTGTGAACTACCTTGTGTGTGTGAGTTGCATCTTGATTAAATGCATTAATTTATAATTTGAATTGAAATGAGTCATAATACATGACTTAGTCCCCCTTTTGGTGAATTGTTCATGTTCAACATCATTACTCATATTATAGGCCTTATGCCAAATGATTAGTGCTTAGTGCAAATGCTTTTGCCTTATATCATGCCTCTTGTGCTTGGGCTAAATGCCAAATGTGCTTTTCCTAGTATCCTTGTACTCAATGCTTATGATTATTTCATATTTCATTATATGTGCCTTATACCTTAATCTCATTTATAATTCCATGTACTTATTTCTTCATGCCATAACTAATTGGATTGAGTTGGATGTTATGCTTGTCTAGCTTGTTAGAATGTGATATTACCATTCTTTTTGATGACATGTGATATATGTGCCTTGGATGCTATGCTTTCCTACAACGGGCCGAGGGATAACATGAGTTTCGATTTAAGGAAACCATGGGTGGAATCACCATGTTCAGTTTGGATTTACTTGACATGTCGGGAGTAATCCTTTGGCTTTTCCTTGTACGGGCTCTCCGGGCGGATTGCTTATACTTGTGAGTGACATCAGTTCCCTAGGAGAGAAACTATGTATAGACTCATTGGCATGATGGCTACTCCATGACTCAGGTGATACTTGGTCCCCTATGAGAGACACTTAGTAAAAAATCAGAGTTCACCATGCCATGAGTGATACAAGGGATGCCTTTATGGGCTGCCTTGGATAAACTCAATGAAATTGGTTATATTGGAGACTCCTGTAGCTATCCTTGATATTCTTTATAGATCACCCTGGACGGGATCAGGACTCCACCTTTGGATTTTATGGATTTATTTCTTGTACACATATGATGTCTCTTATTTATATCTTGAGCATGTTTGAATGATGAGATGGGAATGTGACCGTCAAGATAAAGCACAAGCTCGGGGTCTTTCTACCTTGATTGTTTCATCATGATGGCCTATGTTATTATCATAACATTTGTAAAAATACCTTGGTTCAGGCATCTGACTTAGGATGAAGTAGGTGGTATTAGATGGGTGTCCATTTAGGAACTCAGACCGAAGTGTTTATTTATTTATTTCCCTGCATTTATTTTTATGTCACACAATTCATTTATTATTTCATGAAATGGATTGGCCTAGACATCATGGGTGGAAACCTACTGAGATAGTATCTCACACCCTGTTTGGGTCGCCATTGGTACCCAAACAGACTTCAAGATTGTATGTATAGATAAAGGTAAGTGTGCGTCTTCTGATTCTTGATTGATTTACAGCTAGGATGGAGTATAGGGGAAGAGGACCGAGCCTATGCTCGAGATGCTTGTTGTAGCGATTTTTGGTCTTTTTTGTATTTTTGTATAACATGTAGTATATGCATGTATCCCTTGTTTCTCATGTACTCTCATTTCATATAGCATCGTGGAAACCATAATCATTTGGTATTAAAGGATTATTCTTCTTCTTCCAGTTATTTATTTATCTTGCATGGTAATTTATTTCTTTCCGCTACTGTCTTCTATTGTTTATTACATTATATATATATATATATATATATATTACTATACCATACTCTGATAAATGAGGGAATAGTATCCTAATGGAAACACCCTAGGACCTTGTTTCTAATTAGCAACCTTTATCATTTAGGGAGGCGCACTTGAGGTCTTGTAGCCGCTATCTCGGGGCCAAGTTGAGTGGCATCTAAGGCAGGATTCTTCAAAGGCATCGACCAAATAACCAAGCTAGTTTGTCTCATTAGACATACCGATACATCGAAGGGATATGTAATTGCAATCCACACCCATAACTTAATAATTCCAATGTATTCATCATACGAATAAACAACATAACTTAATCAACATGACTTAAAAAAATCAATAATTGTCCATATTAGAAGATCTAGCACACAAAATATTAATACTTTCCCCAATAAAGCTGATCATAAACTATCCATAGAAATATGAAATATGGTATTATAAGATTATAAATTTAGTAAAACATAATATTCAACAAAGGATGTTGATATACATGAAAATACTTTCAAAATCTCACTAGAAATTTTCTAGAGGAAAATACCCTTTTTCACTTTGAAAACACTTATTTAAAAAATTACCAAATATTAAGGAAAAAGTTTTCTTTTAAAATAACCTTGTAAACTTTTAAAGAAAGTTTCAAATCAATGATCATTCATGATGGTAGGAAATTCCATTCACCCCATATAAGTTAAAAAAATATTCCTTTCACACTTTGTAAAATGATGAAAAAGTAACTCATTTATAAAATGACAAGAATATTCCTTTTAAACCATTTTAAAAATTAAAACATGGGTAAAAGTATCTTTAAAAGATAATTTTAGAATAGTAAAAATATTCTCAACTGTATATAAAAACATAGTCGATTTTCCTTAAAAACATGATTTCAGTATCTTGAGTACTTAAAGAGTGGAAAATGAAAGGAAAACTTATAATTTAAAGAAATAAAAAAGGAGAATAAATTTGAGAGGGTTTAAGATATAAATATCAACTCATTTCCCCAATAGAGACTTAAACATAAACAATTTTGAATAATGATAATATTATGAAATAAACCCTTACCCCAGGTTCAACTTATTCACACGTGTCTGAACCTACTGTATAATAAATATAAATTTATTATAAATTTACTATAGAACCATACCCATATATATCAAACCATATATTATTTACTTATAATCTTTTATCACCTATTTAATAACAATTCATTGTTAAAATCATTGTTTCAAGTAATAACTACTTCATTTTTCATGTTTGTTTTTGTTCGATAGTTTTGGTGCTTATAATTTGATCATGGTTACATCATCTCTAAAATATTATCCATGATATACATATAATATATATTCATAAGATATGTATTTAGATTAATCTATAAAAGTTAGAGATATAAAATTAATTACACAGTTCATGGAGATGGTAGACCGTACGTACACATGAGCGTTGTTTTCACTTTTCTAAAGACAAAACAAAACAAAGGTAAATAATAATTAACCTTTACAAAATCATTATTATAACATATTAATCATATATATTCATTAATAAATACTTATTACCATACATATAAAATGTAAATGAAAAAGGTATCACATTGCTTCGGGGAGGTGGTAATCCACACGTATACACGAACAAAATTATTATTTTCCAATGGATTGTAAAGTAAGGATATAGATGTGATATTATAATTCTAGAAGCACTATTATGTCATAAGTGTCATATATAAACATTAAACCCATCCCAATAACCATCCATAAAATATGGTGATGAAAAATGAATTGTATCGCTACATGTAGACAATAAGTCGTACCTACGCATGAATGATACTTTCACTTTCCATTTGATGGAAAGGAGGATGGATTGTAATGACCTAAAATTATATAAATTAACTTCCCTTTGTGATTGAATTAAATTTCCTATTATATAACATGGTTATAGAAAACACATTCACTTCTTTGGTTATATCCTTTCAGATTTAAAAAGACCATTAAGTATCATAACCATTAATTACATAGCCATTGAATAGTGATATTATGATTAATATATGTTAAGGGTTATGATAAAGTCCATTAACATAGATAAAGTAAGTGATGGACTCAACCAGAAGGATTATACCCTATGCATCCCATTTATCAGATATTTTAAGGGAGATAACATCTCTAGAATTTTCCCTTGAACAAGCCCAAACCAAGAATCAAAACCTAATGATTGAGTGAAACTGTTTATGGGAGAATTTTAGACTCATCAAGATCATGAATCAAACCATGTTTGCCGAACCACCCTAAGAAAATCTCACAGTTTCACACCTTACCCTTAGGAAATTCGCTAGCGTAATAAAGAGATATGTATCTTGACCCTAACAAAATGAATATGTATATTTTATTTTCTATGAAATAATGATTACATTTCTTCCTTGTTGATTTTACTTTATAAAATGATGAAATAATGAGTTTTATAAAAATTAGATTTCAATACAACAAAACTCGAATTTTATTTTTGGTTAATAAGCAATTTCAATTAATACATTACTTTTGAATAATTAATTAATTTTAAAAATAAATGATTTTTTAATAAAATATTAATATTAAATAATATTTACTAAGTATAGTTGATAATATAATTTTATGAAGTCAAAAATAATTTTTTATAAGGATTAGCAAACTGTAATTGTCATAAAAACTAGTATTTTTCAATAAATATGGATTTTTATTTAAAAATGTAAATTCTCATATTTAGAGATTTATTTGGATAAAAAAAATATTATTTTTGTATTCATCATGTTGAAATTTTCCAATGGTGATTTTTTCATAATTTTCTGAGAGTCAAATTTTTGGGTAAAAATTAAATATGGTATAAATATACGATATGTATTATGAAATAATAATGACCAAAAAGTGATATAATATATGACATAAAATTTATTAACAACCAAATATATATTCATCCTTTAAAATAATATATTTTTAGGTTATTTTATTAATTTTATATAGCATTTATGAATCCTCAAAAACCTAGAATATATATTAATGTTTTAAAATAAATTCTTTATGAACATGACTCACTTCCACATCAAAAAGGTTAATATTTTAATAAATTCAGTTCTTGATATTAAAAAATAATTAAAAACCCTCCTATTTGGAAGAAACCATGGGAAAAAACCATGATAAGGTATATAGTTTTGACTACTTTATTGTATAGAGTCCAAAACCTAAGTTTAATAAATAATAAAGAATCCCCATCTCTTTTCCTATATAAAACCACCCAAGTTCCCTTTTATATTCACTCAAAAACCTTGGAGAACATCCTTAATCTTCCTTTTCCTCTCTAGAGACCTCCCAAGGTGCCCCCAATCTCTCAAGAAGCTCCCTACAAGCCTTTGGAAACACCCTCTCAAGGTAAGGGATCATGTCATTCTCTTTACTCAAGCACCTTATTTATTTTATACCTTTTTATTTCCAATTCCTAATGTTGGGATATGTTTTTACACATCCCTCATAATATCCTTTTTATTTCCAAATGATGAGAGACCCATTTATCTCTCATTAAACCATTTTATGAATCTTTATTTACTGTAGTTATGTTATTGCAATTTCACTGTGATTTTTCATACCAAACGATTGTGAAGTGAATTCCCATACCCATTTTTAATCAAAAGTATTCACCTATATGAAGATACCTATACTTATTTTATTGAATAATTCCATGTATGTAACCTACACTTATCAATTGTGGGGTTAATAGGGATGAAATATATTCTTATGTTATATGATCTAGGTGGTTCGCTTATGCATGCACATGACATGATTATGAATGGTGCACCAAGATAGCACACCAATGCATTGGGTAATGTTTTAATATAATGATATTCCATGTAATGTGAACTATAGGATATCCTAATCACACTATGGTATGATGTCTTGGTGGTTAAACTTGACTTATGCTTATGATTCCATGTTTTAAGTTGTTTCCAAATTCCCATGTTGTCTTTATGCTATCATGTTATATCATGACTCATTGTTTATGATCATGATTATAACCTCTTATGTTACATTGTGATGCCACTTGGATCACATTTATTGTTTTACTCTATGAAATTCTTTGTTTCTTCCCTTACTGGTATTTATATCTCACCCCATTCTTATATATGTCCCCAGGTTATCCCATGCAGTCTTAGAAGAGCGGTGAAAATTTAAGAGCATGATAAGGAAGTTTTCAATAAAGTCTTTGTATCCCAGTTTTATGATGCTATGTTATGTACCTAATCTCCCAAAGAAACTAGGCCTCTCTATCTTTTGTGTTGTATTAAGTGAAACTTTATGTAATAAATCATGAATTAATGTGTAATAAAGATATGGGTTTTCATATAGATAATTGTGTTATAATAATGATAATAAAATTTCAATATATTTAGGACACTAAAAATATTATTTTATAATAATACCATAGATTTAGTGGAGGTAAAATAAGAAATAAATTGAAAGACTTCAGTAAATATGATTACCTCTTCTTTGGGAGACCTCTTTTATATCTTTTCTTATGGAATCCAGGGTTAGTCTTTTGAGAAGAAAATCACCTATATAAATTTTCTAAGGATGTTTAAAAGATAAATGGGAAGGGTTTAGTTTAGCTATATGAATCAAAGTTGTGTGAAGAATTGAGATAAAGGGGTTTCATTTTATAAGTGAGGTAAATGAAACTCTTGGAATTTAAAAAAAAATTAAAATATAACGAAGTCATCCTCAATAAAAATGCATCCAAATGGCTAGAAATTTGAAGATAGGGTAGGATATGGTTGAAATATCATAAGCATATAAAATGTTGATAAGTATAAGTAGTTTTTTAACCTTATATTTTAGTTTAACCCCTTAGTTAACCTATTTTAACTTTAACCGCAACAACATATTTTTCACTCTTAAAGGGTTATAGTTTTACAAATAAGGTGAAAATCGACTCTTAAATGGACAAGGGATGTAATTTTTGACCATATTTTATCCACCTTGTCATATTTTAATTTTTTTTTATGTTTTTTAAACAATTTAATAAAATATTATTTTTATAAAATATCATTAATGTCAATTTTTACACTATTCATTTAATTTGACTCAAAATACATAATGAATTCATGTTGGTTTCCGGTCTCAAAAAGAATATGTTTTGAACATGTACTGTAGTACTAATATTTTATTTCCAATATAACTTTGAAAGTTTTTATTCTTATAACATACTTCTTCCAATTTCCACCAAACTTCTGTTCTTTCTTTCTACTAATCCATCTTGTTATGGAGTATAGGGAGCACTATATTGATATTTGATACCATTATTTCTCAGATAAGTTTTAAAAGTATTTCTTTTGAATTTGGTACCATTATTTGTTCTCAACTTATTTATTTAAACCCCAATTTATTTATCCACTTATTTCCTAAGAAACTTAAAAATTTCCATAGCCTCTAACTTTTGTTTCATAAACATGATGTTTTTAATATGAGTGAAATCATCAATAAAAGTGATAAATTATAACAATCCTTTTGTTGATTGATGTCTCATCGATACACATAAATTGGAATAAATAATCTCAAGAAATCTGGTATATTGAATCTCAACTCTATGACTTTTTTAGTCATATCCCCTTTCTGATAAGTTACACAAACATCTTATTCTCTTCTTTTCAATTTTGGAAAGTTTTTAACAAAATCAAATTTAGAAAGTTTGTTAATGTTTTTCTACCCAAGGTGTCCAAGTATTCAGTATCACAACTTATTTTCATATTCAACACTCAAGTAATAAGAGTTGTTAAATTCTTTTATTTGGAAGAGATTCCCACTGGTTCTTTCTCCTTTTTCAATAACTTTTTCATATTTTATACTTTTAATAAAACATGAATATTTTTTTAGATTACTTATTTTACATCATCACAAAGTTGACTCACACTAAGTAAGTTATGTTTTATCCCATCAATGAATAAAAATTCCTTAGATTTCAATTTTTTTCCTTCAATCTCATCCATTCTGATTCCTATGATTTTTAAGGAACTATCATTACCGAAGGTAACAACTCCTCCATCATGAATTTCAACATGTTTTAAGATTTTTATATCACCTTTAATATGTAAAGAAAAACCACTATGAAGTATCCATGGTTTTTACCTTTTACTTGCTTTGAAATCTATCTCAATAACAAAGTCTCTTTCCTCAATTTTCTTCTTTCCATCTTCCTTTTATTTTCTACCATAAGAAATTTGTTCCAAAAATAGTGTCATACATCTTTCAGCATGATGACCAGCATCATCAAATCTTCCACAAAATTCTTCCAGAAATTTAAATTGATTTTTTATTGGAAGGTTTCTAACATCTTGTGTTTTTTCTTTTCTAACTTCCTATAGATAAGAAAAGTTACTCAACCTTCATCCACCATTGATTTCCATTTGTTCAAAATGTATTCAAGGAAGTGAAAAGTTATGCCAAAAACTATAATCTTTGTGCCCATATATTCCACAACACCAGTAATAGCCATCAAACCTTTATTTTCTACTGAAGAAATATCTTTATCTCTAGAAACTCTATTGATGTTTATAACTTCTTTATACTCTATTATACTCAGGACGTGGACCATATTTCCTCTTGAGTGGGTTTTCATCTTTTATAGATGAAATAAGTTTTTTAAACCCCTTTTCCACAGAAGTTTTCCCAATAATTTTTCCAGAACCTGAAATGTTATAAAAATTAGATGGAATATTATTTTTAGTGGGTAAGGATTTAACCTGATTCTTGATTTGAGATTTCTCATCAACTTTAAAAGTCTCATCTTTTATTTAAAAATATTTTTTGAAGTTTTCATTCATTTTACTCAAGGTAATTTCAGACTCAAGAAGTTTTTATTGAAACTTGTTAACTTATTCTTCCTTAGATTCTAGCTTCTTATTGATATCTTCAACCATCTTTCCCTATTTAGCAATTCTTAGTTTGTAACTTAAGATCTTCTGAATGTATTCTTCCTTATACTTGATGACATATTTTCTTTCTTCAACAATTTTTCATTGTCTTTCTTTATCATTCTAATTTCTTTCTTGAGAGATTTTTTTTCTCAATACATGCAAGAAGTTATGTTCTGAGCCGATTCTCTCTGTAATATTCTTCACCATCTTCTTCTTTACTATTTGAGGATTATTCAACTTTCTCAAATTCTGAAATGAATTTTCTGAAATTTTCTAAACTTTCATCACCTAAGGAATCATTTTCAGTTGAATCCGATTCATATTTCTTACTCAAAATAATTCTATTGATCCCAGTAAACTTATTTTTAGATTTGTTGGATGAATTTTATTCTTTATAAATTTTGTTTCACTTCTTTCATCGAGGTTTTTCATCAGAATCATCTCAATATTATCCAAATTTCTTCTTGGTATAATTCATAGAAAAGTGTCTGATTCCACCACACTTAAAACATTTGAGAGGAAGTTTATCTTCATACTTTCCTCTTCCTCTTTGACAGTTCTTATAAATAAGATACATGATTTTATCATTCAACTTTTCATCCTCATTATCATCAGAGTCACAAAGATCAATATCTTTAATATCTTGTATTTTCATTTTTCTCATGGAATCAAAATCCATTTAATCTTTCATATTTTTTTGAACATTGGAGCTTTCCTCATTTCACAATCAATAATAAATTTATTCAATTAATCAAGAGATAAATCATCCTTATCTTTTAAAGAGGAAATGTTAGGATCAAACCTGTCTAGAAAGTTTCTCATTAATTTCTTCACAATTGTAAAATATTCTAGGACATCTATGAATCCTCTAATGTTTCAAACAATTTCATTTTATCTGGTGAAGTACTCCTCAATATTTTCCTCATCTCTCATTTTGATGTATTCATACTTACTATTCCATATTTGTATATTTGCTTCCTTCACTTTAGTATTACTTCCAAAAACACTTTCCATCTTGTCCCACATACTATTTGAAGTTTTTAGATTCATGAACTTCATATAAACATTTTATTATAAGAAAATAAGGATAAAATTTCTATCTTTTCCATCAAATTCAACATTTCTCTTCTAAAAAAAATCCATTTGGGAATCTTTCTCAATAGGAGGAAAACCAATTGTAGAAGCATCAAAAACTTCCAGGCCAAGAGATGAGAGATAAGGAATCATCCTATTTTTCTATCCATAATAATTTTTTCCATCAAACATAGGAATTCCTATACTATTGAAATAATTGATATTATCCATGATAAGGATTCAATAAGGGAACCTTCGATCTGATACCAATTGAAGTTCCAAAGG
Source organism: Viscum album (assembly GCA_963277665.1). Lineage (NCBI taxonomy): Eukaryota > Viridiplantae > Streptophyta > Magnoliopsida > Santalales > Viscaceae > Viscum > Viscum album. The sequence continues at coordinate 2,112,326,738 of OY728125.1, read as the reverse complement.
ATTAAATAACAACTGAGCGGTGTGTGTGTGTGTTTGTGGGGGGGGGGGGGGGGTTGAATCAGTTGTTTGCTTTTTATGAGTTTAATTTTTTTAGAAACTTAGCCCCCGCAACCTGTTAAGATTTATTTCCTTATCAAATTTTAGTAAATACTCATGCATGAAAAAGTAGGAAAGCAAGTAAATCACACAAGATTTATAAGGTTCGTCCTTAGTATGAGAACCTACATCCATTCCATAGTCACTCTATGGGTCTATGAAAATTCACTACTATGAAGAAGTGAATACAAGTTGTGACAACTCCTGATAGAAACCTTCTATCTCTTGATAAGAAATATTATACTAACTCTTATCAGTTTACAAAGTTTCTTAAAAAATAATTGATCCAAAACAAAAGAATAAAGACTTTGTTCAAACTGATCCACAAATGCTCAGTCCAGATATTTAGTCTGATTTTTCTAGATCTTATTCTCTCAATCCGATGAGGCTAGGTCCGATGGACTCAGTATGATGAACTCATTAAAAATCTGCATTACTCAAACTCTACTAAAAAACTTAGTCTGATATTCTTTAGTCTGATTGAATCAATATGATTGACACAATATAATACTTTTTAATCTTTATCCGCAAAACTCAAACTCTACTTAAACGTTTAATATGATATTCCTTAGTCCAATAAACAAAACTTTCAGGTGTCTGATCTTCTTTTGAGATCTTATCCCAGAAACAAATAACTTGGAAATAATTATACAGTGCTCCACATTTTCCTCTCTCAAGAAAAAGTTACAATGAATGAATGATATGAGAAACTATTTATAGGAAAATCAGAATGGAAAAGTTGGGAAACTTGAAAATTTTCCCCGCTTACTCAAATTTCAAAAATCTGAAAAACACTCACATTTAAACTTCAATTTTTACTTCTTCAAACCTTCTCAATAATACTCTAAGATTTACACTGAATTGAATATCAAGTTTGATCACTTAAAATCTTCACATATCTTATTAACTGTAATCAAACTTCTTGAAATTTCTATCTTTTCTTCAGTATGATGAAACCTCCTCAACTCATTATGATGAAACTTCCTCAGATTTAGTATGACCTAAATTTATTTCTTAGCTCATTAAGATCTACCTTTATTTCTCAGCTTATTATGATCTGAATTTATTTCTCAGAGTCAGTCTAATTGAATTTCCTGTTTGATTGAACTTTATGAAAATGAAATTATCAATATGATGGAATTATCATTATGATGAAATTTTCATTAGATGGAAATATCATTACGATGAAATTATCATTATGATGGAAAATCCATTACGATGATTTTCCCATAATGATGGAAAGTATTCAATGGTGAATCCACTTAGAAACTTTTAGATTATTAAAACCCTATCAACTATAACTCATTTAGAATTATGAATAAATATATTTCTAGTACTTTTGGATCTGATGAAAACTTTTTCTTGATCTATGGAACTGATTTAATCATTACGAATCCTCTATTTCTTCAAAATCTTTTATCATGAGTATATTTCATGATTTATGAGAACTTCATGACCAGTAAATAATTATATGATTTTTTTTAGAGAGTATGAAACTTTCTAACTCATGACTTCACTATCTTATTTCAAAAAAAAACTTTAGCAACAATAATAATTATTCACTCAACAACTTCTTACTTTATAAAAAACACCAAGTCTAATGGATCTTGAACTTTATATCGATGGACCTGAGACAGATGGTTTGTCCGATCTACAACTTTATCTTTCTGACCACCTCTGAGTCTAGGGTTTCTCGGTCCGATACTCTGAATATGGTGCTTCTTAGTATGATCTTCTGAATCCAAAAAAACATCTTTCTTAAAAACAAAACTTTTATCCTCTTTTATGTTTGGGTTCAAAATATCAGAAACTTTCAAATTTCTTAAAAATATCATTATGATGGAATGGGTTTGATCCTGTATAACAAAAACGTTCTTATTAAAAAAATTTAGTTGTCAAAAAATACAAAAACTTTGTTAAACCAAATTATCATAAAGGTTCTTCCCACTTCTTCCATCAAGCACTACTGGAAATGGAGTCTTTCCCAACGATTATGAACCATTGTGAAAGCCTGCAGAACCGTTGGTATATGTTATACCAACAGTTTTGCAAACCGTAGGAAAGTAAGCCGTTGGGAAAAGTTATCCCAATGGTTTACAAAGAACCGTTGGCATAGGTTAGTAAAATTAACCTATGCCAACGGTTTGTCCAACCGTTGGCAAAAAATTCCCTAGGTCTTTCCCAACAGTTTGAGTAAACCGTTGGGAAAGGTAAATATATAAAAATGAGTTCCTGTGGAGGTTTGAACCCACAACCTCCACGTTATAATTCAATGATTTTACCACTATCCTAGAGTATCCTTTGTGAATATATTAGGATAAATAAATAAATATATTTTTATATGTAATTTATATATTGATGTATTCGACGATATTTGGCCAATTTACTCATAAAACCTATCCCAACGGTTCTCAAAAACGTTGGGAAAGATAGGAGCCCACCCTTTCCCAATGGTTTGGCCAAAACGTTGGGAAAAGTGGTGGACTTTTCCCAACGTTTTGCCCAAACCGTTGGGAAAGCCATACCCAAGGGACTTTTCCCAACAGTTTGGCCAAACTATTGGGAAAAGTGGCCACAAAGGATTTTTCCCAACGGTTTGGCCAAACCGTTGGGAAAGACATACCATTAGTGGGATTTCCCAATGGTTTGGCCAAACCGTTGGGAAAGGGGGACTATACCAACGGTTTGTACAACCGTTGGTATAAAAGCATTGGGAAAGGTCAGGATTCCAGTAGTGAAGGTTTTTCATCAGAATCATCTTGATATTATCCACTTTCTTCTTGGGACAATTCATAGAAAAGTGTCTGATTCCACCACACTCAAAACATTTGAGAGGAATTTTACCTCCATAATTTCCTCTTCCTATACGATAGTTCTTAAAAATAAGAGACATGATTTTTTCATTCAACTAATCATCCTCATAATCATCAGATTCATAAGGATCAATATCTTCAACATATTTTATTTTCATTTTTCTCATGGTATCAAAATACATTTCATCTTTTATATTATTTTTGAACATTGGATCTTTCCTCATTTCATAAGAAACAAGAAAGTTATGTAATTCATCAAGAGATAAATAATACTTATCTTCTAAAGAGGAAATGTTAGGATCAAACCTGTCTAGAAAGTTTCTCATTACTTTCTTTACAATTTTAAAATCTTCCAGGACATCTCTGAATCCTCTAATGTTAAAAAAAATTTAATTTTATCTGGTGAAGTACTCTTCAATATTTTCCTCATCTCTAATTTTGATGTCTTAATACTTACTATGCCATATTTGTAGCTTTACTTCCTTCACTTTAGTATTCCCTTCGAAAACACTTTCCATCTTGTCCCACATACTCTTTACAGTTTTGAGACCCATGAGCTTAATATAAAAATTTTATTATAAGGACATAAGGATATAATTTCTAGATTTTCCATCAACTTCAATATTTCTCTTCTTAGAAAAAGTCATCTGGGCATCTTTCTCAATAGGAGTAAAACCAATTGTAGAAGCATCAAAAAATTCTAGGCCAAGAGATGATATATAAGGAATAATCCTATTTTTCTATCCATAATAATTTTTTCCATCAAACACAGGTTTTACTATACTATTTACATAATTGATATTATCTGTGATAAGGATTCAATAAGGGAACCTTCACTCTAATACCAATTGAAGTTCCAAAGTATAGAATAAAAACTGGGGGGGGGATTGAATCAGTTGTTCACTTTTTATGAGTTTCAAAACTCTTAGAAACTTAACCCCTATAAATAGTTAAGATTTATTTCCTCATCAAATTTTAATAAATACTCATGTATATAGAATTATGAAAGAAATTAAAGCACACAATATTCATAAGGTTTGACCTCAGTGTGAGTACTGATATCCTTACTATAGCCACTCTCATGGGTCTATAGAAATTCACTATTATGAAGAAGTTAATACAACTCGTTCCAAATCCCATTAGACACCTTATATCTCATGATAGTAAAGATTATACTGATTCCCATCAGTTTAAAAAGTTTCTTACAAAATAATTGATCCAAAACAAAAGAATAAAGACTTTGTTCAAACTGCTCCAAAAATGCTCAGTCCAGATCCTCAGTCTGATTTGGATGGATCTGATTCTCTCAATATGATGAGGCTGGGTCCTATGGACTCAATATGACAAAATCATTCACAATTTTTATTACTCAAAATCTACTAAAAACTCAGTTTGATCTTCTTTAGTCCGATTGAATCAATCCAATTGACTCAATACGATGTTGCTCAATCTCAATATACAAAACTCAAACTCTGCTCAAATGTTCAATATATATGATCTTCCTTAGTCTGGTAAACAAAAATTATAGCTATTTGATCTTCTTATAAGATTTCTATCCGAAAATAAATAACTTGGTAAGAATTATGCAGTGCTTTTCCTTTTCCTCTCTCAAGAAAAATTTACAATGAAAGAATGATCTGAACAAATATTTATAGGAAAAACAAATGGAAAAGGCAGGAAACTTGAAAAATTTCCCCTCTTACTTAAATTTAAAAACTTTTAAAAACACTCACATTTAAACTTCAATTTTAAATTATTCAAACCTTCTAAAGAATACTCTGAGATTTATTCTGAATTGAATATTGAGTTTGACCACTTAGAATCATCACATATCTTCTTCTCTATAATTAGCCTTCTTGAACTTCATATCTTTTATTCAGTATGATGACACCTCCTCAACTCATTACGATGAAACTTCCTTGACTTTTGTATAATCTGCCTTTCTTTCTCATATCATTATGAAATGCCTTTCTTTCCTAGCTCATTATGATCTTACTTTCTTTCTCAGAGTCATTCTGATTGACTTTCCTCCACATAGTCAGTACTATATAACTTTATAACAATGAAATTATAAATATGATGTAATTCTCATTATGATGAAATTTTCATGATGATAAAGATTTCATTATGATGAAATTATCATTACGATGGAAAATGAATTACGATTATTTTCCCATAATAATGGAAATTATTCAACGATGAATCCACTTAGAAGCTTTGAGATTATTCAAACCTTATCATTTTACATCAGCACAAAGACTAAAACTTTCTTTGATGCATCACTGTATACCACAAAGAGTTCCCCACTTGTGGGTAGCATAAGTACTGGTGTAGTGATAATCCTCCTTTTTAACTATTTGAAGTAGTATTCACATTCATTGGTCCAGAAAAACTTTACTCACTTTTGAGTCAGCTTAGTTAGTGGGTTTTAAAGTCCTGATAAGTTCTAAAAAAATCATCCATAATACCTTGCTATACCAACGGAACTGCATATCTCCATTAAAGATTTTGGTTAGGGCCACTCTTTGATTGCCTTTGTTTTAGAAGGTTCCACTGATATTCCTTTACTAGCGATAACATTCCCCATGAATGATACTTCCTCTAACTAGAACTCACATTTAATTTAATTTTCATATACTTTCTCCTTTTACAAAGTCTTTAACATAGTATTCAAATACTCCTCATGCTCCTCATTCCTTTTGGAGTATATCAGAATATCATCTATAAAGACTACCACAAATTTGTTGAGGTAATATATAAAGACTATATTAATTAAGTCCATGAATTTTTTTGGAGAATTAATGAGTCTGAAAGGTATCACTATGAGCTCATAATGTCCATACCTTTTTTGAAAGGGAGTATTGGGAATATCTTCCTTCTTCAACTTTAATTGGTGATATCCTGACTGAAGGTCTACCTTAGAGAAATACTTTTCCCCACATAGTTGATCAAACAAGTCATCTATCTGTGTTAGGGGATACTTTTTCTTTATCATTATTTTTTTGAGCTCACAATAGTCAATGAAAAAGTTCATTTATCTATCCTTATTCTTGATGAAGAGGACCGAAACACCCCACCATGAAGCGGTCAGGTGTATAAAACCCTTGTCCATATTCTCATGTAACTGGTTCTTTAGTTCTATTAACTCAATAGTGTCCATACCGTATAAAGTATTTCATATGGGAAAATATCTAGGTATGAGTTCAATTGAGAAATAAACCTCTCAATCAGGAGGAAGACCAGGTAATTCATTGGGGAACATATCAGTGTAGTCCCTCACAATGGGAATGTCTTCAATCATGAGCCTTTCCTTTGTGTCAATAATTTGAGCTAGATATTCTTTCTTATATGGAAATAATATCCAAACTTGAGTTGACGATTCTAAAGTAGATTCATCCTACTCCTTACACTTGTAAAAAATTGGAGTATTCCATGGGATGTGATGAGTGATCTCCCTTTACCAACAATTGATGTTAGATTTATATAAAGATATCCAATCTATTCCCAATATAGAATCAAACTCCAAAAATGTAGTAAGACAAGATTTTCTGGGAGGTTAGTCCATAAAAATTGACCTAGGAGGAGTTATATACTTTATATACAATAATTTATCCATTCGACGTTCTCACAGATAACTCAAACTCTGTATTTTTTAGCAGTGTTTGAATAGTTCTACTAAACTTGCAGGATATGAAAGAATATGTAGAACCAGAATAAAAAAATTATGTTCACTATTCTTGATTGAATAACCATCATACCTATCACCACATCATTTTTAGGATCCACCTTATAAATAGTGATAACATATTCCTTTACTTATTTCCTTGGAGGTTGTTGTCATTGATTGTCTCTAACAACCCTTGGCTTAGGTCATTGGATCATATAATTCTCATGTTCCTTACAGTTGAAACACTATACTATTGGCTAAGTGTTGATCTTAAACTTCCCTTTTTTTTCAAATTTGTGGGATTCTTTATATCCCTTCAGAAATTATTATCCCGATGTCCCTCTTTTCCACATTTGAAACATCTCCCAGTTCCCTTCAGATAGTTCTTGGGATGCTTCTTCCCACACTTTTGGCATGTGGGATGTTGTGTTTTTTTCATCCATGGGATTTATCTGTTTATACTCCCATATTAAATTCCATTTCCCTATTTTTTATCTCTGAGCCCACAAGACCATTGAGATTCTACAATATCCATCTCAACCTTAAAGGAACAACAAACAATCTCCTCATAGCTATCAAAGTCTTAGATTTCTAATTATTTTTGTAGACTTGGATTTAATCCACTAAATAGGTGATCCACCTTGATTTCAGTGTTCATGAAAAAGCCAAAGGTGTATCAAGAAACCCTTGTAAATTTATCTTCATATTCCTCGATAGACTCATCTCCCTTTTGCTTTAGTATGAGGAAATACCTCTCCATCTTAAGAAAAAGAGTTCAGGGAAAATGTTTATTGAAAAATATTTTCATGAATCCTTCCCATTCCATAGAATATATTTCCTCCTTAGACTTCATGTTCTTTATCAGTGTCCATCATTGATCATCTTCCCTATCAAAATGATAAACCACCAAAACGAATTTCTCTTCTTCTAATCAATAGAGTATAGATAATATATTCTCAATGGAGTTAATCCATTGTTCCATGATAATGGGATCATAATATCCACTTAAGATAGGAGAAATTTATCACGTAAAGGATTCGAAAAAAAATTATCTTTCTTAGGATAAAAGGTAGTTCCACATGATTCAAGTTATTATTCATAACTTGATCCAGTTGATTTAGTACTATCATGAAGTTTTGAGCTCTCGTTCCGATCAGGTTTGGAATCTTATTAGGGAAATCATCACATTACCTATCACATTGGTTATTATCACGAGTTCTACTATTTCCATTCATTAACTAAAAAAATAAAAATAAAATTGGGGGTCGGGGCTTGAATACCTAGATAATGGGCATATAAAATGACAACTATGAGCATAGAAGGATAAACTTATAAATGAAAAGTATATCCTAACTTATGATTACCTATGTTTCAATCTAGGTAATCCATGGTGATAGAATTATCCCTAGGGTTCTTAATAATGTTTTATAGTCATAATACCCAAAAACAACTAAGTTGTTCTCTAATACCAACTATAGTGACCCTATCCTTTTACAAAAATCACTTCATGATTTTAAGGAATATTATCCATTAAATACAAACCAAGGATAAAAAATTCTAGTGTATATTAAATACTAGGTACATAAAATTGAAAACATGGAACTGAAATAATTTTTTTTATTTAATCTCCATAATGATCTCATAACTTACATTGAGCTCCTAAAACTTCATAGGATAACCTGGGAAAATACATAGACAAAAAGGATGATCTAAAAATCCCAGTAAGGAAATAAACATAGAAAAGAAGCATAACACATGAGTTGAAAGTCATAACATGATAAAATAAAAGTAATGAAACATGAATAAAAATGTATAGGCATATAATACATAACATGGAATCATATGATCATGGAAATATAGGAATGTGGTGGCAACACATAACATGACATAAACATGAGTCAAGGATAACTGCCAAGATAATATCACATGGTGGGAAAAGTCCAATAGTGGATTAGGTTTAATCCTTAATCCCATACATAATGTATTATGAGAATAAATCATTATCCAATTAATTAGATCACTATCTGGGTGCACCCATCATAACATGTTCATGCATATGTGTTCTACATGAAGAATCAAATAGAAGGAATAAACATAAGGGTTTCCCATGGAAAGAAATGGGTTTCGTAATCATGAAATAAGACATAACCAAAGGGAATATCATAATGGTATAAATAAAAGAAAGAATTTAAATTATTTTTGGAAATTCATAAGGGAAAAATAATAATAGATCATGAATTGAACTAGATATATATGGGTGCACCCATCATAACATGTTCATTCATATTACAGACGATGTTTTTATTTTTACAATAAAAGGAGGAGAGAAGGGAATTTTATGATGGATATTCCATTAACATAGAAAACCATAGTATATATATGATACTGAAGTTATCATTTCACATTGTATATGGGTGGGGATAAGGTAGAAGAAAGAAATAATTTAAAAGAGAAAGATGAAGGATTTTACCTCTTGGATGTCATCTCCTTGAGAGACTCCTTAAAAAACTTGGAATTGGTCTTTTGGTGAGGCCAACAACACTAGGACGTGGGGAAGAAGATTAGGAAGGTAATTGTGTATAATATTGTAAATATCCAAATCTTATAAGGTGTGAGGAGAAGAGGTGGTATTTATAAGGGGGAGAGAGGGGTGTTTTTTATTATTATATTTATTAGTTTATTATTTTGGATCAAGAATATCAATAGTATTGATCATTGTGAATATACAGTAATTAGTGAATGCGAGTTCAAACTAATGATTTATTACATAATCCATGACTCAAAAATTCATGTATTTGGTTTATAATGTTAAATATCGTAAATTACTGTATTACTATTCACAAAAAAATTCAACTATTTTAGAAAAATCCCAAAAATTAAACCTAACCATTTTTCGATGTGTAGATTTAAAAAATGAAATCCATTTTAGGAAAATAATTCTCTAACTATGAGTAATTTAATTTTTAAATGAAATCATCATTTATTCAAAAAATACCGATTTTATTATTATAATCGATTTTATACCCCTTTAAAAAATTAATTATGTTCTCATTAAATTATATAATAATAATAATAATAAATAATATTAATTTATGAATCCATTTTATGAAAATAAATTTTACTTTAAATCATTATATTCATTATAAAATTCCTAATAAAATATTTACATTTATAAAAATACCAAAACTTAATTTATCATTTTTAAAACATTTATTTACTTATACCATGATATAAATATATCATATTTTCATTTTATAAGATAATTAAATAGAATTTTAGATTTAAAAATCTAGGGTCACTCTTCTAACTACCAGATTACTATTCCCAACAGTCAGATTACTATTCCAACAGTGAGGTTACTATTCCAACAGTCAAGTTACTATTCAAATAGTCATATTTATAACGGTCGTATGGGTTTAATACTTCCTATAAATACCCATTATTACATTAATTATTAATTCATTTTTATATTCTCTCAATTTCATATATACTTTCATCTTTAAAATGAATATTTTATTATTGAAATCATGTTTCATTTCTACAGCTTTGTTTGCGAGTGCATTAATTCTGGTGGATCAAGCATATCTAAATTATCCTATTATTATTATTTTATTTTTTATTTATTTTACCATTATAATATTTGGAATTATTATTGTTTTAGTTGCTGACTAATGTACCATTCCTCATTTATAAGAATAATGTTTTGTTGGTTTATTTGTATGACATAATTACAAGAAGGGAATTTCCATTGATAAATTTTTTGGTTGTTACAGTGTATAATTGTGGTTTTATAATAATAAAAAACATTTCAATATGTTTAGGATAATGAATTTATTATTTTATGATAATACCATAGATTTATAGGAGGTAAAAGAATAAATAAATTGAAATAGGTCGGGTAAGACGATTACCACTTCTTTAGAAGACCTCCTTTATATCATTTTTTATGGAACCTAGGGTTGGTTTTTGAGAAGACCATAACCTATAGAAATTTGATAAGGATCTTTAGAAGATAAATTATTAGGGTTTTTTTGAGCTATATAACTCAAAGTGGTGTGAATAATTGAGAGAAAGGGGTGTCCTTTTATAAGGGAGGGAAATGACACACTTCAAATTTTTAAAATGATTAAAATATAAATAAGCTATTACCATGAAAAATGCATCCAAATGGATAGATATTAGATATAGGGTATTATATGGTTTAAATATCATCAAAAAATAAAAATTTGAGAGGTTTAAGTGGTATTTTAAACCTTATCTTTTCGTTTAACTCCTTAGTTAACTTATTTTAACCTTAACCGTGATAAAATCTTTTTTCACTCTTCAAGTGTTATAATTTTACATATAAGGTAAAAATTGACTTATAAATGGAAAATGGATGAAATTTTTGACTGTATATTTTCCAAATAATCTTTTTTTATTATTTTTTATGTTTTTTAAATAATTTAATAAAATATTATTACTGTAAATTTTGACACAATTAATTTAATTTGACTTAAAAGACACAAAAAAGTTTGAATTTGAATATAATCCTTTAAAAAAACACTAATATGTCAGATTAATCTATAAAATCCTTATAACACTACAACTCACTCAAATTATGTCACTTTTAATACTTTTAAAACCATTTATTTTATTATTTCATTAATTAAATAAATATTATTTCAGTATTGTGTAAACATTTAAGGTAATTATTTAATAAATAAAAATTTGAAGTAATTTTCCATCATGAAAATAAGTTCTTTATTCTCAAAATATAAATTTATATTCATTCTCTACTTTTTTCCCCCTATGTGAACATATAATTGATATTTAAAACTAAGAGCGACATTTTCTAACTTTCTTTGATTTAAATATTACATGGGTAATTTTCATGGAAAAGTATCCATTAAACAAATAAAATTTGAGCCTATGGTGATAAGAGTCAAATTATCTTCATCTAAAAAGAATTAGGATGAAAAATTATGGCCTTATCACTTAGTTTTAACCTAGATTAACCAGATTTACCCTTTATCAAGGTGATAAATTTTACAATGGTTACTATTCATACAGACAAAAAAATAAATGGAGTATGTTTACCAAATTTGAACTACATAATTCCAAATATGTAATCCATTTTTCAAGATTCAATTTCTATTAGTGGATTAAATTAATTTTAAATAAGTTCACAAAACACGATGAAATCACTCTTTAGAAATTATAGTTTTTAAACATAAAATCTGATTTATTGTTATCTCATGTATAGAAAATATATTAATTGAATTTTAAAATTTTTTATTGAGTATATAATATATAAATTTAATTAAAATCATTCACCAATTATGTTTAATTTAATTTATTAAGATAAATATAAATTTTTCTCATAAAAACATTTTTTAGAAAAACACCTCTTTTATTTTCAAATTATTTTTTATTTATAATTAATTGATAACCAAATAATTTATTTTAAACATGTGTAAAACATAATTTTTTCATTATTTAGTCAGTATTATTCATATCCTCTAATTTAACGACTAGGTTATAACGATATACCATGTTATGATTCATTTAGACTTAAGGTTGCGTGTATCAAAAGCTATCAAAAAAAATTATTTGAAGAGAAATTTTTTATAAAATTGAGGTGTGTTACATTGGTAGCCTAGAATCCTCTTAGAAATGGTTCTTGCGACACACAATTTTGAGTTTCACCACAATATCTGACACATTTCTATGTATCTTGTTTACCAACTCCCCAAATTAGAAAAAACAAGATAACCTATGCTCTGATACCACTTTATAACATCCTAACCCAAATAATTGAATCTAAGACAGAAAGAAACATAACATATGGTGTGTCTCCTTGTATGATAGAGGCTACCAACTAGCAATAAGGGTCTCATGTGGAACCATGGAGAGAATATAACCTCAATCAGAATTCACAATAATAAATAAATAAACCAATAATTAAACATTATACAATTAGAGTAAGAGGAAACCAATAATATACCAATTGTATGAATGTATGTATAAACAACCAACTCAAATATGAGAACAAGGAACTGATCACCCACTAGAATGATTACATATAAAAATAATAGAAGAACAAAGTAAAAGAGGACCTACTTCCACTCCAATCCATATATCTTCCCAGTCTCTAGACTCCTAGTGAGCTATCCCACTAGATGATCAACCCGAGATTCAACCCAACCTATACCTATAACAAGTGTGGGTTTCTCAGGTACCCAAGTTCCATGGATGACCAAGAATAATGTGGGTAAAAATTAGTAGGACACCACCAATGTGGTCTATTACTCAACCGTTAATATGCAGTGCACGTGATTGTGATAAGATCAGTAAAAAGTAAATGGGTAATAAATATCCTCTAAAAACCCCCAAACATACCTATTTTAGTTCCATTCTAGAAGGATAGTCAAAAAGAATATTAGAGTAAGTAAGATAAAGTCATAATGAAGGAGCCATCCTTAAAGATTCTCAATAGTTTTATAGTTACTAGGCCACTAGGTTAGGCCACATAGACCTTCATACCCTATCACTATCTCTTAGGTTAGGTTACATAGACTATCATTCCCCTACTTTCCCATAGGTTAGGTCACACATATCATCATTCCCCACTGTTTACTCTTAGGTCCGGTCACATATGACCATCATTCACCCAGGTCAGGCCACACAAGGCCATCATGCCCCTTCATCTATCTTAGTCTCATAATCACATTCAATTATAAATTTATCTCTCTTAGATAATTTCTAAATTATAAAATTAATCCAAGTCATGAAATAATCATTTATTATTAAAATAATAATTATAATTCTTCTTGCGATAAAATTATTTCTCTAGAATAATTTGAGGTAAGAATTATAATTATTATTTATCATTTTATGATAATTTTGGTTTAATTACCATTTTAAGAAATTGCTATCATTTTTCTCCCAAAATATTAAGAAATATTATCACAAAATTATTATGAAAAGATTTACGGAAAACATACTAAGGTTAATTATTTTCTAAGAAAACTCCATCACCTAGAATATATGAGAGAGGTAATGGTTCTTTCGCATTTAGAACCAAGATAAAGAACCTAGTTTGTTCAAAATAATACTTCTCAAATCTAGTATGAAGAAGTTCTAGGATACCCAGATGCAATGGAATATCAAAAAACTAAAGGAAGAAGGGTTAAAATATCATTAAGAGGGAAAAAATGTACTGGTTCACTGTATAGGAAACCTCAAATTAAATTAACCATTTAATCTTTACTTTAACCATATCTTGAATACAGAGTATTTAAATCTTCATAAATATTCAATTTAAGGAAAAAAGAGTCAAAAAAAATTCAATACCATGACTTTTAAAATTTAATACAACCAAAACATGCTAAAGATGTGTTTTGGGGAAGGAGGAGAGAAAATTATGAAAAAAAGGGTAAAAATCATTACCCTCACATGGTAACTTAGTACTATGTAAGGGTAACTTGTTTAACTCTTAAACAGTGGAAAAAAATACACTAACAATATACAAACTACCATTATGTGGGTTTGTTACCCTTACACAGCATAGAGGGTTACCCTTACATATCCTATAGAAATCCCATTTTACCCTTACTCAACTCATGGTTACCCTTAAGAATGTCCAGAGTAACTTTTACATATGCAGACTTTACCCTTACATGATCCGAGGGTTTCTCCAGATTACCCTTTTGAAATCCAATCCTACCCTCATGCAGCCAAGCTTAACCTTAATAATCCAAGATTACCCTTATGTAGTGTATAGTATTTTCACTTTACCTTTACACAAGCCACATTTTACCTTTACATAGTGCCTGAAAAACCGACATACCCTTATGTACATGCTATTTAACCTTATGTAAATCCTATTCCCCATGTAAGGGTAGGAATTTAGTTGATTTTTTTTTAAAATTTCCACCATAAGACTTATAAAATAAAAAGGGGGCTTTTAGAAGTATTAAAAGCTAAGGATTTTATAAAGGACCTGTGCCACCTTGAGAGAAATAAGAATCAATAGAGGGAGTACCTGACCCCACTAGTGGAGGACCTATATGTCAGTCATCAGGGGAGTTCCCACCATACTAATGGAGGAATCACACCCCACTCATTAGGGGAGTTCCTACTTCATTGATGGAGGACCTAGACTCTGGTTTTCGGGAGTATTTCTACTTATATTGATAAAGTATCTACACCCTTTTTATTGGGGGAGTACCTAATCTTATTTATGGAGGACATGTACCCCAGTTGTCAGGGGAGTAATTGACCCCATCTATCACATAGTTGACCCATGATTTATTGTTGGTTTAATGAATAAAGTAGCACCTAACCTTATAATGAATATTAAGGACCTATGCTTCATTAAAGATGGATTTACAATGGTCTACCCATCCCCATGCTTATACCTAGTACTAATGGCCTACATGATACATGTTTCGGGTTCTAGGGTTATTCTATTAAAATTATCTATAAAATGGTCTACTATAATATCAAGAAAACTACTACAAGGAAAACATAAAATATCATGAGTAGTACCAATATTCATCCTATTCATAAAGGGTTTATAATAATGTTTTAAAAAATCACCTTGGAATATTTTTGGTTTTTTTTGGTTTAAATGGTAGTAGAAGGAACCGTCAAGGTACAAGAAATGTGTATCTTTAAGGATGGAGATAATTAGGGAGTGTTTTGAATGAATTTTGGAAAAGAAAAATTTGAGCAGGTTTTGTGATTTTGGCTAAGTCATTATGTGCATAAATTTTTTATTTTAGGTACATTGGAATTTAGAAAAGTTTTGGATGCATAATATTTTGTGGAAAATAGCAGATTTGTCAAAGATAAGGATCTATCAGTGATACATAATATATTTTCCTTAGATTTCTCAAAAAATATTACCAATGAATGAGATATGTATGATATTTTTAAATATAGTTTTTTTGTTGAAAAACCCACTAAAAATCAGTAAAGTATAATATCTTATGTGATAAATAAGATATTCTTTATGGTTTATATAGAAATGGTAAAGTATTAAATCTTTAATTTGATATGTAATATTTTTGTTGAGAAGAATAAGTTTTTTGTTATAAGTAAAGTTTTACTCTTGGAATGTTTTTCATGCATAAGTTTTTCTTCTAAGAAGTGGTATAAATTGGTAAAGAGAAAAACCTTATGCACTACGTAAGATTTTTTAGAAGCACACATAAGTTTTTTTAGAGATAATTAAGGTTTTTCAAAACCTCCCTCTGGTATGTAAGTTTTTGTACTTAAGTATATTTTGGAAAAACTGTAACTATCTCTTCACCTACAACCGTTCAAAAGTATTTTATTAATCGTTAAACGTGATTAATAAAATGTCCTGTGTGAAAGGAGAAATCCATGCTGAGATTAATGGGAATATTAAATCATGAAATTTTATTTCTTTAAATTCATGTTTAGTGTAGATTTGGTGGATCTGGTTTTGGCCATGGTACATGCAACATCCTCATTTTTATAAACACCTTTTGGTTTTAATTTCTAACACTAGTGAAAAAATCAATATTTATGATAGGTTATTTATGACAGAGTAGGATATCGTCGCAAATAAAGAAAATTCCAAGTTATAAAAATGAGACATAACCATAAATCTGGAACCATAAATTCCAGGTTATAATAAAAAATGTCGGGTTTATGTCGGGTTTAAAATTTTGAGTTATAATAAAAAATGATGGGTTATTTTTTATTGGATAGGATTACCATAAAACATAATAATAAATATGTAACCATTTTTAATGGGATACATGCCCCATAAAATATTATTTTTTCACAACTATGTGCCATTCCGTGGGAAAGGGTTATTTGTGAGGAAATTTTGAATTATGTTACAAATAACATTTTTTGCAATGAGAATCTTTCTCATTGCAAAAAGCTATAAATGAAATGTAAATAAAATTATATAGAAAAATAATAGTATTCTTGATGTAAATTATCATTCCATTTCAAATAATATATTGTTAGAGTAAATAATAGTTGTTTATGGTTGGTATCATCTGCGATGGCTGACCAAATTTTCCACAAATACGATTTGGATTTCCACCATAACTATTTATGATGAGATCTATTTATGGTAGGTTCCATCGTAAACATTATTATTTGTGATGGAAATTCTATAAAAAATAGTTATTTACAAATAATATGACCTATATAAATCCCCGCCATCATTCTTCTCTCACAAGTTCTAAACTCCTCTTTTGGTTTCTCTTTATTTCTCTCTGTATAAGTTTTAATTTTTACTAAGAATTTTCACAGAAATTTCTTCAGGATTACATCACTTTTTTCATTTTGGTAAAGTGTCATTTTTAAGTTATTTATTTAATTTTTTTTTAATTTCCAGTATATTTAATTTATTTTATATTAGTAATATTTATGAATAATTAGTATTAATTAGTAGAAATTAACAATAATCAGTAGTAATTGATTTTAATTATTGATACACAGTACCGATTAGTAATAATTATCAATAATTATCAATAATTAATATTAATATATTTCCTTGATATTTATGAGTTTTTTTTCTAATAAATTAAATTTCTTTGATATCTTACATTATATGCCACACTGAGTTTTCTTGCATTACATGTGACACTGAGTTTTAACAAACCATGGTATATTATTAATATTATTATTTAAACAAGACCACTATAAACTAGCCATTAAACTTAGAGGTATGAATAGTAATAACTAATTTTTAAATATTAAGTATAATGGTTTTATATAAATAAAAAATATTGAAAAAAGCACTTAATTTTTGGTAAAGCCTTTAAATGTTTCAAAAATACTATTTTCTCAAAAAAATGTTTGCAATTGATTTTTGTGAATAAATAATAAAATTAATTTTTGAAACTTTTATAAAATTTATTTGAAAAAATAAACTTAATTTTTAAAATATATAGGTCAAAATTATCTTAGGGTGATTTTTTTTTAATTTTTCTAAAAAGATTACTTTTTCGATGAATAGTGAAAAATGTGTTTTCATTCAAAGAATTTAAAACTAAATTTTATTTTATTATGGTTTTAAAAGTAAAATTAGTTCAATTATATATCTATTAATATAATTTAGGTAATTATAATCAATTTAATATTTAATTTTGATATAATTTTTTAAAAACTTTTTGAAACCTTTCTCTTTGGAAAACCACTTTTTCATCACGTCCGTGAGATTAATTTTAAATTTAAATTTGAAAATTATATGAATATAATTTGGAAAAATAGATTCCATATTTATAATAATAATAATTTATATTATCTAATAAGTTCAATTTTATTTTTTATCACAATTAATAGTAAAAATAATAAAAATTAATTATTGCAGTTAATGTTAAAATGAGTTTATCAGGGGGTTAAACTAAAAAGATATGGGGTAAAATGAACTATAAACTTGTAAAAAACAAATTTTATACCCATAAGTATACCTTATCACCTATAATGTTTTATAATTTCTCATTTTTGAGCCTTGTGGCATGTAAAATCATGGTACACCTTTTTCTTTTCAAAAATTACAAGTGTGCCACTCACCTCACTTATAAAAGGCAACCGCTTATCCTACCCTATTCACACATAAAAAACCAATTTTTTTGGTCCAAGACCTACCTAAATAAGTTCCTTTATTATATATATTCATCCTATAATCCTTGGTTTGGTCATAAATCCAATCTAGGAAGGGTTTTGGTGCAAACCCAAGGAGGTTACCCGAAGAAGAGGTAATGTTCTTCAATGAGATTTTTTATTCTATTTCTTAATCTACCTACTTAAAATATTTTTAAACCATGATAATATAATAAAATAAGTATCTAACATATATTTAGAGGTTATTATACTATGTACATGACCTAAATACATATACTCCTCCCTCAAATAGGAAATGATAATGTCACTTTTGTGTACGACGGACTACCGCCTCGTGAACTAATGTGACATGTTTTCCATCAACACCTCTCATGATTGGGTATGATTATGAATATAATATATATATTATATTTGTAACATAAATATAATTATATAATTAGGATTTCATATATTCCTTATTACTTTCCATTCCTTGGGGGATACGATAACATCGTTCGTGTGTACGTCGTACTATCACCTCACGAAGCGATGTGATTTGTTTTTCACTAACACTTTTCTAGGAAGGTAATTAGGGTAAATTTAATGAATATATGTGATATATATGAAATAAAAAATAATTCTATAATGGTAATATATTATATATATTTATTTCATTTCATCCTTTAAGAAAATGAAAACAACATTCATGCATACATACGACTTACCGTCTCTATGAATGATGTATTTCATTATCTATATCTAATTTTTATGGATTATTCTAAATAAATATATAATTAATATATATGATATTTATATATTATTTAAAATTATATAAATAATGTAACCATGATCAAATTAATAGGACTGAAAATAACAAATCAAAACATACATGAAAAACAAAGGAGTTATTACCCGAAACGTGATTTTAACATTGAATTGTTAATAAATGAGTAATAAAAGGTCATAAATAAATAATATAAGGTATTATATATATAATTATGGTTATTTAATATATTTATAATTAAATTATATTTATTATACATGAGTTTTAAACATTTACGAAGAAAATCGATACTTAAGGTAAGGAATTTCTGTCTCACTTTTATTTTCTACGAGACACATGCCATATTCACCACATGTTTGTTTATTTGGTGTATATAATTAAAAATTTATTTTATGATTATTATCAGGAAAATTATTTTTATTTACATATCCATTTTAGGATATATCTTTCATGGTGTTTATGGTTCAAAAGTTTCCAAAGTGGTAAGGGGTTTTTGTCTCAAATTGCCTTCTTTGGGATATAAGTTATGTTATGCACATATATTCTTCTATGAGGTGTATATAATACCAATTTGAAAAGTTATATCATGAATATACTTGTTTTAATGATATTAAAAGTTTCATTTTATGTTATTATTTAATGGGGCATACAATTCAAAAGATTCCAAAGTGGTAAAGGTTTGATGTTACAATCTCATTATTTATCACGATTGTTTATGATTATGATTTAGATGATGAAATATTATGATGTATTTATCAATAACTTCATGAATTTTCTTATCCTATGGTTATTTCATGAAAATAGTCATTTTATTTCATTTTTCTCTCTTTATGTACTCAAGAGTTCAAAATAATGTTTTAAGAAACATCGTCTTTATTTATCTCTTCGGCCAAAAAACCCTTTTTATTCCATATCCATGTTTTCTAAAAATATTTTCATTTTTTTTAAAATTATCAAAAGGATTAATTAAATAAATTTTTACCCATGTTCTAATTTAAAAAAAATAAAAGGAATCTTCATGTTGTTTTCCAAACAAGGACCATTTGGCCTTTACAAAAAATGTGAAAGGAATATTTGTTTTAGCGTGTACGAAATGAATAATATTTTATGCCATCATGACCAACTCATTATTTTAAATATTAATATATAAGTTTCAAAGTTTATTTTCAAAGTAAATTATTTCTAAAATATTTTATGAATTTTTAATGATTTTCAAAATGGAAATGATATTTTCCTCAAGAAACGTTTTAAATTATTTTTAAAGATTCCTTTATAAGTTTCCAAGGTTATATTCAAAGAAAAATATTTTGAAAATATTTTATATTTTGAAAAAAAAATTCAAAGGGGAAATGCTATTCTCCTCAAGAAATGTTCCAAGTGATCTTTCAAAATCATTTTTCATATAATATGACATCCTTTGATGTTTCTTATGATTTAATAGGGATAATATTGAATGATACAATCGTTATTCTTTCTCTAGATGGTTAATGTTTATTTTGATGAAATTTTTATGAACCTAATTTATTTTTCATGAGTTATTATATGGTGAATTGATGAAATATTTATGAAACCCATTTTCTTTACACAGGTTATAATGTGATGATATGATTAATATTTTATGATATTATAGAACACATAAGTATGTTTTTCATTAGTGGTACCTATATCTCCCTCTAATTCATTTGATAAATTTTTATATCTCATGATATAATAATGGGAAAAAAGTTGATGGGATTGATCCAATATGGGAAATAGGTGATTCCTGATCCACTATGGGAAACATGTGCGTCTTGATCCACAATGGGAAACATGTGATATGTCCTGATCCACTATATTGATGGTATTGGTAGTTAAACTTGAAATATGATTTTTTATCTATTTATGACGGTACCACACTTTTATGAAATAGTATTATGTTTCATGATCGATTTATTATTATTTCTCACTCTTATGGGCCTTGTTTTCTAAAATGGTAAAGTTTTATGCCATGAATCATGTTTATGATCTATGAAAGGTTGGGTATGAACTTTGTAAGTTATATTCATGATCACATAACATCATTATTATCTTATTATTTCATATGATCATAGATTGCTATCTCCTATGTTTACCCTTACTAAGAATATGAGATCACCCTTTTTTATATTTCCTTACCTAGGTTATGAAGAAAGGTTTTGGAAGGGTGTGTCTAATAGGATTACTATGTGAGAAGATCTTTGTGGGAGATATTGATGATATTTCATGAAATATAAAGATTGTGTTTCTAGTATCTAAAGGCACTAAACTAATATGCTCATCAGACATGTGTTTATGAGATGTATTTAATATTCATCTAAA
This sequence comes from Viscum album, assembly GCA_963277665.1. Lineage (NCBI taxonomy): Eukaryota > Viridiplantae > Streptophyta > Magnoliopsida > Santalales > Viscaceae > Viscum > Viscum album. The sequence goes on along the minus strand of OY728125.1, from coordinate 2,112,305,464 downwards.
AAATGTGATATTTATGTATGAAAACCCTGGGTTCTTATAGTTGGTATCAGAGGAAATATTTTTTTAAATCTTTAGAGATCAGGATTATGAAAAAATTAGTAAAAAAATTAGGGATAAGTATAAGTAAAGGATAACATCCTAATTTTTTTGTAAGAAATATATTATTTGGTTTTCCCAATAATAAATCTTTGTATGGATACTACAATTGGATGTAGATCAGGTACATAGGTACATAGGGGTAATAAATTTAAAAAAGATACATTGATATGGACTCAATCATCACCTGTTTAATGATAATGGGCCTTTTTACACACTTGGTTTGATACTCCTAGGGGATATGCTTTAGTTAATCCATATTTAAAAAAAACATTATAGAGGATTTTAATACATGATGATGATGGATGGATCAGTTTAAACCTAATGTGTCATAGATTGAAAGTAAGGTGTCATGATTTAGATATCCTATAAGTGTTTTTTCATGATTATATGGTTTTCCACTATGATTAGTGTTTCTCAAATTATTATTTTTGGTTTCAATCAATGGATAGAAATTGAAGGAATTGTGTCAATAATAAATGTGATAGAAAATTCAATGATTGTACACATGAGCAACCAAATGCTATAGAAGCTGGGATGAAGAACCTTGTTTCTATTCTTACACAAATTTCCCAATCCATGAACCACAATGGGCTTACAAATGATAAAAGGAGGGAATAACATTCTATTAAATCCTTCATGAGATATTATCCACCTTCTTTTAGTGGGTATTCTTATCCACTAATATATGAGTGATGGTTCAACACCATTGAAATGATATTTTCTATTATATAGTGCTTGAAACTTGAATTTTTTTTCTTAGTTATTTATTTTTTTGGATGGTGAAGAGGATCAATCATATAATCGTATTAAAAAATGGGAGTCAAGACAAATAAATTAAATCCATGGAATGGGATGATTTTAGGGCTATATTTTTTAGCAAGTACTTCCCTATTATTCTATGTTCAAGAATGTAGAATAAATTACTTGAGATTAAGTAGAAGGATGATTAATATATTGGTACTTATGAAGATAATTTTACAAGTATTTCAAGGCATGGTTCTGGTTTAATCATTAGTCCAGAAATAAAAAATGATCAATTCTTTGGTGGCTTAAAACCAAGCCTCTGTATGGTATTGGATATAAGATAATTTAGTAGCTACAAAGAAATAATTCATTTTTCACTCAAGGTATAAAATAAAATTAGAGATTCCCACCATTCCCATGCATTTGATATTAAAAGTAAGGATGAGTCTCATGAAAACTTGAATAAATCACTTGGTGGACAAAAATTATACTATATACATGATGAAAATGAGGAAGAAGAATCAAGGGAATTCCTTGAATAGAACTAGGAGGTTCTTTAAATGTGTAAACATGGGTCATAAATCCCATGAATTTTGAAATGTGATTAATGAGATGATTAATTCAATGGAGGAGAAGATGATTCCAAATAATGCACCACCCACGCTCTACTGTTTCAAATGCAAGGAGTATGGGAATTATGCCAACTAGTGCCCGAATATGAAGGTATTTAATGATCATAATCAACAACACCTAAGTACAAAGACAAAGGGATATCTCATGTGATAAAAATTACTGAACTAGGTTACAAGAATTATATGGTTAAAGATACACTTATCATCCACTCTAGAATAACTAATGTCTTATTTGATTCCAGATCTATCCACTCTTTTATATCTAAGGAGTTTATAAGGGGTATTTAATTACTAGATAAATGATTAGATATTGAGTTATCTGTGAAAACTTCTAATGGTATTATGGTCACATCACAAGTCTATAGTTCCTATATGATTGTAGTTTGTGGGAAATTTCATCCTGAGAATCTTGTTATTCTCCCTTTAGTTAAATTTGATGTGATTCTAGGCATGGATTTACTTTATTTATTTGGATCCCATATTAATTTATGGGGAAGGGAAGTCAAATTTTGTATTCTTAATGAACCCATTCCCATTTATCATTTCAAGTACAAGTACAAACTTCCAATGAAAATTACTTCAACCTTGTGGGTTTTAATTCCCATCCATGAAGGCTATTTTTCTTAGATGGTTGGGAAGAAACTCAAAATCAAAGACATTACCATTTTTCGGGAGTTTATTGATGTATTTATAGAGGAATTTCATGGTATTCCTTTGATTTATGAAGTTTAGTTAAAAATAGAACTCATACCTAGTGTTGAACCTATTTCAAAGACTCCATATAGAATGACCCTGATTGAGTTGCAAGAATTGAAAAAGAAACTCTAGGTAAATATTGATAAGGGATTTATAGATCCTAGTGAAACACCATGGGGTTCACTTATTCTATTTGTTAAAAAGAAATATGGGTAAATGAATCTTTTCATTGAATATTGAGAAATTAACAATATTACTATCAAGAACAAGTAACCTCTACCCCATATCGATTATTTTTTTAATCAATTATGAGGAGATAAATACTTTTCCAAGATTGATCTTCGATCTCAGTACTATCAGTTGAGGGTCAAAAGTGAAGACATACCCAAGAAAACCTTCAATATGTGGTATGGACATTACTAATTTATAGTGATTCTATTTGGTCCTACAAATTCTCCTACTATCTTCATAGATTTAATGAATATAGTCTTTAGATATTACCTTGATCAATTTTTGGTAGTCTTTATAGATGATATTATTATATAATCAAAGAGTAAGTAAGAGTATGAAGATAATTTTAGGATTTTTTTGAGGACCCTAATTAATGAAAATATGTATGGAAAATTTACCAAGTGTGAATTTTAGCTTCATAAAATTTCATTATTGGAATATATAATCTCCTGTGAAGGTATTTTGGTGGATCCTTTAAAGACAGATTTTATTGAATATTGGCTCAAACCAACAACGAAGACTGAGATCCATATATTTCTTGGTTTGGTAGGATATTATCAAATATTTATAGATAATTTTTCATGGATGTATAATCCAATCACCAAGTTAACTTTTAAAGGATTCAAGATCCTTTGGATGGATTAATGTGAGGACAATTTTAAGGAGTTGAAGAGAATGTTGGTCAGTGCACCTATCCTCATACTTCCTTGTAGTAGATACGGTTTTTTAATATACAATAAAACATAAAAAAAGGGATTAGGATGTTTTATCATGTATAATGATATGGTGATAGATTATTCCACACACCAATTTAAGGTTAATGAGAAAAATTATCCAACTCATGATTTGGAGTTAGCTGTGGTAATTTTGGCGTTAAAGATATGGAGGCATTATATTTACATAGAAAGGTGTGAGATATATATTGATCACAAAAGTTTAAAGTATATATTAACATAGAAAGATTTTAATATTCACCATATAATACAGTTAGATTTGATCAAAGATTATGACTACTCAATACATTACCACCCTAGGAAGGTGAATAAGGTGACTGATGATTTCAGTTGAAAGGATCATGCTAGATTGTCCATGAAGATGATCGCAAAAAACCCAATATTTCTATATTTTCAAAGGATGGATATATATGTAGGACCCCGGGACACCCTGAGAGGGGAGGGGTGAATCAGGGTGTCAAATTTTTATTCTTAAAGTTGTGGATCTTGTTCCCACGTTGGTAGGAACTACTTAAACCTGTATGATGGATATGATCAGCAATAAAACATTCACATGCAAAGAGATAACACAACAATTTTACTTGGTTCACCACTAAGGTCTACGTCCAAGGAGAATACACCGAAAAGTTGATGGCCGTACCAAATTCCACTAATCTTCACTATGTGTGGATTATAATGGTTTGGGAATATTCGCTCTGTCCCAGGATCACTGCCTTTACAAAAGGTTCAGGGATAGCTCACTGTGTCCCTCGGGTCACTCCCGTTGACTCCCCCTGGCTCACTTCTGTTGGTGAAGTCCCACTCAGTTTATAGACATGAAGGTCTCTCCAATAGATTTGCATTGAAGACTTTGTCTCCTGTTCAGCATGAGACTTTGCTTGCATCAGAGTCCTGATTTGATGATCTTTTGTATTCAACCTTCTACTTTAGTGCAATAACTGAATGCACTATATCTTCTTATTCTCTTACTTTGATTCTCAATACTAACACCTGAGTGTATTGATATACTCCCCTCTTTCTGTGCAGATCTGAGTTTAGTTGCACGAACCATTATTCTTCTCTTCACAAAGCACAATGAGGATGTTAAACACCAGTCATGTGTGTGCGGTACCACTTCTATTCATAAGACTAGATTGTTCATTGTTCTTCCGTATTTGCAAACGAATACATCATCTGTTGTACTGAAGGTATAGAGAAATATTTCAGCTTTCGTTTAGCTATAAAAGGATGGGCCTACTCCAACAACACCTGGCGCTTTTCTCCAAGCCCGGCGTGCAAGGCCCAATACAACGTACAAGTCTTCAGCGTGCAATTCCAAACTGGTACGCAGGTGTCACCAAAGCACCTACGCGACGCTTCCTTCCCCAACTACAAACTTGCGCAGCCCACTTCCTTTCTCCCCCAAACCGCCTTGGGCGCGCAGCCAACAACCGGTGTGCAACCTCTACTTGCGCGACCCAACCACCACTAGCACGGCTCAATCACCTACACGACGAGATCTCGAACAATATCTAAGTCTTGAACTCCATGTAAAATGAGGAGGGGTGGTCTAGTATTTATAGGCATTTGGTCAGCCTGCGCGGCGGTGCGCAAGTCACCCCTCGACGCGCAAGTCTCGGTGCGCAGCTCATCTCCCCTAGCCTCTGTCGCACAACTCACTTGAGCGACCACACCAATACTTGCGCGAACTTACTTACTTTTCCATATTTTGAAGTTTTGATCTTGAAAATAAATAGGCGCACAAGTTTCCCATCCTTCTAGGCACCGGTGCACAAGTCTCTTCACGGCGTGCAGGTCACTTGCGCGACCAACCCAACACTTGCGCGACCCTCTTTCCTTTTCCATTTTCCATGTTCTGATCTTGAAAAACATATGGTGCGCAAGTTTCCTCTCCTTCAAGTACATGGCGCGCAAGTCTCTTTGCCAAAACCACTTTTATTCATTTGTCAATTTTCAGGGCCAAAAATTTGGCAAACACTGGGAAACGACACCACCTTGTATCTGCTCTTTTTTTCTGCCTCCAGATCATCCATTACTTTGTCGATGTTTCTTGAATAAAACATGGATCGTTATCCACAGTCCTTGAACTTGACATTCCACCATGGAATCTCCTTTGTCAAAAAATTTGTATGTCGTTTTTTTGCTTTGTCAACAAGCACGATCACCTCAAAAGCACTTCTTCTTGGTGATCTGTATCCTTCAACAACTCTTCTGCTTTTATCACAAACTCCACTATTGTGATATGTATTCTTTGAAGGCATAGCTTTAGCATCATCATCTTCTATAACAATGTGATGTGCATGGCTATCTCAGAATTCCAATCCCCACACAACAACTCTTCTTCTTTTATCACAAACTCCACTATTGTGATATTTATTCTTTAAAGGCATAACTTTAGCATCATCATATTCTATGACAATGTGATGTGCATGGATATCTCAGAATTCCAATCCCCGCATGTCCATCTTAGAATTCCAATCATTTGCACATTGTCTTCTTATTCAACTATCATGATCTAATTCATGCAAACCATATGATTCAATTCGTCAAGAAGTCTCTTGCATGGTTCTCATGCAATCATGATTAATTGCATGGTCTTCATCAAGAACCCGTGGTTCTTATGCAATAAGGAAGAATTTCATGGTCTTCATCCAAAAACCCCATTCTTCTTTAATCATCCTCAGATGGATTAATCCTCACATTCTTCATTGTTGTAAACAATGTATCACCTTTGACACATGTTCTTTGAACTTATGATCAGTACAACAATCATCTGAATTACCATTCCTCCACTTCATCGGAGTACTTCATGATCTACTTCATTTTGATCTTCTATTCCTCCATTTCATTGGAGTACTTCTTGATCTCCTTCATTTTGATCTTCATTGACAACTATTGACAACAAATACAAACTTATACACAAATTGGTTCCAACAATATAGATCTTGAAGGAAGGATAAAAATATTATATTTTTTAAATGAGTGTTTAAGAATCTATCTCTGTAAGGATTAAAGTGGTGCATAAAGAAGATGTGGAGCTATAGAATAAGGTGAAAAATGTTCATGGGTTTAACCATTATTATGATGGAATGATAAAGTTTAGGAACCATGTATGTGTTCTATCCATATCCTATTTGAAGAAGGAACTATTAGAGGAAGATCATAGTTCTTCATTCTCTATTAATCCAAGGAGTAAAAATATGTATAGATATTTGAAAGAGTATTTATGGTGGGATGGAATCAATAGAGATATTATAGAGTTTTTATCTCACTATTTGGTATATAAGAAAGTTAAGAATGAGAGAAAAAAGTCTAAGGGGATGTTACAACCATTAACCATACTAGAATGGAAATGGGAAAACATCACCATGGATCTTTTTATTGTACTCCCCAAAATTTTTAAAGGGTAAAATGTTATTTGGGTTTTAGTCGATCGCCTTAAAAATTCAGTTCACTTAATCACCATTAAATAATACTTATATATTAATCAAATTTCTAGAATATACATTAATAAAGTAGTGAGATTAAATGGAGTACCACATTCTATTATATTTTATCAGTATCCATGGTTTACCTCAAAGTTCTAGAAATGTTTTCAAAAGTATATGGATATAAAGTTAAGTTTAAAAACTACATATAATCCTTAGATAGATGGTAAGTCTGACAGAAAAATTCAAACCTTATAGGATATGATTATATGGATTTCAAATGTGGTTGGGATAAACACCTTACTATAGTCAAGTTTTCATATAACAATAGATTTCACTCAAACATTCATATGGCTCCTTTTAAATACCTCTATATAAAGAAGTGTAGAACTCTAAGGTGTTGGAATGAAGTTGGAGAAAGAAAGATGTTGGGGATTAAGAAATATGAATAAATGGTAGAGAAGGTTAGTTCCATTCAAAATCACATCACGACAGCTTAGATTTAGTATAAAATTTATGATGACAACCACTGACATGATCTATACATTGAATTTGGTGACAAGGTATTTCTATGAATATATCTATGGAAGAATATTATGAGGTTTAGAAAGAAGGGAAAGTTAATCAATAGATACATAATCCCATTTAATATTCTTGATCATATCAATAAAATAGATTATCATTTGGCACTACTACCAAATATCTTCTAAGTTCATGATGTGTTCCATGTATCTCTTCTAAGGAAGCAGATACCTGATCCTTCACATGTACTAAACTCATAGGTTGCACCACTTGAGTATGATATTTCTTATATGGAATAGCTAGTGGAGATTCTAGATTTTAGAGATAAAATTCTTTTAAATAAGACCACTCCCCTGGTCAATTTTTTTTTGGCGAAACAACTTGTTTGAAGAAGCTATATGGAAACCTGAGGAAATGATGGGGGAGAAGTATCCTCATTTATTTGTATTAGAGTGATAAATTTTGAGGGAGAAATTTATTTTAAGGGGGTTAGAATGTAACAAATTGAATTTTTATGATTTTTTTAAAATAAATTAAATTTATTCGATATCTTTCATTACATGGAACACTGATTTTAGGTTGAATTATGCATGACATTGATTTTTAACAAACCATGATATATTATTAATACTATTCTTTAAACATGACCACTATAACCAAATAGTTAAAATTAGCAATATGAATAGTAATACCTAATTTTTAAATATTAAGTATAATGGTTTTATATAAATAAAACATATTGATAAAAATAAAGTACTTAATTTTTTGTAAAGCCTTTAAATGTTTCAAAAATACTATTTTTCTCAAAAAAGGTATTCAATTAATTTTTTTGAACAAATAATAAAAGTAATTTTTTCAATTGTTTGAAAATGTATTTGAAAAAATAAACTTCATTTTTTATATATAAATATCAAAATTATCTTAGGGTTATTTTTTTTTATTTTTCTGAAAAGATTATTTTTTTGATAAATAGTGAAAAATACAGTTTTTTTATTGAAAACGACCTTTTCATTCAAATAATTTAAAAGATAAATTTTATTTTAATATGGTTTTAAAAGTAAAATTAATTCAATTATATATATATTAATCTAATTTAGGTCATTGGAATCAATTTCATATTTAATTTTGATATAAATATTTTTAAACTTTTAAAACTTTTCTCTTTGGAAAACCACATTTTCATCACGTCTATGAGATTAATTTTAAATTAAAATTTTAAACTTCTGTGAATATAATTTGGAAAAATTGATTCCATATTTATAATTAGTATAATTTATATTATCTAATAAGTTAAACTTATTTTTTTACCATAATAAATATTAAAAACAATAAAAATTAATTACCGTGGTTAAGGTTAAAACGGGTTTACTGGGGGGGTTAAACTAAAAAAGATAAGGGTTAAAATGACCTATAAACTTATCCAAAAACCATTTTATAGACATATTTAGACCTTATAACTTATAATGTTTGATAATAACCCATTTTGGAGCCTTATGTAATGTTAAAAACATTGGTACACTTTTTTATTTTCAAAAATTACAAGCGTGCCACTCACCTCACTTATAAAAGGTCAGCCCCTCTCCTCCCCTATCCACACTTCTAAAACCCACTTGTTTGGTCAATAACTAGAAAAATTACTTCCTTAATTTCCTACCATAATACTAGAATCCTTGTTTTATTCTTAAAGTCAACCTAGGAAGAATCTTGGTGCAAACCCAAGGAGGTTACTCGAAGAATAGGTAATGCTCTTTAACATGTGTTTTTATTTTATTCTTCCTCAACCTCCTTAAAATATTTTTAAACCATTATAATATAATAAAATAAATATATTCCATATAATGATATTTTATTATACTATTTTCATGACCTAAATCCATATCCTATTTCCTCAAATGGTAAATAATAATGTTGCTTGTGTGTATGGAAGACTACCACCTCATGAACCGATGTATCACGGTTTTCATCAACACCTATCACAGTTGGGTATAGTGATGGATAAAACATACACACACACACACACACACACACACACATATATATATATATATGATATTTTTAACATAAATATGATTTTTTAATTATTATATCAGATATATCTTCTTATATTCCATTCTATGGGGGATACAATAACGCAGTTCGTGTGTAAGGCGGACTACCACCTCACAAAGCGATGTGATTCATTTTTCACTAATGATTTGAATGAAAGGTAATTAGGGTAAATTTAATAAATATATGTGATATATATGAAATATAAATTATTTTTTAATGGTAATATATTATTTAACTTTATTTCATTTCATTCGTCGAGAAAATGAAAGCAACTTTCATGCGTACGTACGACCTACCGTCTCCATGAACGATGTATTTCATTTTCCATCACTAACTTTTATAGATCACTATAAATACAAATATAATGAATATATATTATATTTATATCATGTTTAAAATTATAGATATTATGTAACCATGATTAAAGTAATATAAATGAAAAAAAAAACAAAACATACATGAAAAACAAAGTAGTTATTGCCCGAAACGTGATTGCAACATGGAATTGTTAATAAACGGGTAATAACAGGTCATAAGTAAATCATATATGGTTTGATATATATAAGTATGGTTATATAATATATGTATAATGAACTTATATTTATTATATATTAGGTTCAAATGTGTACAAAGGAATTCAATACTTAAGGTAAGGGATTTCCGTCTCACTTTTATTTTCCGTGAGACACATGCCATATTCACCACGTGTTTCTTTATGTGGTGCATATACTTCAAATGAATGTATTTTATGATTATTATCATGAAAATTATGGAGATTTATATATACATTTGAGGATATATCTTTTATGGGGTTTACGGTTCAAAAGTTTCCAAAAAAGTAAGAGTTTTTTTGTCTCAAATTGTCTTCTTTGGGACATAAGTTATGTTATGCACTTATCTTCTTTGATGAGGTTTATATACAACCAATTTGACATGTTATATCTTGGATATACTTATTTTAATGATATTCAAAGTTTAATTTGATCCTATTATTTAATGGGGCCTATTATTCAAAATATACTATAGTGGTAAAGGTTTGATGTTACAATTTCATTATTTATCGAGATTGTTTATGATTTTGATTTTAATGATGAAATATTATGATCTATTTCTCAAGAACTTCATGATTTTTATTATACTATGGTTATTTCATGAAAATATATATTTTCATTTCATTTTACTCTCTTTAGGTATTCAAGAGTTCAAAATAATATTTTTAAGAAAATTGTCTTTATTTCTCTCTTCAGTCGAAACCCTTTTTCTTCTATATCCATGTTTTCTAAAAATGTTTTAAAAAATGTTTTAACATTCTCCAAAGGATTAATTAAAGACATTTTTACCCATGTTTGACTTTTTATAAAATTTTTTAAAATGAATCATCATGTGGTTTTCAAAACAAGGTCTGTTTAGATTTTACTGAAAATGTGAAAAAAAATCTCTGTTTTAATATGTACGGTATGAATGGTATTTTCCACCTTCTTGGCCGACTCATTGTTTTAAAGCTTCCTTTATAAATTTTAAAGTTTATATTTTCAAATAAAAGGATTTCCAAAATATTTTATGAATTTTTAGTGATTTTCAAAATGTAAAGGATATTTTCCTCAAGAAATGTTTTAAATGATTTTAAAGCTTCCTTTATAAGTTTCCAAGGTTATTTTTAAGGAAAAGGATTTTGAAAATGTTTTATGTTTCAAAAAGTGTTTTTTCAAAGTGGAAATGCTATTTTCCTAAAGAAATGTTCCAAGTGATCTTTCAAAATCCTTTTCCATCTAAGATGACATAATTTGATGTTACTTATGCTTTACTGGGAATAAGATTTAATGATACAATCCTTATTATTTCTCTGGATGGTTAAAATTTATGTTGATGAAATGTTTATGAACCTAATTTATTTTTCATGGGTTATGCTATGGAGAATTGATGAAATGTTTATGAAAGTCGTTTTCTTTATATGGGTTATGATGTGATGATATGATGAATGTTTTATGATATTATGGTAAAAATAAGTATGGTTTTCATTATGGGATGGGTGAGACCTATATCTCCCTCCAATGCATTGGGTAAAACTTTATATCTCATGAGATAACAATGGGAAACAAGTTGACGGGCTTGATCCACTATGAGAAACATGTGAGTCCAAATTCACTATGGGAAATAAGTGCATTCTGATTCACTATGTTGATGGTCTTGGTAATTAACCTTGAAATATGAAATGGTTTTCTATATTTATGATGGTGCCACACTTTTATGACATGACCTTATGGTTCATGATTGATTTATGACGATTTCACACTCTTATAGGAAATGTTTTCTGAAATGATAAAGTTTTATGCCTGAACCATGTTTATGATCTATGATAGGTTGGGTGTGAACTTCGTAAGTTATGTTCATGATCACATACCCTTATGCTTATCTTATGCTTTCATATGATCATGGATTGATATCTCCTATGTTTACCCTTACTAAGCATCTGAGCTCACCCTTTCTTAAGTTTCCTTCCCTAGGTTATAAAGAAAGGTTTAGATAGGGTATGCCTAAGAGGAGTACTATGTGAGAAGATCTTTATGAGAGATATTGATGATCTTTCATGAAAAAGAAGATTGTGTTTCTAGTCTCCAAAGACACTAAACTGTTACGATCCTCAAGCGTGTGCTTATGAAATGTATTGAATACTTATCTAAAAAGATGTGATATTTATGTATGAAAAGCCCGAGTCCTTATAAGTAATTAGTAAATAATTAGTAAATAAATAATTAATAATTATTAATAATTAGTTAAAAATTAGTAATAAATAACAATAAATAGTAATAATTAATAATAAATAGTAATAATTAATAATAAATAATAATTGGTAATAATTAACAAAAATGTAATAATTACCAATAATTTGTAATAATTACAAATAATTACCAATTATTAGTAATAATTAGTAATGATAAACTAAAATCAGTAATAATTAAAAACAATTACAAAAAATTAGTAATAATTTACAAAAATTAGTAATTAATAATAATAATTACTGATAATTAGTAATAATTAGTAATAAATATAAGTAATTAGTAATGATTACCAATAATTAGTAATGATTAGTAATAATTAACAATAATTCACAATAATTACTAATAATTTTTAATAATTACCCATAATTAGTAATAATTAGTAACAATTATCAATAATTAGTAATAATTATCAATTATTAGTAATAAGCATCAATAATTAGTAATAATTAGTAAACATTAGTAATAATAAGTAATAATTTTCTATAATTATCAATAATGATAAATAATTAGTAATAATTAGTAATAATTAGTAATAAATAATAATAATTACCAATAATTACCTATAATAAGTAATAAATACCAATAAATAGTAACAATTAGTGATAATAAGTAATAATTACTGATAATTAATGATAATTAATGATAATTAGTAATATTTACCTATAATTAGTAATAATTGGCAATAATTAGTAATAATTATCAATAATTAGTAATAAATAACCATAATTAGTAAAAAAACAATCATAATTAGTAATAATTAATAATAAATAGCAATAATTAGTAATAATTAGAAATAATTAATAATTAATACAAATAATTAATGATAATTAGTAATAATTAGTAATAATTACAAATTATTATAAATAATTAAAAATATGTACAAATAATTAAAAATAATTAACAATAATTAGTGAAATTATTAATAATTTGTAAAATTTTACAAAAATTAGTAATAATTACAAATAATTACTAATAATTAGCAATAATTAGTAATAATTAATAATAATTACCAATAATTACCAATAATTAGTAATAATTAGTAATAATTAGTAATAACTAGTAATAATTGGAAATAATTAACAATAATAGGAAATAATTGGTAATAATTGTTAATAATTACCAATAATTAGTTAAATTGGTAATAATTAATAATAAACACTAATAATTAGTAATAATTAATCACAATTAGTAATAATTAATCATAATGAGTAATAATTAATCATAATTAGTAATAATTAATCATAATTAGTAATAATTAATAATAATTAACAAAATTAGTAATAATTAAAAATAATTACCACTAATTAGAAATGTTTTTTAATAAATACAAATAATCAATGAAAATTAGTAATAATTAAAAAAATTACCACTAATTAGTAATAATTAAATAAAATTAGTAATAATTAGTAATAATTAATAAAATTTACCGATAATTAGTAATAATTAACAATAATTCATAATAATTCATGGTAATTTATAATAATTAGTATATATTAGTAAAAATTGAAAAAATATAGAAAAAATAGTAAAAAATAGTAATAATTATCTATAATTAGTAATAATTTTGATAATTACCGATAATTACTGATAATTATTAATAATTTGCAATAATTACAAATAATTAGTAATAACTACCAATAATTAGTAATAATTAGAAATAATTACTAATAATCAGTAATAACTACCAATAATTATTAATAACTACTAATAATTAGTAATAATTATAAATAATTAGTAATTATTAGAAATAACTACCAATAATTAATAATAAATAACAATAATTAGAAATAATTACAAATAATTAGTAATAATTATAAATAAATACAAATAATTAGTAATAAAAACCAATAATTAACAATAATTACAAATAATTACAAATAATTTTTAATAATTACAAATAATTATTCATAATTAGAAAAAATTAATAATAATTAGAAATAATTAAAAATAATTGCAAATAATGATTAATAATTACCAATAATAAGTAGTAATTAGTAATAATTAATGATTTTTTTTAATAATTAGTAATAAATAATAACAATTACGAATAATTACTAATAATTAGAACTAATTAGTAGTAATTAATGAAAATTACCACTAATTAGTAATAATTAATAATAATTACAAAAAAATATCAATAATTACCAATAATTAGTAATAATCAATAAAAATTACCAATAATTACCATCAATTACCAATAATTACTAACAATTACCAAAACTTACAAATAATTACCAAAAATTACAAATAATTACCAATAATTACAAAAAATATTAATAATTAGTAATAATTACAAATAATTACAAATAATTACTAATAATTATCAATAATAAGTAATAATTAGTAATAATTAAAAAATATTAATAATTAGTAATAATTAATTATAATTACAATAATTACTAATAGTTTGTAATAATTAGTAATAATTAGTGAGAATTACTAATAATTAGTAATAATTAATACTAATTACCAATAATTGCCCATAATTATTAATAATTACCAACAATTACTAATAATTAGTAATAATTGGAAATAATTAGTTATAATTATCGATAATTGGTGATAATTACTGATAATTATTGTTAATTACCAATAATTGGTATTAATTAGTAATAATTGGTGATAATTATTATTAATTAGCGATAAGTAGTGATAATTAGTATAATAATTTGTACGCAATATTTCTATTCACTATTATTTTTTAATTAGTAATAATCTCTGATATTTAGTTATAATTACCAGCAATTGTTGATATTTTTAATTGTTATAAGTAATTTTTAATTTTTGTATTTTTTCTCGGATCTTACCTTATATCAGATTAATCATAAGAAATATTTTTATTTTCTATTTTTTACAAAAATATGGAACAAGGAATTATATGATAATTTTTATTACAAGATCATGATTGAAAAAATCATTACAGAAATCCAAACAATTCTGGTATAAATCCTGTATACAATGAGGGTGTTGAAATTTTCTTATCATTTGCATCATCAAAACCATATTTTTTTTTTCAAAATAGATAATTAAGTTTCTATATAAAAATGCGATCTAAGGATATTTGAAACATTTGATAGCATTGGGGTTCATCTATTATGTTTTTGGTTTTCAGATTTATTATTATTTTTAGTATCAACATGGTGAAAACAATTCACAATAAGATACAAATAATTTGGTTATAGATCCATCATGATTTCAAAATTTAGTACATGAGGTCCAGTCCAAATTTTAATCAAATAGAAACTCACAATAATGATTCAAATTATGAGTTAGAACCATAACAAATTTTTGAGTTGATAAAGTCTATCGACACTACTAGAAAAACAGGTATTAGCGACGGGGCATTTGCGACGGGATCCCGTCGCAAATGGCTTGTTGCGACGGGGGCCCGTCGCAAATAGCCCGTTGCTGAAAACGCCGTCGCAACTACACTTATTTGCGACGGGCCCGTCGCTAAAGCCTTTTTTTGCGACGATCATTCTCCCCGTCGCAAATAGTATTCCGTATTTTTGTAAAAAAACCTTTAAAATAGTTTTTGCGACGGGACCCGTCGCAAATACCTTTTGCGACGGTACCGTCGGAAAAACTATTTTTTAAAAAAAATAAAAAACTATTAATAATACTAGTATTTGCGACGGGCATAGTATCCCGTCGCAAATACTATTTTAAAAAATAAAATAAAAAACTATTAATAATACTAGTATTTGCGACGGGCATAGTATCCCGTCGTAAATACTATAAAAAAAATAAAAAGAATAAATTATTAATAAATTATTTTAATTAATATAATAATAGAATTATAATTCACAAATAAAAATAATAAATTATTAATAAATTATTTTAATTAATATGATAATAATAGAATTATAATTCAAAAATAAAAAATAATAGAATATTAATAAATGATTTAATTAATATAATAATATTAGAATTATAATTCATAAATAAAAAAATATTAATAAGTTATTTTAATTAATATAAAAATAGTAGAATTATTTTACATTCAAATATTAAAATAATTCAAGTGTTACAAAAAATATAATTAAATTGTAATATTATAAAATTTTAATATATATATAAAATTTAATATTATAAAATATAAATAATATTATTATTCATATTAATATTGTTATTTAAAAATATAATATTATTAATATTTTATAATGAGACAGAAACTACGAATAGAAAAAAAATAATATTTTGATTTCACAAATTTTATAACATAAATACAATCTCTAATCTGAAGGAGGGGGGAGGTGGGGGATCTGCAGATGGTGGTGGAGGAAACTCCATCCCTAAAGCATGAGTGAGTCGGCGCATGTACTCCATCTGCTCCTGATGTTGCTGCTGCCACCGACTCGCCTGCTCCTCGTACAGCTGCCGCTGGCGTCGACGCTCCTCCTCATGCTGCTGATGCATCTGCTCCTGCTCCTGTCGGAGACTCTCTATCTGTGCAGTCTGAGATCGCAACTGATCCTCATACTGTGTAGTAGAAGAAGATGCACGAGCTCCTCTCGAACTGGACGCCGACATCGCAGCACTGCCATAATAATCTCCGGGAGTCAGTCGAGAGCCGATACCAACTACCCGGCCCTTCTCGAAGGCATACTGGGTGGCCTGCATCCATGCTGCTTCATCAAACTGACGGGCAGTGGTCTGATCTGATGACTCGGCCTGACTATCAGGTCGGGCCTGTGACGCTGTGGCCTCATATGACTCCTATAGTTGCAATTTAAAATTAAAATTGTGAATATATTATATGCAGTTAATTTTTAAACTTGAAAACAAATAATACTGACCACGATGTGATGCTGACGATCACCTCTGAGCTCCCCAGTAGCAGGATCACTATACATCCTCCGATATACGTCGTACTCTGTAATATCGGGGTGCTCGACAGCCTATAAGAATAAAAAATAAACTGTTAATATTTACAGTTATATAAAATATTTATAAATAATGTACGTACCAGATGCTGTCTATGAGTACTGAAAGAACGACTCCCAGCTCGATGAGTCACCTCCTGTCTCCCCCGATTCTGCCTCCCCACCAATGATCTCCTCTGAAAGGCACCACTCAACCAGTGCGCACATAATCCATCCCATACATGGGATGAAATGTACTCTGGTCGGTGTGCTCTACATGACTCCTCAAAATCTGACACTCCTGCTTTCTTCATCGCAACTTTTCTTAAATTGTGCAAAAACTGACGAAGGCGATCACGCATGGCCACCTCTCATGTCTCGTGGATGGCGTCACGCATGGTATCCTCGATCGGATACCATAAACCCTACAAATAAATCAAAATATCAAGTTAGAAATGAAATAATTTTCAAAATAAAAATTATTTATTTACGTACGTACCAACCAATGGCCGAACATGGCCTACTGCACATCAATGGGAATCTGCTCCCATGTGGTCCACGGCTGAGAGAAATAGTTGCGCAAAATAGCACTGCCCTGTCCTACTGCTATATGCGGAAAACTGAAAAAATAATAAACATTTTTTATGTGAATAGATTAATGAAATCTTAGTCAAATCCACAGGTTATCACACAGGTTATCACACCTCCGGGTGCGCGGATCAAACCCAAGACGTGGACGTCGCTCGGGGACGGGGTCAGGAATCATCAATCGTGCAAGACCGCACCCCCTCCGCGTACTCCCTGGAGCGCCTGCAGGCTGAGGGTCATCTGCCAGTAACTCATCCGCATCGAAAGGCAGGTCAGTATCCACCAACTCACGAAATGTGGCCTTGTCCATCTGAAACAGAAAATGTTAATGTTAGCAAATAATTTATAATTACTATTATATATACATATATACATATTATGATTGTATATAAATACCATGGAATGCTATCAGTGTTCATCTTCATCATCATCTTCATATATGTCAATGTCATCTTCATATTCCTCCTCAACATCATCGATATCCATTCGAGTTACAGTTGCTTCATATCTTACCATTTCAAATTCATATGTGACATCATTAACATCATCGTCATCACTGACTCTTAAATGTGGGGTGTCGTCATCGATACTCATGTCTCTTTGTAAAAAAGATTGATTTTGAGTACTCTCTTGAAAAACTTCAATTCTTTGCACATCAGTGAAAGCACATTCACTTTGACTAAACTGATTGTCTCGAATTTTGATTTTTATTACACTCCACCAATCAGATGTTGCACAGTACTTCGCGTAATAAACTTGATATGCCTGTTGAGCCAATAAGAATGGTTCATTTACTGCGAGAACACTTTTACATTTAATATCGATGATTCCATGAGTCGGATGAACACGCAAGCCTCTCTCTGTATCCAACCACCGACATTTGAACATGGTTATGTAATGTTGTCCAAGATAACAGAGTTTAATGATTTCATCAAGTATGCCATAAAAGTCAACTTCATTTTCTCGATGATGAGATCCTCTCAAGCTAACTCCACTGTTTATTGTTTTTTTTGATTCCCCATATGCATGTGTGTGGAATCGAAATCCATTCACCACATATGCATTATAAGTTTTAACAAGTTTGGAAGGTGGGTTACTCAATACACACAGTCGTTTGTCAATTTTATCAGCATGTCGAGACACCTGAAAATTTGTGAAATAATTATCAATATAGTAAACTATACATTGAATGAGTTGCTAAAAGATAAAGAATTTATGTTACCAGTTTTTGAAACCACTGAGAGAAATTTTTCAGTCGACGTTCTTCGAGAGCAGCTGCTGTAATTTGTGGAATTTGTTTCTCGATATGATTATCATACAACCTATAAAAACCAAAGTTATTTACTATAACATAAATGATAGAATAAGTGATATAAACACTTACAGTACAACTGATGTCATCTCTTCACAGTTGATCAGAACATACGTATGAGCTCTCTGATGTTCATCATCTGAAAGCCAGCGTTCATAAACTCCACCAAAACCAAGCTCTGACTGGTTGAAAACAGATAATTGATTGTCGATTTCATCAATATTCCTCTCGTTCCGTCCCATTCGGTTGTGTTTTGAAGGATACTCAGATTCAAAATAATGGGAGTAGAAAAAAGATATTTCCTCTTGCAAATAAGCTTCTGCAATAGATCCTTCAACAAATTCTTTGTTACGTACTTTTCTTTTCAATTTTTGCATACATCTTTCAAATGGGTACATCCATCGAAACTGTACCGGATCTCTACATTTGGCTTCATATGGCAAATGTAACATCAAATGTTCCATTGAGTCGAAGAAAGACGACGGAAATATTTTTTCCAGTTTACATATAATTACAACAACATCTTTTTCAAGTTTGCCTAGAGCATCATAATCTGCCGTTGCCGCACAAATTTCCCGAAAAAAAAGAGACATGTCAGTTATGGAATCCCAAATCACAGAATTCAACAGACCTCTTAATCCAATGGGTAGAAGTCTCTCCATTATAACATGACAATCATGACTTTTTAATCCAGTAATATGACCATTCTTTACACATCTACCCAAATTGGAAGCACATCCATCTGGAAGTCTCAAATCTGCAATCCACTGACAAAATAATAAACGGTTTTCTTTAGACAATGTATAAGTTGCTTTTGGTTTCAGTAACCTTTCTGTTCTGACATTCTCAAAGAGTTCCAATTCTGGACGCCTGCAAATTTGGGCAAGATCTAAACGTGTATTTACATTGTCTTTGCTCTTTCCTGGCGTATCCAAAACTGTATGAAACAAATTATCAAAACAGTTCTTCTCAATATGCATGACATCCAACATGTGGCGGATCAACAAATCAGACCAATATGGAAAATCCCAAAATATGCTACGTTTAATCCAATTGTGTTCTTTCCCAAATCCAGAAATTTTCTATTGGTTTATTGTGGGACCAAAAGTGATGGGAGGTAATGAAAATACAACTGATTTTAACTCCGCACCTGATAGCATTTTTGGAGGTCCATCCATTTCAACTGTTCCTTTTCTGAAATTAGATCTATTTCTGCGAAAAGGATGATCAGCTGGAAGAAATCTGCGATGACAGTCAAAATAATAAGGTTTCTTTCCATGAATGAGCATAAATGCTTTGTTCTCTCCCATACAGTAAGGACATGATTTCTGGCCATGTGTACTCCAGCCAGATAACATCCCATAAGCCGGGAAGTCACTTATTGTCCACATCAATGCTGCTCTCAGTATGAAATTCTGTTTCGTTGCAACATCATATGTACTGACACCAGTACTCCACAATAAATTTAATTCATAAATCAATGGCTTCAAATAAACATCAATATTTTTCTTCGGATGTCCTGGAATTAGTAAAGTCAAAAAGATATATGGCTCCTTCATCAACATCCATAGAGGTAAATTGTACGGAGTTAAAAAAATAGGCCAACATGAATATTGACTACCATAAGATCCAAACGGACAGAAACCATCAGTGGAAAGGCCCAGTCGAACATTTTTAGCTTCTAAAGCAAAGGATGGATGCACTCTATCAAAATGTTTCCATGAATCACCATCGGCTGGATGATTCAAGCTTTTATCGGTTGAAATATTCTCTTTATGCCATGACATCATTGTCGCTGTATTCTTAGACATGAATAAACGCTGAAGTCTGGATGTAAGCGGAAAATATCTCAACTGTTTTACAGGAATCAAACCAGACTTCCCGTGTTGTCCTTCTTTATATCTCAGTTGCCCACATGTGGGACAACTATCCAACGACTCATTTTCCCCAGAATATAAAATGCAGTCATTTGAACATGCATGAATCTTTTGACAAGTAAGTCCCAAATTTCGAACCAGCCTCTTACTTTCATAGTAATTTGCAGGTAAAACATTTCCTTCGGGTAACAGTGTTTTCAGCAAAGAAAATATCTGGTCAAAACAGGTGTTTGAAATTCCGTTATCTGATTTGATAGCCATAAATTTTGCAACTGCTTCTAATTTGCTCATCTTGCAGCCAGGATATAATGCATCCTCAGAAGACTTCAACAACTCATAAAATTCAGACGGTACCAACTCAGGATTTGAAGCTATATCAGCCGGATTTTCTGTATGTTGAACAGATGAACCTGCAACATCATGTACTAAATCTTGAAACTGGGATGGATCCGGAATCAAGTTGGTATCACCTGCTCTGGAACTACGTTCACCGTGTTGATACCAAAAAACATAATTTGCTTGAAAACCAAAACGCAAGAGATGTTCCCCCACTTTTTCAAACGCGTCAAACGTTCTCAATGTACATTTTCTATAAGGGCATTTTATTTTTCCTTCTGAAACAAATTCTGGATTTGATGCCGCAAATGATAAAAAAATCTCCACACCCTCTATATATACTGGATTTAAACCAGAACCATTTAGATTTCTACGTTGATTTATCCATATGCGGTCATCTAATAATGACTGTTGACGACCTCGTTGTTCCATATTTTTCTATAAAATATAAAAGCATTACTGATTTTGAATAATTTGTTAGAAAAAACACTCAAGCAAGGATTGAATATATTGAGAATAAAGCAAAACTTGTTACAAATATTGATAATTTTAATATTATATTGATTTTTTATTTTTTTTAATAATACTAATATAATTTTTTCATAAATATTAATTATATAATAATAACATTATTACATTATTAGTATATTTTATTATTAATATTAAAATAATATAATTTTCTATATTATATACAATTCTCCTTTCATCTGTGTGTTTAACATTCTGTCTCCACATGTAATATTGACATTCACTTTCACCTCTCCATTGGCGAGTAGGTTGATAATTTTGAAAAAGAATGCCAATATTACATGTGGAGACAGAAAACACACAGAAAAAAAGAGAATTGTATATAATATAGAAAATTATATTATTTTAATATTAATAATAAAATATACAAATAATGTAATAATGTAATTATTCCTAATTATTACTAATTATTGGTAATTATTCATAATTATTACTAATTATTGGTAATTATTACTAATTATTGGTAATTATTACTAATTATTCCTAATTATTAGTAATTATTACTAATTATTGGTAATTATTCATAATTATTACTAATTATTGGTAATTATTACTAATTATTGGTAATTATTACTAATTATTGGTAATTATTACTAATTATTCCTAATTATTAGTAATTATTGCTAATTATTGCTAATTATTGCTAATTATTGCTAATTATTGCTAATTATTGCTAATTATTGCTAATTATTGCTAATTATTGCTAATTATTGGCAATTATTGCTAATTATTGGAAATTATTGGCAATTATTGGCAATTATTGGTAATTATTGGCAATTATTACTAATTATTGTTAATTATTACTAATTATTGTTAATTATTACTAATTATTGGTAATTATTGGTAATTATTGGTAATTATTGGTAATTATTGGTAATTATTGGTAATTATTGGTAATTATTGGTAATTATTGGTAATTATTGGTAATTATTGGTAATTAATACTAATTATTGGTAATTAATAATAATTATTACTAATTATTGGTAATTAATCCTAATTATTCCTAATTAATCCTAATTAATACTAATTATTCCTAATTATTACTAATTATTCCTAATTATTACTAATTAATTGTAATTATTACTAATTATTGGTAATTATTACTAATTATTGGTAATTATTACTAATTATTCCTAATTATTCCTAATTATTGCTAATTATTCCTAATTATTGCTAATTATTACTAATTATTCCTAATTATTAGTAATTATTGCTAATTATTACTAATTATTGCTAATTATTACTAATTATTGCTAATTATTACTAATTATTGCTAATTATTACTAATTATTGCTAATTATTGGTAATTAATACTAATTATTGGTAATTAATACTAATTATTGGTAATTAATACTAATTATTGGTAATTAATACTAATTATTGGTAATTAATAATAATTATTACTAATTATTGGTAATTATTACTAATTATTCCTAATTATTATTAATTATTGGTAATTATTACTAATTATTCCTAATTAATACTAATTATTCCTAATTATTGGTAATTTTTCCTAATTATTGGTAATTATTGGTAATTATTGGTAATTATTGGTAATTATTGGTAATTATTGGTAATTAGTGGTAATTATTGGTAATTATTGGTAATTATTGGTAATTACTGGTAATTATTGGTAATTACTGGTAATTATTGGTAATTACTGGTAATTATTGGTAATTATTGGTAATTAATGGTAATTATTGGTAATTATTGGTAATTAATGGTAATTAATGGTAATTATTCCTAATTAATGGTAATTAATGGTAATTATTCCTAATTATTCCTAATTATTCCTAATTATTCCATTATTCCTAATTATTCCTAATTATTCCTAATTATTCCTAATTAGTACTAATTATTCCTAATTATTCCTAATTATTCCTAATTAGTACTAATTATTCCTAATTATTCCTAATTATTCCTAATTAGTACTAATTATTACTAATTATTACTAATTATTACTAATTATTACTAATTATTACTAATTATTACTAATTATTCCTAATTATTACTAATTATTACTAATTATTACTAATTATTCCTAATTATTACTAATTATTACTAATTATTACTAATTATTACTAATTATTACTAATTATTACTAATTATTACTAATTATTACTAATTATTACTAATTATTACTAATTATTACTAATTATTACTAATTATTACTAATTATTCCTAATTATTCCTAATTATTCCTAATTATTACTAATTATTACTAATTATTACTAATTATTACTAATTATTACTAATTATTACTAATTATTACTAATTATTCTTAATTATTGGTAATTATTCCAAATTATTGGTAATTATTCCAAATTATTGGTAATTATTACTAATTATTGGTAATTATTACTACTTATTGGTAATTATTACTAATTATTGGTAATTATTACTACTTATTGGTCATTATTACTAATTATTGGTAATTATTACTAATTATTAATAATTATTACTAATTATTACTAATTATTGGTAATTATTACTAATTATTACTAATTATTCTTAATTATTGATAATTATTGATAATTGTTCCTAATTATTAGTAATTAAATGAATAATTATCAATAATTAGAAATAATTACCAATAATTACAAATAATAACATTATTAATATATTTTATTATTAATATTAAAATAATATAATTTTCTAATTTATATACAATTCTCCTTTCATCTGTGCGTTTTCTATCTCCACATACAAATAATACATGTGAAGACAGCAAACACACAGATGAAAACAGAATTGTATATATATAAAAAATTATATTATTTTAATATTAATAATAAAATAAACTAATAATGTAATAATGTTATTATTCCTAATTATTGGTATTTATTACTAATTATTAATATTTATTCTTAATTATTAAAAATTATTACTAATTATTCCTAATTACCATTAACTATAAACAATACTAATAATTTAAATTTATTAAGTAATAAAACAATGTAAACATAATTAAATTACAACTAATTAATAATAATTGAAACTAATAAAAAATTAAAAATAAATAAAAAATTAAAATGAACATAAATACCTTGAAAATTGATCTGCTCTAATCGTTCGTCAAAACTTTATTATCAGCTCCGGAGAAAAAAATTAAACTGGAGAAAAACTGAACTCTAGAAATATAATCTTGAGAGAAAGAGAAGATAAGGAATGAGTATGAAATGAAAAAAACGGATGGGGGTATTTATAGGTTAGATTATTTGCGACGGGTATCCCGTTGCAAATAGTATTATTTGCGACGGTGCCCGTCGCAAATACCTTAGACAACATTTATTACGGTCAACCGGTAAATAGTTATTTGCGACGGGTCCCGTCGCAAATAACCACCTGCCGACATACTATTTGCGACAGGGGAATATACCCGTCGCAAATACCTTTTACCGCCGCCGGTTATTTGCGACCGGAATATTCCCCCGTCGCAAATAAGTTTCCCGCGATTTGGCGCGCAAACCGCGTCAGTCCTTTTGCGACGGGGAAAGCTGTCCCGTCGCAAAAGGCTACTTATTTGCGACGGGCAAATAACCTCGTCGCAAATAAGTTTTTCACGGGACTATTTGCGACGGGATTTAATCCCGTCGCAAATAACCCGTCGCAAATGCCCTTTTTTCCCGTAGTGCGAGGATTCCTTACACCCTGGTTGAAGGATAATAAAATTCAAAACTATTACTAAATTTATGGATATTAAATGAGATAATATAATGTAAAATAATTGTTTTTATTAAATATTCACTTTGTTTAAATCACCATTACCTGAGGTAAATGCGTTTCTTATAAATTTCTATGAAAGCAAGAGGTTGGTTCATAATTTGGGTTTTAGTTATCAGATAATCCATGCATGTTCAAATAAGTTTACCATATATTATGGGGAAAATGAGTCTTTATGTAACGCCCCGACCCCAGTTACCCAGAGTCGGTGCATTAATTACATAACATTGGCATGATCACAAGAAAGATTAAATCTCGAAAGACCGATTGGTTTAGTAGTCTTGGAAACACTAGATATATTCACAAGTCTTACATTACATCATAAAATGAAAAACCACTACAACAACATATTGTCTCCATAATCCACACTCATATCCCCACATAATATCCCTGCAGGTCATTCATAATTTACTTCTTCACTTCCTGGGAAAAATAAAACATAGAAAAGGGGTGAGCTCAAATGCCCAGTAAGGATAACAATATAGCAGAACATTCAAAAATAAGCATAAACATTTAAGGCAATGTATAACTAAAACAAAAGCCTTTTAAACTTTAACTTCAACATAGTATGGCATAAATAAAATGAAATAATGCCATTTACTTATTCACATGGATATTCTACTAATCGAATAATCACATGCAATATCAATAACCACTTTCATAATGATGGAATGCATAATACCAGACTATCATAACCACATAGCCAAGGCCTCGTGCCAAGACTACAAATAAGATTTTTCCAAGGCCTTGTACCAAGACACTAGTTTGTCTCATGAGACCTACCGATGCATCGAGGAGCTATAGCGGGCTCCACCCGTCACATATTAAGTCCAATGCATTCCCATATGAAAAGGTTTAAACATAACATAAACATTCGTATTAAAACTAGCATACGAAATGTCAATACTTTCACCATAAACCATGAATGGTATATAAAAAATAGCACATCCACAGTCAAACATATCACAAAACCTTCAATACAATATAAAAGTTTTGTATCATAATATATCATCCTCAAATAAGCGTAAAATCCATTAAAGGATGTTGACATAGATGAAATAAAAACTCTTTTTAAAGAAATATCTCTTTCTATTTTGAAATCATTTAAGAGACATATATTTATAAAATAAAACATTTTCTTTGAAAATATTCTTATAAGCTTGTAAGGGAAGCTTTGACGATTTTATAACGGCGGAAAATAACCGCACCCGCCGTATAAGTTAAAAAAAACATTCTTATCTTAATTATGTCGAAAAGGTTAAAAAGCACCTTGTTTAGAAAACGACGGAAAGATTCCCTTATAAACCTCTTATAAAAAGTCAAACAAGGGTATAAATGACTTTAACCCATATTCTTTTAAATATTAAAAATGTTTTGAAATACATTTTGAAGAAACATGGACATGGATGATAACGAGGTCCCAGTAGATAATTATGTATAAACAACCTCAGATAATGAAGAGATTGCGAAATAAACCCTTACCTTGTACTTTTCCTTGGTTGGGGTAGGTTAACCTCCTGTATAATGGTGAAATAATTGTTATTAAATTATAAAATAATCATATACATTATTATGATATCATATATGATCTTTTAATATTGATTTGATAATAATATCTTAGTATTATCGTTGTTTCGGGTGTGAACTTACTTGTTTTCTTTTGTATGTTTTGTTACGTAAGACATGTTTGTAAAGGATAGGTTGTATATTATTCATATCCAGAATGATATCAAGTCTTTAAAAATCATTTTTAAATCATCAAATGATAATTATACTTGAATGGATACGATGGAGAATGAATCTCATCGCATTCGTGGAGACGGTAGTCCGTACGTACGCACGAGCGACAATATCATTCTTTTGATATTAAAATAATATATAAATGGATGGTATATCATATATACAGAATCATTAACATGTTATATTTATTATTTACATGAGTTACACATCATTATTATACCCATCCAAATAATATTATATTGAATAACAATTACACCACGACGTGGAGACGGTAAGCCGTACGTACGCACGTATGGTGACATGTTATTAAAAGGGTGGATAGAATACTGAATATGGTTGTACCATATTTATAATAACATCACAGTATATAAATTATACTGGAGTTATTATTTTAGAATGGTAACAACAAAGGAAGAAGAAGTGGAAGAAGAAATGAACTTGGAAAAGGGTGGTGAAATCATTACCTCTTCTTCGGGCTCTTCCTTTTGATTTGATCAAAAGGGCTCCTTAGGTTGGCTTTATGATCAAAATAAAGCCTCTAGGTTGTAGTGAGGGAATTTGGGAGATTATTTGGTCAGAGTTTGGCCGAACCAAAAGGCTTTGAAGGTGTGAAGAAATGAGAAGGAGGAGTGCCCTTTTATAAGAGGGGTGAGGGGTACCTTTAGAAAAGCTAGAAATATTAATATATAATAAATTCATATTCGGTTTCTAATGGCTCCAAAGTTTATTATTTAAATTTTAAGGTGGGGATGGGTCGAAAACAACTCAACCAATAGAATTTAGACAGGTTTGGGTACTTATATTAACCTTATCTTTAAGTATTAACTCTAAGTTAATTAGTTTCACTTTTACAATGTCTCTTTGTATTTTTATATAATATGGTTAATAAACTTACTATATACATCCAAGAGACCCCCAAGTGGTCCATTAATGATGAACCTATCATGATATAAGTCTCTTGGCCGAACCTTAGATTTTTAGGAATTTAATATCAATTAATAATATAATATTTGTTTTAAGAACTCTTTTATGTCAATTTTGACACTATTCAATAGTTGATTTTTGTGAAACTCATAACAGATTGATTACTTCTAACAAAGTCAATTAAATCAATCCTAATATATCATATTATCCTAGAAAATTGGTTTAATTCATTAAAAGTTTCATATTATATTTATTTGGGTATTTATAATATCAATTATTTTAATTTTTCACTATTATAGTAATTACTGCATCATCATTGTGTCATAAATAAAATAAATTATTTAATGTTTAAAAATTATAAATAAAATATCATTATGTAGTAAATCTTTTTATCTTTCTAATGAATATTTATAATCTAAAATCCAACATATATAACCCTATGTAACAATTGTTTTTCTAAAAGATATATGCTTGTGTCATTTTTGTATTCATTTTAACTTAATTAAAATAAAGTGTCATTATCACTTACAAGTGGCCATGGGGTCCCAAAATCGACCCAAAGATTCCCATGGTCGACCATGTATCAACCAATAGGGTTAAGACACGTTTTAGGGTAATTTAGTATTATTATAATATTATTTTTTAACCCTTATTTACCGGATTTACCCTTAACCATGGTAAATAAAATATTTACCGCAGTAATTATTCAAAATGTCTAAAAATAAAAGTTACCTATTTACACAATTTGAACATCCTGATTCCAAATATGGAATCCATTTTCCTAAATTCAAAACACAGAATTGGCAGAAATTAATTTAAAATTAATTCCCGCTGTCAAAACAAAAAGCGTGTTTTTAAGAGATAATAACTATCAAAAGATTGACACTTGTTTATGTTCGGTTTAATTGTAAAATTATGTCCAATGACCAACATTATATTAAATGGTAAAAATATATTCTAAATATACTTTAAAACTACTAAAATTCATAATTTATCACTATTAATTATTTTGATTAAAAAAGTTGTTTTTAATTAAAATTTAGTAATTTTCACTATTCATCAAAATATGAAAGTTATCCGAAAAGTACCAAAATTTCACCTTAGGCTAAATTAGATATTCAGAATCCAAAAATGAAGTCCATTTTGAAATATAAAATATATATAATTTTAAAAAGTAGGTATTACTATTCATAACGGCTAGTTTGATTGGTTGTTAGAACTCGGTGTTGCGTACAACACACGCTATCGCATTATTCAAAGAGAAGCGTACCGTAGAAGCTTGGGGTGTTACACTTTAGTTAATTTTATCACATGTGGATAATCAAGGTACAAAGAGTCACAACAAGGGAAGTCTATATTGGTTCTTGTTAGGCAGTTGAGGTATTTCATACTTACAATTAGATTGTAACTTTTATTTATATCTCATAAAAAAAATAATTGATGAAATATAACAAATCCAATATATCCACCAGTAAAAGATTAAATCATCACTATGATGGTAATTCATGAAGAATTTTGATCTGGCACATCTATATTTTTCTTTAAAATCACATGACTTGTGATTGGGTCTTTTTACTGATGGTTTCTATCCATTTGATTCTTATGGTAGTCAATATTTTTATTGGACCATCTTTATAACTACATAAAACTTACCTCATTATATATTTATGAATGAACCATAATTTTTTTGACATTACTAATTCTAGGACATAAAAAAATGAATATAGATGTTTATTTAAAGCCATTGATTGATGAGTAAAATTTATTGTGGAGTAATGATGTTAGTACATATGATGTTTTTGAAAAATAGAATTTCATAATAAAATCTGCATTAATGTGGAAAATTAGTGACTTCTCAGCGTATTATATGTTATCTGGATAGAGTAAATGTGTTAAAAAATAATGTCTATATAGTATGAGTGACAATAAACCATTTATTCTTATTAGTGAAATAAAACCTTGTTTTTACTGTTATAGAAGATTTCTTACTATAGACCATCCTTTCTGAAGGAAAATAAATAATTTCAAAAAAGGTATAATTGAAATATACAGACCTACAATAATGTTCTCAGGTATTGATTTAAAATCTATTGTAACTTCATTACCTCTTATTACCTTTGTACAGACTATAAACCAATAAAAATATATGGCTTTGGGAAATATCACAATTGGATAAAATGGAGTATTTTTTGGGATATGCTCTATTACTCTGATTTATTAGACCATCACATATTAGATTTCATGAATATTGAGATGAACTTTTTTAATAACATATTTTATATAGTTTTGGACACATGTGGTAAGACTATAGATAATGTAAAGGAATGATTATAACTTTCCCAAATTTTTTGGCATCTAAAATATGAGTTATTTGAAAATGAAATATCACAGAAGTTAATGAAGAAAAAATTATATTATAAAGTTTCTAAAGAAAATAATTTATTATTATGTTAGTGGATTTTATATTTGAGGTTACCAGATGATTATGTTTCCAATCTATCTTGATGTGTCAGAAATTGACATATTACTGGTTTAAAAACTCATGATTTTAATGTTATAATGGATATAATAACTTGATTAACCATAGATATTTATTAAATTATTTGATTTTGGATGTGATGATAGAAATATTATATTTTTTTATAAGATATTTGTGTGGGAACAATAGACTATAATGCATTGAGTAGGATGCAACAAGATATTGTTTTAATTTTTTTATAAATTGGATTTTTTTTCATCATCTTTCATTGATTCAATGGAACATTTAATATTACATTTTCCACATGAAGAAAAATATGGAGGACCAGTATAGTTCCAATGGTTATACCATATGAAAGATACATACAGAAATTGAAGATAAAGGTATGTGACAAAGCATCATTTGAAGGGTTAATTATAGAAGTGTATTTGTAAGAGGAAATTTTGTTTTGATGCTCTCATTATTTTTAACCTGAATATCCTTCATAAAATAATCGAATGGGTTATAATGATAGAAATTTTAATGATGCAATGAACCATAAATTATTAGTTTTTAATCATCCAAAATATGGATTTGGCGGAGTTCATGAATAATGGATTTTAGATGATGCATAACACAAAGCTTAGACACATGTTCTACTCAATTGTGAAAAAATGACATGATTTGTGTCATGAGTGATAATTTCACCTATTATTTTTATTTTTTTAAAATTAAATTAATATAATTTCATTATTAGATCATATGATGATCATATAAAGAAATAGTTTCCATAAATCACACTAGATGCTCTTAAAAAACACCGACAAAATAATTTTTCATACTGGTTTCAAAGTCTGGTAAAGTAAATTGTTAATGGTTGAATATATGACATCAATTTATTATATTTATATTTCTAATTGTTTTTAAATTTTCTAGGTATTATAACATGAAGATAAAATTGATAATAAATTATGTGTATTGAGTAACCCACCATCCAAATTGGTTAAATATTATAATGAATATGTGGTGAATGAATTTTGATTTAATAAATGTGCATATAGTGAATAAAAAAATTAATAGGGGTGTTTTATTAAAAGGATTTCATTATATAGAAACTAAAGTTGACTTTTATTCCATGATGGATGGAATAATTGAGTTGTGTTATTCGGGAAATAATTATGTAACAATGTTTAAATACCATTGGTTTGATACTAATAAAGTATTTCATATTTATCCAGACCATAGAATCATTGAAATTAAATATAAAAGACTTATTACATTAAAAAAACCATTTATTCTAGATCATCAAGAATATTAAATTTATTCTACAAATTATTGCATTAATTTAAAAGATTTAATTGACTGGTGGAGCATTATAAAAATTAAATATTGTGAAAATTAGTTTATACAAATTGAAATTTGTTTTGATGAAGTGAAAGGAATTAAAAATTTTCAATAAAAAACACTAAATACATATTTTATAAGAATATATACAAATATCATTGATGAAACCCCATAGTTATGGGCCGATGGTGTTGATAATATTGATGATGTAACAAATGAATTTGAAATAGAAAGAGATGATGAAGTTAAAGATACTATGGAAATTTATGATGATGAGGAGGAAGATAAAGATATTAAGACCATTGAATATGAATATGAGGATGAAGATGAAAAATGACACAATTATATGCAGGTTGTAGTAATAATTAATATATAATACTCATTTTCAATTATTCATAGAAAACATTCTTTTCATGTTTCATATGGATGGTGATGATTTTGATGAGATGTTCTATACCCTCAAATATTTTTTGCTTCTTATTGATAATCCTAATGCCTCATAATCTGAATTTCAGGTTTCTACCGGTACATCATTGACTCAGAGGGGTTATGGTCTAGAAAGATTGATGATTCCCAACCCTATTCCTGAACGATGTCCACTTATTGATTTCGATCTATGCATATAGAGATGATTCAGTTGTATATTTTAGTTATTTTTCATTATTTATCATTAATTTTCATTAATTTATATATTTACTAATTGTTTTATTATTTTTTATTTTTCCCATAGTTTTCCACATGTAGCTATTGGTCAGGGGGTGTGATTCAACAAAATTATCTTTCTAGAACATGATTGATATGGGATCAGATTCCCATTGATGATCATCATCACATGTTTTATCATTAGATGGAACATAAATAAATAATAATTATTTGAAATTTATTTAATTATTAACTTGATATTATTAATTATTTTTAAGGATTATGATATCCCATCGATGATAGATCAAGAGACACTATTTGGGAGTCATGAGAGATCTATATGTATGTGAATTGTCATCAATTTTTCATAATTTGAGAAAGAGATCCATGGAGAAAGTTAAAGCCACTATTTTTGTTCAGCCTTACTGCAACCATCGAACTGATTATATATCATATCTTGTTTGGTATAGATTGTGATTATACTGGATAAGAGATAGTTTTCAGAGGATATCATCATTAGTCAAATAGAACTAGGGGAGACAACATGTCACACATAGAGCTGGTAGTCATATATTTAGTATTCATTTATAACATAAGGTAAAAAATTTTATTTAATAATTTATATATAATTTAAAGTTAAAATGTTTATTTTATATTCATATAGGTATTCAAGCATCCCAATGTTATAATATTTGATGTTTTCAAGAAGATATACACTATCCTGCCACTAGAGAGATTATTAGTGGATGATAGATTTAGATTGTGGTTAGTATAATTTTTTCTATAAAATAACTGAAATTAATATTTTAACTATTTTAATTTCAAATTTCATTTGAAGGAGGAATATGAGTCCATTAATTTTCATACGTACAATGAGCATTAGGCTGAGACTGAGGGTCAGGGCACCAATGTGTTTAGATTTAATGAGCTTTCATGGATGCAGGTGACTCAATATGGTATCAAGAAAGGATGAGTAGTTGCTATTGATTCTCTATTAATGTCAACTAGTTATTATGGTACTGTTTCATGGTCATTGTGCATATCAAGGGGGGATTGTATAGAGTCATCATCATCATCTATAGAGTGTGAGGAGAAGTTATGAGCTCAAAATGAGTTCATAGAGATCCTACATAAATAACAAGAGGAGATTCATTGACACTAAAAGGAGGAGGAGGATAAAAAATATCAATGTAAGGAATAGAAACATGGGTAGATGATGGTGTATATGTTACGACATGTGTAGGGTATAGGGATGGAGTTCCCTCCACCTTCTCCTCTAGATGATCCACCGCCTCCATAGTGATTAATGATATATTTTATTAAAAAACATATTTTTATGAGTTTTGGATGAAAATATTATGTGTAATATGTATATTAATTCATATCTTTATAGTTTTACATATTTGGTTATTTTAAATTTGTTTGATATACTTTTTTTTTAATTTTTTATTTTTTTTAATTTTTTAATTTTTTTAATTTTTTAATTTTTTTTAATTTTTTAGTTTTTTATAATAGAATATAATTTCCATCAAAATAGGTAATTTTTAATAGATATTTATTTTTGTTACAATATATTATTTGTGAAAAAATTCACATTTCTTTGCAAATTAAAATTCATTCTACATGTGGTAGAAAACTATTTATGATGGGACACACTTTCGTCACAAATATTTTTGAGAAGGTAAATTGAAAAAAAAATATTTTGTGATATAGATTGAGACAATGGTTTAATGGAGAAAGGATCCCAATGATAATATTCAATTATGATCAGATCCCATCATAATTGACTTATCACAAATATCTCAATTTCTAGTTATGTAAGTATTTTGTGTTAAAAACTAAAAATTTCAATTAAAGTTGTACCCTTATGTAGAATATATACTCTATGTAAGGGTAACCACCTGTTTTAAAGAGTTTCATAAATTTAAATTCCTTTTTCTTCTTCTCATGTAAAGGTAAGCCAATGTTTGCATAGGCTGCGTAATGGTAGCCCTTAATTTTCAAAGGATGCATAAAGGTATCCCTGACATTGTGTAAAGGTAAGGTGGAATTCTAAGTGTTGTGTAAGGTCCTTACCAGCATCATGTAAGGGTTAACAGAGCTTCACGTAAGGGTAACCCCTATTTAATTAAGTTATATAAGGGTACCATATACTCTACATAAGGTTAACAAAGATTTTTCAAAGGGTGTGTATGGTTAGGGTTGCATTGTATAAGGGTAAGTTCTTCTTTCCAAGTGTTTTATAAGGGTAACCTAGTACCTTCATGTGACACCTAGTACCCACATAAGGGTAAAACCATGTTACCCTTACACAACACCCTTTTTTGGGAAAATGCTTTAAAAACATTCTTTTACATTTCTTCTTCCCCATAACGCATCTGTAACTCGTTTTGATGATTTTAAAAGCCTAAAATCATGGGATTTAATTATTTTTACTCAATTAAAGGATTTAAATCATATTTTGGAAGGTTTTAAATACTCCACATTCAATATTTTAGTAGAATAAAAAATAAACGGTTAATTTAATTTTTGGTTCTTAATATTATAGACCATTATGTTGGTTTTCTTCTTAAAATATCTAAACCTTTACTACCTTTATTTTTTGAGATATTCTCAAGTTTAGGTAGTATAGAAAATCATTAACCAAAATATGAAAGGTCTTCTCAAGAAATTTGAGTTCTTCTGGTTTCTAGGAATGGAAAAACCTATCTCTCTCTCCTCTATTCTTAAGAGTAGTGTTTTTCAAGGAATAAATTCCAGGTATAGTGTAACTAGTTTAATTGTAAAAATAATCATTTATAACCTTTATAGAAAAATGGTAAAGTTATTCTTAAATGATAAATAACCCAAAATTATTGATTAAAGATTAATAATAATTATCACAAGTTTATCTAGGATTATTCTGGAGAGTGAAAATTATTATCATACGTGGAATTATAATTTTATCAAAGGAAGAAATGGTTAACACATTATTTATCTTAAATTGATAATTTAAAAATTATACATTAGATATAAACTATTATCTAAAGTGGCGTTTTTATTTCTTTTGGAAATAAAATAATTGGAATCATTTTTAAGAGTCCTTGACAATAGGTTTGAACCAACTAATACATGGATATGGTTTGAGTACCATTTCCTCAATAAACCTTGTATTTTTCATCAAAAACCTTGAGGTATAAATCCATTAACTTTAGTTCATGTTTTATATGGGTTATTGGAATGATCATTGCAATGGGTTTGTATCCCTGAAAAACCTATGTGTGCTATTTCATCACATGAGGTGTGCATGTGTAGCCTTGACCTATTCTTGTGTTTATTGCATATGGAATGTGATGATTATGATGATTTTTGATTTAATGTTAGGATTGATCTATTATATATTTTGTATATCATATGTGATATTATTATTTCTTATGCATTTGAGCATATAGGTTGACCCTATTTGGACTTTCCTCTAAGAGAGATGTGTTAGACATTGGTCGACATATACTTAGACTATCCCAACTGACAGAATGTGTCACATGATTTTTGGATATCCTTTGATAGTTATTTTCTATACATTAGTCAAGATGTACTTGAGATATCTAAGTCTGCGGGATGTGTCACATAATTTTTGTCCATCCATGAGGGGGATGTGTTAGGAAGACAACCAATGTTTCTTCTGGCATGGTGCTGAAGTAGGTAGATCTAGTCTCTAAGGATGTGACATATGTTTTGTAAATTTGTGAAATATTGTTTCTATTTTTTACCCTATTTACTTTCATGTAATTCACCACTAAATATTATTCACTAATGTTAAGGTCCATTGGTGGTGTCCTACTGAGTATTTTACTCACACCCTACTCTGGCATTTTGGTGTGCTTGTAGATTTATTGAATAGGGATCTAGTGAAGGGTAAGGAACCTGTGGTGGAAAGTTGAACAGGTAGAGAAAGAGGATTCATATATTGTTATATGGAGTTCAAGTGGGAGGTCTACTATTGAATTTAATTACTAGATTTACCCGTACCTTGGATCCTTGTTTAGTTTTGGTTTATATATTTGGAATTCCATATTATTACTGTACAGGATGGTTTTATTATGTATCTTGATACTTATGATGGTTAATTTCTTATTAATTACTTGTTATTTTTTTATTATTTTATTATACTCTGATGATTACCTAATAATTAGAGTATATTCTCCCCACTAATGGACTTAGGATCTCCCTACTAGTTGAAAACCTATTACATATAAGGAGGATTGTATGAGGTTATGTGGATATCTAGTTCAGACCTAGTGGTTCAGGTCTGGGTGTTACAAAATTTTATAATAGGAACAAGTTCACTAAATTGTTTCTTCTCTTTTCCTTGATTTGGGATAGGGTAGCTAGAAGTTAGGATGGTTGGGACTCAGGTAGATGAACTATGAAAGTTCCTGTCTATCACTGTATAATGGACCTATGATTTACTAGGAAAGTAGGATTTATGTTTTTTCTATTTGATACTACCATTGATTAAATTCACCTTGGATGATGCACATGATATTGGTGTACTGATTTATGGGTTTTAGTGTATGTTAATGAATCATGC
The DNA here is from genome assembly GCA_963277665.1 of Viscum album. Lineage (NCBI taxonomy): Eukaryota > Viridiplantae > Streptophyta > Magnoliopsida > Santalales > Viscaceae > Viscum > Viscum album. Next base: position 2,112,268,642 of record OY728125.1, on the reverse strand, counting down.
TAGGAACATAGGTTTACATCCCATATATACCTATTAATTTCATTATATAGGGACCAAATAATTAAATTCATGTTGAAATTATGATATATTCCAGGTGAATTATTTCATGAATTTTTCATTTGATCTTGTTTTATTATATTCTTGAGTGTATATGTGTGGTTTTGACTAATGTGAAAGCATTTGAGGCTTGGTTTTGGGGTAGTTATTATGGGGTTATTCCTTTTCCTTATCAATAGCCTCTTAGGTTGAACCTTATTGTGGACCCTTGTGTGTTCTTATGTGTTGTTCATTTTCCTTTTTTAAGTTATTTTATTTATCTAATTTTGGCAGAGGAAGAGTTCTATAAATACTTCTCATGGATGAGAAGTTTTTAGAGGGGGAGAATTGTAACATCCTTGTTTTTATAAACTATTTTTGGTTTTAAAACCTAAGTATTTTTTGTGAAAATTTTAAAAAAATTCAATCGCTTTTTACCCTTATGTAGGACCTATACTCTATATAAGGGTAACTTATTCTTTTTAAGGGTTACATAAATGTAAAATTTTCTTCTTCTTATGTAAAGGTAAGTTAGTGTTTTCATAGGCTGTATAAAGGTAACCCTTTATTTTAAAAGGATGCGTATAGGTACCCCTTGTGCTACGTAAAGGTAAGGTGGAATTCCATGCACTGCGTAAGGGTCTTCCTAGCTTCACATAAGGGTAAGAATGGATTCACACAAGGGAAACCTTATTTTTACCTAAGTTGCATAAGGGTAACATATATATTGTGTAAGGGTAACCAAGAGTTTTAAAAGGGTGTGTAAGGGTAGTGCTGCATTGTTTTAGGGTAATTCCTTATTTCTATGGGATACATAAGGGTAACCCAGTATCCTCACATGAAAAATAGAAGCTGTATAAGGGTAAAACTATGTTACCCTTACATAATGACTTTTTTGAAAAAATGATTTAAAAACCTTCTTTCATGTTTCTTCTTCCACATAATGCATATATAAACAATTTTTGATGATTTTAAAAGCCTTAAATCATGGGATTTAATTAGTTTGACTCAGTTAAAGGATGTAACTCATATTTTGGAAGGTTTTAAATGCTATACATTAAAGATTTAGTTATAAGACAAAATAAATTGTTAATTTATTATGTTGTACTTAATACTACATACCAGTATAAAATTTTCCTTCTTAAAACATTTGAACCATTTATTACTTCAGTTTTTGAGGTTATCTTGAGTTTGGGTATCCAAAAAACTCTTAACCAAAAATTGAAATGTTCTCTTCAAGTAATTTGAGTTCTTCTTATGGTTTCCAAACATGGAAAAAAACATTCTCTCTCCTCCTTTATTTAGAGAAGTGTTTTTCAAGAAATAAATTATAGGAATCATATTTTTAGTTATTTAGTAAAATAAGATTTTATAATATTTTTAGATAAAGGATAAAGTTATTTTTAAATGATAAATAAACTATAATTGTTGAACATTGGTAATGAATAATTATCAAAAGTTTATCTGGGATATTCTGGAGAGAGGAATTTATTATCATATGTGGAATTATAATTTTCACTAAGGAATAAATGGTTAACACATGATTGGGATTAAATTGACAATTTGAAAATTATCCATGAGAGAGAAAATTTTATCGTATGTTTCGTTTTTATTTCTTTTGGAAATAAAATAATTGGAATTGATTCTAGGAATCCTTAGGGTGTATTTTGATATGAATAATATGTGGATGTGGTTTGGGTGACATATTCTTGATGAACCTTTGAGTTATTCATCAAAAACCCTGAGGTATTAAGCCATATAATTTATAATATGTTTTATATGGGTTACCGATATGATCATGGGCATGCATGTATTGCCCTGAAAAACCATTTTATGATACTTGATCACATGAGGTGTTCATGTGTAGCCTTGACCTATGCTTGTATTTCTTGTATATAGATTTTAATGATTATGATACATTTTGATTTTATGTGATGATTTATCTTTCATATGTTTCCTATATCACATGTTTTTTTCTTCTGTATTATACAATTGAGCATACAGGTTGATCCTATTTGGACTATCCTCAGAGAGGGATGTTCCAGACATTGGTCGACATGTTCTCGAGCCATCCTAGTCAGCGGGATATATCAAAATATTTTAGGGTATCCTCTAAGTGGGATGTGATAGAAATTGGTTGATATTTACTTGGGTTATCTAATCCAGTGGTATGTGTCGCATTATTTTGGGATATCTATGAGGGGGATGTGTCAGGAAAATTACTTTTGTTTCTTCTGGCATGGAATAAAAGCTGGTAAAGCTGGTCTCCGAGGATCCGACATATGTTTTATACTTGTGTGAAATATTTTTGTTATTCCTAAACCCTATTTACTTTCATATAATGCACCTTTAAATATAATGTACTAATGTTAAGGGTCATTGGTGGTGTCCTAATGAGTCTTTTATTCACACCATACATGGGAATTTTGGTTCCCTTATAGATTTAATTACTAGGGATCCAATGAAAAAAAAGGACCATGTATGGATGGTTGTGTAGGTGTAGCATGGGGATATAAACATTACTGGATAGAGTTTGAGTAGGATGTCTACTACTACATTTATTTACTATCTTTACCCATTATTTAGATCCTTGTTTAGTTTTGGTTTATATATCTATCATGCCATATTTTTACCACTTGGGATAGTTTGATTATGTATGTTGTTACTATGATGTTTACTTATTTATTCATCACATGTTGATTTATTTGTTTTAGATTCCTTTATTATACTCATATGAATACCAGATGATGAGGGTATAGTCTCCCCATTGATGAACTTAGACCCACGCTTCTAGTTGACAACCTCTTGTATATGGTGAATCCTTCATGAGTTCATATTACACTAGTTCAGACTCAATAGTTTGATTTGGGGTGTGACATTACATGTCATAGTGGAGGGTGTATCACTATGGAGATAGAATACACTAGTTTAAATTTATTTTTAAATACTTGTTTGGATGAATATTAAGGATTAAATTAATTCAAATATTTTTAAAAATTATTTTAAGGAATATCACACCACTAAATTTGATGTTTTACATATTAAAATATAGAATGTATCCCTCACATGAATACTGAGTGAATAAAATAAAAATAGATATACTTTTTTGATTATTCAAAATAGCTGGAGGAGGATATTGAAATGACTATCTCGTTACAAGGATGAGAAGGAATATATTTTTTTTAATTTGAAAGAATTGAAGAAGTAAGGCTGTAAAAATTAGATATTTAGTTTTTATAACTGAAGAAGAATAATTCTAGACTTGCACTGGAAAGTCAGTATAGAATAAAAAGGTGCTCCAGAAGTTCATCACTTTGGAATTTCATGTAAGTAGTGTGGATTTCTACAAAATATATGGTGTAATCTCTATTTGAAGTTAGTGAAGGGGGGAGATAGATTATGAGTGGATCAGTGAGTTCTTTCATGTAATAAGATCAGTGCATTCTTCATTATTATATGAAGGTTGTAAACCTATAGGTCCAATAAAGCTGATCCTTATTTTAAAATAAAAAATAGTTCACTTAGTTTTTCAAGTGAATATACACATCACCATTTCATGATACTTGTATTTTTTAGGTTTGGGAGAACCAAGTAAATTTCCCATGTCCATTTCTTTTACTTATTTATCCCATCAAATTTGTTGTAAAGGAGGAATAATTCTTAATAAACATGGAATAATATCATTGATGAGGGTTAATTAAAATTATAAATATCATGATTCACCCCCCCTATTAGGGTATTGACCTTTTTTGGTACCAATAAGTGATATCAGAGCTAAAGGTTCTTGGTGACTATTTTATCTCACTAAATTAATAGAAATAGTTTTCAACCATAAAGGTATTTCAATTTTTGATGATAATAATTTAAAATTATGGAATAATCAAATGAAGAATTATTTCAAATTTTTGGGAATGGATATCAACATGACTTCCAAGCATGAGATTCCAGCCAACATAGAGAGTAGAGCACTATAAAAGAAAAATATCAGAGATCTTGATTCCAATGCTAAAGGAGTCAATTCATTAGGATGAGAATTATCCAATACTATATATACCCAGGTTATATCATGTAAAACTTTACAAGTAATGTGGGAAATTATTATTAATATATATTAAGGTGAATCTAAGGTATGTAAAGAGAAGTTTCAAGTACTATGGAAAAATCATGAAGATTTGAGAATGCACCTGAATGAAACATTCAATGTATTATTTGATTGAGTTAATATCCTTGTCGAGGAATTGTGTGGGCCTATATAAAATATTGATGATGTTAAAATTATGAATAGGATTCTAATAAAATTACCATTGTGATTCAACCTGAAGTTTTTGGTTCTTAAATACAAGGATCCAAAAGAAGTGATGTTAGGCATTATTTATATCCCTCTCATGGAATACAAGATGGGAAACCATGCCAACAAGTTTCTGTCAAAGGATAATTCTCAAGAGGAATCATTCAAAGGGATGGAGAAACTATAACTAGAAGATGATTCTGGTGATGGGGAGGTTGATGACACAATGTCTTTCTTTTCCTCAATCTCAAAATAAGAAATTGAAAATTCAAAAGAAAGTTTCCAATTTCTTTCTTTCGGTATAAATAAGTAGGGAATATTACTTCTAGGTACCCAAATAAATTTGTAGATGATGATGAAGATTAATAACCCATGAATAAATTATTTAAGGGTGTGGAAATCAAGAGGAAACCACAATTTTTTTCAAAAGGAATAAATTTATCTCCCAAGAGGATGGAAGATCAAAAGAAATGGATGTGAAGGAAGTTGAGTAATGAAAATACCTTAGCTAGGGAGTTCTTATGGATATCATATATAGACTTTAAGTGGAGTACATTGATGATGGAGGTGTTTTAATTAAGGGAATATGTGACATTGTTACTAAACTTAGGTCATTCTTGAAGAAATCAATATTTGGAGGGGTAAAGTGAAGAAATCCAATATTGTGGTACATGATTCAAATTATATATTCACGAAAAATAAGAATAAAAGTCTAAGTTAAAGTCTGAGATTTATAAACTAAAATCTAGAAATTATGGGAACTCAAAGAATAAAATTGAGCTCAAAATCAAAATTGAAGAACATGCTTAAATTATTAATGTTATGATAGATTTAATAAAATGTTAAGTTAATATAATTGAGGAAATTTAAGGTGAAATAATTATGATGTAACAAAATTTTTATGATTAATAAATACTTTTTACACCTGGTATGACATTAAGAAGTTTGAGTGCACAAGCTACAAAAGCAGCTAAAGAAGTTCTATGGGAGTCTATTGAAAATGCTGTTATTTTTCCACAATTTCACCAGTTCAAGGAAAAATAAAAATCTATTAAGGGGATTGATCATAAACAAAAATCAGTGGTGGTTATTTATAAACCAAAATAATCCACTACTTAGAATAAGGTTGAGGTTCATAAATCACAATAGACCTGTAAGGTTGTAGGTGGAGTAGTAAAGATACACAATAATATACCACAAATCTGGTTTTATTTTTGTAGAATGATGGGGTATACACAATATGTGTGCTCTATAACAAAAATACATTTTTGAGCTTATGAGAAACACAAATAGATTATCATAATTTCCTATACTTGGTATTTTTTAACGACTATTGTTTTTGGTGTAAAGGTTATAGATATAGAGCCATGGACTAATCATTAAGGGCACATAGAAATATGTTAAGGAGAACCAAATTAGAAGAACAATACATTTGAAAACATCACCAGGTGAGATGAAAATGTACAAAAAAATTATGTCCTTTCAAGACATGGTTAAATCATAGGATCTAGTGGAGAAACAATCTTATACACCACCAAAGTAAGTGAAGCAGCAGACATGGTCCAATAAGAAGAAATTTGAGAAGGTGAATGTTTCAAATTTTTCCTTGAGAGTAATAGATTATTCTTGGATATGGATTTTGGATAGATATTATACATCTTATATGATGGGATAGAGATATATTATTATGGGAATAATGCATTAAAAATATAGTGTCATTTTCTTTATTAATGATGAAGGGATGAAGATCATTAGCTCCAAGAAATAAAAAATAGTAGGAAAAAACTTGAGGTGCATAAATATTTTATTGTTTGAAGGCCTTGGTCACAACTTAATAAGTGTAAGTAATTTATATGACTTGAATCATATGGTGAAAATGAACAAAAAGGCTTTCATTATCAAAGGAATAGATGAAACAATTATTATGCAAGAAATTCACATGAAGGGGAACCTCTACCTCATTGGTGGATAAATAGACGTGTTTTCTATCCAATTATGAATAAAATCATCTATGTAATAAACAACTTGTCCATTTATGCCAAAATTATTTAGATAACTTGGTGAAAAATAAAGGAGCATGTGATATTTTTAAAGACTCATTTGATCTTACTCACATGTGTGATACTTTTCAAAAAGGGTTTTTTTTTGGAATACATACAAGAAAAATGAGAAGAATAAACTCATTATGAGGAAAATATAGTAGGTTCATCCACAAACAATAAAGAAAGGATCAGTGATGAAATTAGTGATGGAAATATTATCGGTGATCAGATATCTCTGACGTAAACATAAATGATGGATGATTGAAAAAAATACATCTTTTGTATCAAGTAAATATTAAAAACTAAAATTGGCTGCAAAAAATTTCAATTAGGTCATGGTAATGAATTAAAAACTAGAAAAAATTGAAAATAATCAAACTTAAGAAGGTGTTACAAGGACAAAGGATAATAATGTCATTAAAACCAAGTGTGTGTTCAAAAATAAACTCAATGAAGATAGAAAAGTGAATTAGAATAAAGCATGGTCTTTGTGTAAGGTGTATTCCAAATTTAAGGCAATGATGTGGATTATAAATTTTACCCCATAGCTTGGCTAGAATAAATTCAAATTTTGTTATCTATTTTGGGGAAAAAGTATTCATGTACCAAATGGATGTCAAATATACATTCCTAAATGAAATTATTGAAGAGAAAGTATACATTGATAAACCATATGGATTTTTTTGTAGATGAATATGAGAGTGTCGGTTGAAGAAGGATTTTTATGAACTAAAGAAAGAACTAGGATATTGGTACTCTGGTCTTGATAAATACTTGAGAAAGCTTTGGTTTCAATGAGATGGAGTTAATCATAACTATTATACCAAGAAGGAAAACGATTAAATAATATTGGTGCTTATTTATGGGGATGACATAATTTTTTGGAGAATTGGATGAATTATAATGAAAGCTATTTTCATAATATTTGAGGTTTGAGTTTTAGATATATATGATTAGTGAATTAACATTATCCATTGGTTTTTAGGTAATACAAGGAAATAATGAAACATTAATTTCTCAAATAAAATATTCCAAATAAGTACTTAAAAGTTCCTAAATGGAAGATTACAAGACTATAAAAACCCTGATGGATACCCATATGAAATTTTTAAGTGATGATAGTGTCAAGGATGAAAATATCACAAAGTATATGAAAATTATTGGTAGTATTTTATACCTAAAAGATACTTGACATGATATATTGTTTTCACCTGAAAAAATTCACATTACCAAAGTTTTCCCAAGGAAATACACATAATAGAAGTGAAAATATTTAATTTTTGTATCAATTAAATAGTGAATTTTAAGATGTTTCAACACATAAAATAAAAACAATATTTTTTGGGAAACTCTGATGTAGATTGGGTTGGTTCAATAGATGATCATAAATTGACATCAGGAAGTGATTTGTAACTTGGAGGTTCATGCATTTATTGAATAAGTAAGAAGTAATATTTTATTTTACTTAGAACTATAAAGGATGAATATATAGTGGCTACTTAAGAATTTACTCAATTAGTATGAATAAAACAACAACTTATGAATATTGGACTTGATGAAAATATCCTATTTTAATAAAGCGTGATAACATGAATTCTATTAATATTAGATAAAATATCATTCATCATTCAAGTAAAAAACATATTGAGATAAATATCACTTTATTAAGGATAAGGTTGAACAAGGGATAGTAAATTTGAAGTACATGTAAAAAAAATCACGTTTTAGATATTATGATAAAGGCACTATCCAGAGAAGATTTTGAAAGTCATCAGTTGACTCTTGGAGTCCATCTAATTCCATCTGACTAGATGGTTTAGACAAGGGACCCCACTCCCCCATGAGATTAACTATGTATAGAAAGTTATGTTAACTCTCATGAACCAAATGCTCATATTTCTTACCCTCATTTGTGAACTTTTTGATAAGTGGTCTTTTGGTTTGGTGATAAAGGGGGAGAATATTTCCATACGTTTCTTAAGAGAAAATGTTTTGAAATGAAATGGTCTAGGAGAGTTCTTTCTTATTGTAAAAGGGAAATCAATCCTATTCCAGATATTTGAAGAGTGGTAGAGTATTTAACTATTTTATCAGGGGGATATGATTTATGAAAGAGTTAATGAGAATAAAGATCAGAAAAGTGTTTTATGGGAATATTTTCATTTAAATATTGTTTCTCATGAAGAGATTGAATCATGTTAGCCTATAGTTTATGTTTTTTGAATCATTAATGCACTATCTAAAGGGTAGTGGTTTATACATTATTTTTGGTCAATTATATTTAGATATGAATTTTTTAAGTGTAACACCTAGGCTCTTTTGAGGTATATTACATCATTTAATTTCTGAAAAAATACATTTAATCGCCCTTAAAAATTACATTTTCGGAGTAGGAGAGGCATGAGAGAGGTTAGGGAAAACAAAGGATCAAGCAGTAAGGGACTTGTTTCTTTTCAAAATGTTGTAGGGACCACTAGCTCACTGGTGGGATAACACTAGTTAGACAATGGATTAAATAGTCACATGGCCCCTACTGGGCTCACTGACTAGCCATCAAGCTATTACTAGCTAGCTGATGGACAAAATAGAACAACTCAGGTTCTATTTGGTCCCACCAACTAACCAGTGTAGTCCACTGGCTAGCTGGTGGGCTTGCTGGACTATTTTTTTATAAAGGGATTCATGGTAATTTTCATCAAAACCCACTTTTTAGTAATTTATTTGTTTCCCTTGGCCTAAGGTCAAAATATATAGATGGGGATATACTCTCTTGGAGATTTTAGACCCTTCTACCTCTATCATTTATCATTTTAATCATTGTCACTTGTATTTGATTCATGTAGGTAAGACTAACCTATTTTATGCCTCAAATCACTATTTATACCTCTTTTTGTGTTCCTGATCTCTAAATAAATTAATTTGGGGATGATATAGGATTTTTTTATCATAATTTTCAAATCATGAAGTGATATTTAGAAATTGAGGCTTGTTATGCTTGAGGCAGGTGATCTCGGACTATCCCTTGATGTCTTGATGCATGTTTCTTATCTTATAATCTAAAACCACAATAATATAATGTGTTCCTGAGCTCTTCTAAATAATAATTGAATTGTGGTCTTAATTTAATTACATTATACCCTTCCATGAGTCCCTTGTGACTCGTTGACTTATGCGAACTGAAATTTAGGCCACTGTACATAGTGTTCCAACTTGAGATAATTGAAAAGGAAATTGGATTGGTGACCCTAGGAATGAATTATCCTTTAAAATGGATTATAATTCATTAAAATAATGTTGTAAAAAATCCACACATCTATAGAATTCAATGAAAATGAATTTTTTATTATGTTTGATTAAGTGTTAATTAGAAAATACTTGGTTAATGGAAATTGATAATTAATTGTATAATGACATAGTGATCCTATGATTATGAAAAGGTGTTGCGTGGTTATTTATGGCCAATATTATGACACACTACTTGCTTGATTATTTATAAATAAGGATATAATGAGCTTTTTATTATGGAATTGATAATATGGTTATTATTATTATTATCCTATTGGGGGACCTTGACCATATTTCAAGGATCTCATGCGCCCATGATTGATCATTACTAGGGGACCTTGATTTTATTATAGGGATATAGTATGCCCATTGATTCAATATTAGTTGGGGGACTTGGGTGAATTCCAAGGATCTTATGTCCCCATGACATATTATTCTATCTGGGGACCTTGAGGTTTTTCTAAGGATCTTATGTACCCGTTATATATTTATTCTATTGGTATACCTTGGACAAATGCTAAGAATCTAGTATACCATTTTTGGATATCATTGGGGGACTTTAGAGATGATCCAAAATATATTGTTCCCATTATATATATCTACACCATTAGGGGAGCTTGAAAATAGTTCTTGGATATGGTATTCTAATATATTAATGAACATGATCATGACACTATGAACAAAGACATCTGACACTAAATGAAACAAGTATAGTTAGTGTCAGGTGACACACTGGACCCAATGATTGATGATGTTTATTTTTTAATTATTATGAATCACTTTATTTTTTCTCTTTCACACCAATATATTCATCATACTTAGACTTAATATGCTTTAGATAGCATTGGTTGTGCCCTACAAAGTTTTACTCACACCTTTCTTGGACCACCTTTGGTACCCAAGAAGACATCATGGTTACTGGTCAGGATAAGGGAAAGTTCCATGTGATAGATGGGTGATTGGATATGTCAAGACTAAAGCATGGATGGGTGGACCAGGCATGAACCCAAGACCTAGTTTGTGTTTTTTTTGGTTTTGGGATTTTACTTTGTTATGAAACTTTTATTATATGACTTTATTATTCAACATGATTGTTGTTTGGATTATTTGGAACTTTCTTGGTATTATAATTTTTATGGTATGTGATGAATGATCTTATTATGATTTCCATTATTATTATTATTACTCTAAAAATAGGTTATATACTCCCCATGATCTCACTTATCCCCTTTCCACTTTTTGGTAGCCTCTAGCATATGGGGAGGAATGCTTCAGGACTTATAGAGATCCAGATTGGTTATTTATGAGTGAATCAGGATGTGGATGTTATGAAGTGGTATCAAAGGGATTTTTATAACTATTTGGGGAAAGGTAAACATGAGACAGGGAATTATCAGAACTTGGTATGAAACTCATTCTTGGGAGTCGCTAACCCATATATGAGGGAATTCCTAGTTATCTAGGGTGGGATTTTAGTTTGGGTTTTTTCTATTACAGTTGATTGATTTCACATAGAGGGATGAACTTGATTCTCAAGAGTTATTATTATGAGATTTTACTCATGGTCCATAGTTGAATGAGGATGAATTGCATTCATATTGATAGTCACATACAGTTTTCCCTATGTTGGGTATTTTTAATGAAAGTAATTGAGTAATAAAAAGATTTTTTCATAACTTGTAAATTGTAGAGTGTAAATGACATGATTTTATTATTGTTATCCATTTTCCTTAAATTCATGTTCTATGTTTTCTGCAATGTGATTAAAAACTTATGTTTGACATTATAGATTCATGACTCCTTAAAGACCACCAGTTGTATAACATGAGGGAAATAACGAGTTCACCCCTCTAGCTATCAAACATGAGCCTTCCATTGATCTAGTGAATATAGTGGATGATAAACTCTAGTAAATCTTATTGTGAGTTATGAAATCAATGGAAAAGGATCCCCCATGATCTATTTCATCTATATTTGACCATACCAGGGAGTTTCAGCTACAACACCCCTAATATTTATAGATAAAGGTGGCCCCTAGGTAGTTATTTTTTGGGTGGAATTTATGTTAACCATCATTGATCATCTAGATACTCCCCCAGAAAGAAGAGTAAATCTTGCATCTTATATGCTTCAGGGATCAGTGAAGTAGTTGTGGGACATCTTAGTCTAGTTAGATTAGAAAATGGGAATGACTTGTAAGGACTTTGAGACAATTTTTTTGACTATTTATTTCCAGATACCTTGAGTCCTGGGAATGTTGGAGAATTAATGCACCTTGATCAAGGAGGTATCTCTGTGATGGATTACACAAGTCATTTCATGGATTTTCACCACTTTTCTCCAACAATGGCAGGAGATGAGTTAGCTAGTGTGAAATGATTTAAATATGACCTTTAATATGATATTAATTCATTAGTGAATGTATTTAGCTTGAAAACCATTTTCTAATGTAGTGAATTAGGCTTTAATAACCTATAGGAACATGAATGAGGCCCTAGGTGGAAGGCAGGTGGTTTCATCCATGAGGACTGGTAGAAGGTTTTCTTGCAGTATGAAGTGCCACTTCAAGAACTTCTGTTAGAGCATTAGTGGGAAGAGCAACTAGGGTAGTGGACCAATGCGATGTTTTCAGTGAGGAAATGATGAGTATAAGAAACCTCAGTGTGATTTATCACTAGTATAATGATGAGCTTATGGAAATATTTGGCATCTATAGAGGTTCTATAAAAACTCTACATGGATATATGATAATGAAAAATTTAGGTAGACATCGAACTCTACTATGGGACTATCCACACCACAACAGATGGTCAATTGAATCTCCACGAGGTATATAAGGTGAGGTGGGGGTGTGGTACCTTAGTACTAGAGTATAATCTCTAATAGAGTGGAATGGTCTAGGATGGATAGGCTATGACTCAGGGTCATAGTTCATGCCAACTTCATGAAGTACAACTACTCTAGCTAACCAAGATATCAGAATATAAACCATAAAAGGTGTGATTGTAGTGGATTATTATTTAGAAACTATTTTATTTTAGATAATAGATTCATATTCATTTATATCTATTCTAGTTATTGATATCTTGGGGATCATTCTAGAGTACCTATTTAGGGTGATGACCTTAGATATTCCATTGGGGAAGTATTCAGAGAACATTTGTAACTATAGGAAGTTCTCTCTTATAGTTGGTGATTATCATCTACCATGGGATTTATTGTGCTTAAAATGAGATATACTAATCTAATTCTTAGGATGGATTGGTTAGTACTGTATCGAGATCAAATTAACTATTACCACTGTTAAATATCCTTCAGATCTCCTGATGGAACTGATCATGTTCGTGTGGAAGAATGAGGTTTGTATGTAGGATTATTTAGATATGAACATTAGTAGTTAGGTGGAATTATGATCCAATTTTCTAGGATCTTTTTGGATGATGATGTAGAATGATAGGAAGAGTATCCTTCAGGTTTTGATCTGTTTTGAGATGTTTTTCCTGATGAATTATTAGGATTTATGCCTGAGAGGGAGGCAGAGTTCACCATAGAATTCATACAGGGGGTAGAGAAAATTTCTATCCACCCTTATCAGATAGATCCTATAGAGTTTTGAGACTTAAATATTTATTTTGGAATATTTGGAATCTAAAGGATTTATCAGGATGAGTACCTCACTATGGGGTTCCCTAGTTCTTTTCTCCAGAAATGTAGATAACTTTTTAAGACTGTGAATTGACTATCAAAGGTTAAACCAAGAAATAATTAAGAATCGATACCAATCCCATGAATAGATGAATTATTCAACCAACTTAGGAGATAATATATGTTTTCTAAGATTGAATTGAGATTTAGTTATCATCAGTTGAGGGTAAGACCCTTAGACATACCCCACACTACTTTTAAGAGTAGGTATGATCTATATGAGTACATAGTAATGATATTTTTCTTAATTAATACACCTTAAGTGTTTATTATCTTGATGAATTTGGTATTCCCCCCATTCTTGGATAATTTTTTCTTTTAATTTTTTGATTATATCCTCATGTACTTCTATTCAGAGGAGGATCACATACGACATCTGGAGATTGATTTGGAAACCTTGAGGGAGAACTATTTATATGAAAACATATTGAAGTGTTACTTCTGGAGTGAACAAGTGTAATTCTTAGGTCATGTGATATCAAAGAGATTAGTTTTAATGGATCATAAGAATACAAGAGAATTAGTTTCATGGGGTCATCCTAGTACTGTTTTTGAGATTCAAATATTTCTAAGTTTAGCTAGGTATTACCAAAGACTTATTTAATACTTCTCTTGTTTGGTGGAACCGATGAAAAAACTGATTAAGAAAGGGGTGGATTTTATGTAGTCTAATTCTTGTGAGAGTAACTATTAATAATTAAAGATAATATTGAACTTTGAACCAATTATGATCTTACTTAAACTGGGTAAGGAATATAATTTGTATTATGATGCGCTAGGAATCAGGATCAGAGCACTATTAATGTAGGACGGTCACATGGTCACTTATAGATCATGGAAACTAAGGGTGAACGAGAAGAAGTATTTGACACATAAAATGGAATTGTAAAAAATGGTTCACACTTTGAAATATTTGTGACATTTCCTATTGGGTGAGAGTTTTTTAGTATACATAGACAATAAGTGCATGAAATACATTTCTTCTTAGCATGATCTGAATCTTCAGCAACAATGATGGGTCTAGTACCTATAGTAATTTTATTTTGAGATAGTTTATAACCCTAGAAAGGTTAATTTCATTGATGATAATTTAAGCATGAAAAATTAGACACAATTTGTGCAGGGGTTTGACAGTGAGTGGTGGATAATGGCTCTTTTTGTAGAGATGCAGTTGGATGTGAAAGAATATCAGGGTTGAGTATCTCTTAAATATTTTTCCATAAAATATCTACTTATGAATAGGATATAGAGGAGGTAGTTTTCAAACCCATAGTTCTTAGCCCTGAGGGACAATATATATGGTCAAGAGCCTCCACTAGACTGGACCATCGATGATGGCGAGATCCTTCATGTTTGCAGCCATGTTTTGGTTCCCACAGGTATGCATAAAGAGTTGACGGGGGATTTATATGCCTAGAAGTGGTATGTTCACCATGTTTTGACCAAGTTTGACCATGAAATCCACAAGTATTACTCATTTACAGATATAGAAAAGGATATAACATGTTTTGTGACACGGTGCTCTACTTGTTAGCAAGTGAGAGCTAAACACCAGTAGCCTGTTGGTCTTTTATAGCTATTTCCAATTCCCAAGTGTAAATGTGATGATTTCACTATGGATTTAAAGACTGGGTTACCAAGTACATCCCAAAGAAACAATGTTTTATGGGTTATATTTGACCAATTAACTAAAGCGATACACTTCTTACCGATTCATGATATTTTTTTATGGATGATATGAGTAAGATCTAAGTGCGAGAGATCATGCATTTCCATAGATTACATAATAGTATCATTTCAGATCAAGATTCCCATTTTAAATCTAAATTATAGAATATATTATATAAGGTTCTTTTTATGAAGGTACATTTGAGTAATACTTATCATCCTTAGACTGATGGATAGTCTGAGCATGCCATTCAGATTCTGGAAGACATGCTGAGGGCATGTGTCTTGGATTTTGGTGGTTCTTAGGAGAGCCACTTGGACCTGATAGAGTTTTATTACAATAATATATTCTAGGATTTGATTCAGATGGATCATTTTGAGGATTTATATGGTATTTCATGCTTCCCACCATTATATTAGTTGGATGCTAGTGAGTCCATGCTTATTAGATCGAGTCTCATGCAGGAGACATCATAATATGTTCAAGTGATTAAAAATTTATTTAAAACCACCCAGAGAAAGAATGATTTATATTATGATAATATCTATAGTTTGAGGTTTAATACTAGGTATTATTATAGGTTTCACCAATATTGGGATATCTCTGTATTCTAAAGCAGAGAAAATTGGCACCAGGTTATGTTGGGCCATTTGAGACTATGGATTAGATTGGTGGTGAGGCCTACAAGTTGGTCATCCTAGAATGTTTTGGTATTATTCATAAATTAATTCATGTATAAAAACTTCAATGGTATTAACTTGAACTATATCATGTGATTTACATTGATGATATCAAGATAAAGACTGATGCATCCTTTGAGGAGTGTCTGATTCGTAAAGTTGATCAGAGCGAAAAGATTATTCATGGGAAAATGACCCCCCTGGTATGGGTTCTATGGAAGCTCAGGAGTATGTAGGAAGAGACATCTAATCAAGTGATAGATATGTAGTCACAATGGCCTAACTTATTTATTGATGTTTCTCAGTGATTCTGGTAATGAAATACTGAGAATGAGTTGTTATATGGTGGGGAGATTGTAACACCTTATCTATTTAAAGGTAATTTCATCATTTAATTTTTTTAAAAACTCATTTAATAACCATTTTTACTATGTTTATTGATTAGGATATTCCTAGGATATCCTAGGGATAATAAAGAAGCAAGTATAAGGGGACCTATAATTTCTAAAAAGCTATAGGGACCACTAGCTGGCTGGTGGAATATCACCCGCCAACCGATGGCTTAAACAGAGTCACCTCCCCCTATTAGGATCAACAACTAGCTAGTGATCTAGAACCAGACAGTTGGTGGCCAAAATAGAAACACAAAGGTTCTATATGGACTCACCATCTTTCTAGTGAGCCAACACCATCCAACTAGTAGCCTAAACAAAACCACCATGTATTTTTTGGCCCCACCGGCCAGCTGGTGGGCCTACTAGATGGGTTTTTATGAAGGTATTCATAGTAATTTTCACTAAAATGACTTTTTTATTAACTAATTTATTTTATAAAACCCATGGTAAAACTATACATACAAAGAGATCCTCTCTTTGAAATTTTGGACATTTCTCCCTCAATTCTTGGGTGTTTGAAGTATCATCAGTTGTGTTTGATTCATGTGGGTAATAATAACCTCGTTTAAGACTTAAAACACCATTTATGCCTTGTTTATTATTAAAAGTATCTAAAAATATTAATTTAGGGATGATCTAGTGTTTGTGTATCATTAGGTTCTAATTGTGAAATAATCCTTTGCGATTGGGGTTTATAATGCTTGAGGTAGGTGGTCTCACACTATCCCTTGATGTCTTGATGTATATTTATTATGTATAAGATGTGAGACAATACCAACATAATGTGAACTTGGAATCTTCTAAATAATAATATAATTATTCCTTAATTTGATTACATTAGACCCTTCCACGAGTCTCGTGTGACCCATTAACATATAATAACTGAAATTTAGTCCACTATGCATAGTGTACCAACTTGAGATAATTAAAAAGTTATTTGGATTGGAGACCTTAATAGTACCTTAGACTTTATAAGGGATTATAAGATGTTAAAATAATGTTGGAAAAAATCCACACATATAAATAATTCAATAAAAATGAATGATTAATTATGTTTAATTAAGTGTTAATTGATGAGTCCTTAATTAATATAAATTGATAATTAATTGGATAATGACATAGTGGTATCATGATAATTAAAATGTTTTTATGGATATTTATGGATAATATTATGATTCAATACTTGTATAATTATTTGTGGCTAGTGATATAATGATCTTATGATTATGGAATTGATGGTCTGGTTATTATTATTATTATTATTATCCTTTTGGGGGACCTTGAGCATGTTTCAAGGATCCGGAGTGCCCATGATTGATCATTTTTGTGGGAGCTTGAAATTATTTCAATGATCAGGTATTATACTTTATTTTTTATTGGTTAAGATACCTTGGGCATGTTCCAAGGATATGGTGTTCTAGTGATCTATTATTCCGTTGGGGGACCTTGAGGTGATTCCAAGGATCCGGTCTTCCCTTTATATATTTATTCTATTGGGAGACCTTGGATGAATACCATGGATATGGTATTCCATTTTTGGATATCGTTGGGAGACTTTTCAAATGATCTAAATATATGGTGTTCCTTTTATATATCTATACTATTAGGGTACCTTGAATATAGTTATTGTATTTAGCATGTCCATATATTTATGAACATGATCATGACACTATGGATAGAGACATCTGACTCTAGATGAAGTGGGTATAGTTAACTTTATGTGTGACCCTGGATCTGAGGGTTGATGATATTTATTTATTAATTATCAGAGGACACTTTACTTTTTTTTTCTTTCACATCATTATATACATAATACTTATACTATATATGTTTTAGACACTATTGGTGGTGGCCTACTTAGTTTTATTGACACCCTGAGTAGACTTCATGGTTGTAAATCAAGATAAGTGATAGGTCCCTATGATAGATGATTTTTGGATGTTTCATGATTGGATCATGTATGATTGGATCGGGTGTGGTCCTAGGACCTAGATGGGGTTTATATTTTGGGTTTGGGATTTTACTTTGTTATGTCACTTTTATTGTATTAACTTATTATTCAACATGATTATTGTTTGAACAATTTTAAAATTTCATGGTATTTTACATGTGATGGTATGTAATGGATGATATTATTATGATTTCCTATATTATTATTATCACTCTGACCATAGGGAATGGTCTCCCCATAATCTCACTTAGGCCCTCACTACTTATTAGTAGCCTCTGGCATACAAGGAGGAACACTTGTGGCCATGTAGTGACCCAAAATAGTTACTTATGAGTGAAACTCTATAGGGAAAATACATTAAGTAAAATTTTTATAAATTTATTTAAAAATTTTCAACAAACCCAAAGGTGGATATTATTAGAAAAAATCCCTATAAAATGATTTTTGGGTTATGTTTTTTGATAATGT
Organism: Viscum album; assembly: GCA_963277665.1. Classification (NCBI taxonomy): domain Eukaryota; kingdom Viridiplantae; phylum Streptophyta; class Magnoliopsida; order Santalales; family Viscaceae; genus Viscum; species Viscum album. Next base: position 2,112,250,123 of record OY728125.1, on the reverse strand, counting down.
AATTGAAATAAACATTAATAGAACTTATAGAGTCATTAAAAATGTGTATTTTAAAGGCTGAAGATTATTAGTTAATGTTTTAGATGAATTATGTAAAAGAATGATTTGAGAAGGTTTTGTGATTTTGGTTAAGTCACTACGTTCTTGTCATTTTTCTTTGAGGTATATTGAAATTTAGAGAAGTCCCTAGATACGTAATATTTTTTTAGAAATTAGAATATTTCTCAAAGGAAAGGATCTATCAATGATACATAATATATTTCCCTTAGAGTTCTCAAAAAATATTTCAAAGTCATGGGATACGTATGATATTTTTTATATGTAGGTTTTAGTTGAAAAAATAATTGAAAATAAACAAAGGATGATATATTACATGTGACATAAGATATTATGTAGGGTTCATAGAAAAATGGTTTAAGTCTAAAATCTTCAGGTTGATACATAATTTTTTATTGATATTTTTATATTTTTTATATTTAAGGTTTTACACTTGTAATGTTTTTGAAAATAGGTTGAAAGTGGTAATGGAAAAAACTTACACATCATGTAAGGTTTTTTAGAAGAATACATAAGTTTTTTGGAGTTATTTAGGGTTTTTTAAAACATCCCTCTTATGCATAGGTTTTTTTACTTAAGAAAATTTTGGAAAAACTCAAGATTATCTCTTTGACCTAAAATAGTTCAAAAGTATTTTACCAATAATTTAATTTAATTAATAGATCAATCCAATATGAAAGGATAAATTCATACTGAGATTAATGGGAGTATTAATCCATGATATTTCAATGTTTTAAATTCAATTTTGGTGTTGATTTGGTGGATTTGGTCTTAAACAAGTCACACATCATAATGGAGGATTTCACAGCATGTAGATAGATTTTGTAGGTTTGGGTGTATTTTTAAATACATTATATGGATAAAATTATGGAATCAATTAATTGAAAGATTTTTTTGATTTTTTTGAAGAATATCACACTACTGACTTTGAATTTTTTGAAATTAAAATATAGAAGGTATCCCTCATATCAATACTGAGTGAAAAAATGATGAAAAGAAATAATTTTCTTATTATTAAACATGACTGGAGAAGGATATAAAAGAGACTCTCTCAACACAGGGTAAAGAAGGAATATATTCTTTCTATTTAAAATAATTGATACAAGTGAGGGGGTATAGACTGGATATTTTGTTTTCAAAAATGAAAGAGAATAATTCTATAATTTCACTAGAAATCAATTGAAAAAGAATAAGGTGTTCTAGAAAGCCATCACACTAGAAGTTCATGGAAAAAATGAGGATGTCTACACTATATCTATTTTAATATTTGTCTATTGTTTATGAATGGGGAAGGTAGATAATGAGTGGAGCAGTAAGTTCTATCTTATTGGAAGAGAAACACATTCTTAATTATTCTATGAAGGTTGTAAACCTAGAGGGACAATGAGACCACTCCTTATTATAAAAGAAAAAATCATGCACTTAGTGTTTTAGTTTAATCAGATCATATCTATTACATGCTCCATGGATTAGACCAATTTGGGTGAACCAATTAAATTGATCACTGCCATTTCATTTACTAATTTATCACTTCAAATTAGTTTTATTGAATATAGAGTTCCCAATAATTGTGGAACATGATTATTGATGAGGCTCAATTAAAAGTATAAATATCCCAATTCACTCTCCCTTTCAAGGAATTATCCATGTTTGAGACCAACAAGTGGTATCCAAGCCAAAGTATCTTGGTGAATTTTTTCTCTCTCTAAAGTAATTCCAACAATTGTTAACTACTAAGGAATTATAAATTTTTACCACAATAATTTTAAACTATATATTGATTAGATATAAAATTATTTATGATTATTGATAATGGATGTCTACATGGTTTCCATGCATGGTATTTTGAATAGCATGGATAGAGGGGCACTATCAGAGAAAGATTTAAAGAGATTGATATTGATGCAAAAATAGTCAACACATCAGGAGGATCATTATCCATTGTTATATACAAGAATATGATGTTATGTAAAACTTCAATTTCCAACTGGGAAATTATTATTAATATATTTGAAAGTTACCTCATGGTATATTATTCTGAGTTTTAGGTGGTATAGAAAAAGTTTTGAAGATTTAATAATACACCTAAATGATATTTTCAATGCATTGTTTGATCGGGTGAACATTCTTGTAGAGGGCATGAAAAGACATAGAGAAAATATTGATGATGTAATTTTTTTGAAGAATATCTTGAGAAGGTTATAAACATGAGTCAATTAGAAGGTATTGATTCTTAAAGACAAGGATCCAAAAGAAGTAATGTTAGATAGTCTTTATATCGCTCTCATGGTATATAAGATGAGAAACAATGACAATTAGTTTATGTCAAAGGATAATTCTTAAGAGTTAGAATTTAAGGCAATGAAGAAACTCTCACTGGAAGATGATCCAAAGGATGGAAAGTTTGGTGAGGTGATGTATTTATTTTCCTTAAATCTCAACAAGAGAAAATAAAAATTCAAAGGCAAGCTTCCAATTGCTTTCTTTTGGTGCAGAAAAGTTGGTCATCTCACAGCTAGGTGTGCAAATAAATTTTAAGATGATGATGAATAGGAATAACCTCTAAAGAAATAATTTTATGGTGTGTAAATAAAGAGGAAAAAATAAAATATTTTTTTTCAAAAGGAATAACTTTTTCTTACAATAGAATGGAAGATAAAAATAATGGAAGTGAAGGAAGTTGAGGACTGCAAAGTCCTCAACAAGGAAGTTCTTATGGCTATCATAGATAGACCATAAGTATAGGTCAATGATGATGAAGGTTCTATAATTGAGGTATGAGTTAACCTCAAAGATAAAATTGGGGTTACTCTTTAAGAATTGATATTTAGAGGCTAAAGTGAATAAATACAACAAAGTGGTACATGATTCTAATATATATATATATATATATAGGAATGATAAGAAGAAAAGTACAAGTTAAAGGCTAAGATTGAGTGACTTAAGTATATTAATATTGGAAACTCGGAGAAAGAAGTTTAGATCAAGCTCAAAATTGAAAAGCAATCCCATATTATTTATGGCCTCACTGATTTAGTAAAAGACCATTTTAATAAAATTAAGAAACTCAAAGTTGAATTCATTATGATGTGATGAAATATTGATGATCAAGAATGTATTTTTTATCTTGACATGGAATAAAAAATATTGGGTGCACAGGATACTAAAGTATATAAGGAAGTACATGGGGAGTCTACCAAAAAAAATTTTACTTGTCTATAAGTGTAATGGTTTAAGGTTAAAGGAATATTCATCGAGGGGCTTGAATGTGAAAAAAAATCATTGTAAATTATTGTTAAACCATAAGAACCCACTCCTTGGAAGAAATATGAGGTGCATGAATCATGGTGGAACTATAAGGTTTCATGAATGGAAGTAATGAAATATAATAATACATCACAATTATAGTGTTATTTTGTGTAAATATGGGGAATACCCAATATCCATTCTCCATAGAAAAAAAGTCATTTCATGGATTAGGTGAAAAAAAAGATGATAAATTTTTTTCATACTTAGTATATTTTTAATGACTATTATTTTGGGTTTGAAGGTTATGAATAAAAATACATGGACTATTCATCAAGGGCATAAAGAAACATGTAAAAGGATACCTGAAGTAGGATAAAATAGTAACTAGAAACGTCATCACATGAGCTAAAATTATATAAAAATTTCACAGCCTTTCAAGATGAGGTTGAACCATATGATCTATTAGTAGAGTAATATTTTTCACCACAAAAGGAAGTGAAATAGTGGGCATGGGTGAAGAAAGAACAATTTGATAAAGAGAATTTCAAAATTTTCTTTAAGATCAAAAAATCAAGATGGAATAGTGATTTTTGATAATGGTTATACATCTCATATAACATGAAAACAAATCATGTAAAATGCATAATGTATAAAAAAATATGGTGTTTCTTTCTTTGGAAATAATTAAGGGATAAATATCATTAACTCTAGGAAATAAAAAATAGGAGGAAAAGAGTCGAGGTTCACAAACATCTTGTTGGTTAAAGGCTTTGGTCACAACTTACTATGTGTAGTTCAATTATGTGACTTGGGTTATGTGGTGAATTTCAACAAGATAATTTACATTTTAAAAGGAATATAATGAATATTTTTTATGCATAGAAAGTATATAAAGGGTAAACTCCACCTCATTGTTGGAGAATAAGATAGGTGTTTACTATCCAAGGAACAAGAAAATCAGTTGTGGCATAAAAATCTTGACCATTATGCTAAAAGTATTTGGAGGAATTGGTGAATAATAAAGGAGCATGAGATATCCATAAATCTCATGTGATATTACTCACACGTGTGATACTTGCCAAAAAGAGAAAAAAAATTGAACTCTTACAAGCCAAAGGAGAATAAATTTAATAGGATTCTTGAGTTGGTGCACATCAACATGTGTGGGCCTATGACACCCAAATACATGGATGAGAAGTATTATTATGTATTGTTTATTGATGATTATATAAGGAAGGAATTACTGGTTTTCATTACTCATAAGTATTATTTATTTTATTTTATTTATTTATTTATTTTATTTTATTATTTATTTATTTATTTATTTATTTATTTCGTATTTATTTTATTTATTTTACTTATTTAATATTTATTTTATTTATTTTATTTTATTTATTTATTTTATTTATTTTATTTATATTACTTATTTCGTATTTTATTTATTTATTTATTTATTTTATTTTATTTATTCTACTTATTTCGTATTTATTTTATTTATTTTATTTATTTTACTTATTTCATATTTATTTTATTTATTTCGTATTACTTTATTTACTTTATTTATCCATGCATGCACATGCCCATGCAATATAAAGAAATACCGCGTTTAGTGAAAATTTGAACCCTTAACCTCTTGCATATTTTCCAAAGACTTCACCACTCCAGCAAGCTCGTCATGTGGTTAATAAACAGAATTTAATATACTTATATATATTAATTGAAAAAACAAATAATACATAAATAATAGATATAAACTCAATAATAATAAATAATAAATATAAATAATAAATAATAAATAATAAATAACAAATAATAAATAATAAATAATAAATAATAAATAATAAATAATAAATAATAAATAATAAATAATAAATAATAAATAATAAATAATAAACAACAAATAATAATAAATAAATAATAAATAATAAATAACAAATAATAATAAATAATAAATAATAATAAACAAATAATAAATAATAAATAATAAATAATAATAAATAATAAATAATAAATAATAAATAAGAATAAATAAGAATAAATAATAAATAATAAAGAATAAATAATAATAAAGAATAAATAATAATAAAGAACAAATAATAAAGAATAAATAATAAAAATAAATAATAAATAATAATAAATAATAAATAATAGTAAATAATAAATAATATTAAATATTAAATAATAATAAACAATAAATAATAATAAATAATAAATAATAATAAACCATAAATAATAATAATCAAATAATAAATAATAAATAATAAATAATAAATAATAAATAATAATTATTATATAATATATAATATATAATAAATAATAATAAATAATAATAAATAATAATAAATAATAATAAATAATAATAAATAAATAATAAATAATAAATAATAAATAATAAATAATAAATAATAAATAATAAATAATAAATAATAAATAATAACTAATAACTAATAAATAATAAGTAATAACTAATAAATAATAAGTAATAAATAATAAATAATAAATAAATATAAATAATAAATAAATATAAATAATAAATAATAAATAATAAATAATAAATAATAAATATAAATAATAAATAATAAATAATAAATAATAAATAATAAATAATAAATAATAAATAATAAATAATAAATAATAAATAATAAATAATAAATAATAAATAATAAATAATAAATAAATATAAAAATAAATAATCAATAATCAATAAATATAAATAGTAAATAATAAATAATAAATAATAATATAAATAATAAATAATAAATAATAAATAATAAATAGTAAATAATAAATAATAAATAGTAAATAGTAAATAATAAATAATAAATAATAAATAATAAATAATAAATAATAAATAATAAATAATAAATAATAAATAAATATAAATATAAATAATAAATAAATAATAAATAATAAATAATAAATAATAAATAATAAATAATATATAATATATAATAAATAATAAATAATAAATAATAAATAAATATTAATATAAATAATAAGTAATAAATAATAAATATAAATAATAAATAATAAATAAATATAAATATAAATAATAAGTAATAAATAACAAATATAAATAATATATAATATATAATATATAATATATAATCTATAATAAATAAATATAAATAATAAATAATAAATAACAAATAATAAATAATAAATAATAAATAATAAATAATAAATAATAAACAAATATAAATAATAAATAATAAATAATATATAATAAATAATAAATAATAAATAATAAATAATAAATAATAAATAATAAATAATAAATAATAAATAAATATTAATATAAATAATAAGTAATAAATAATAACTATAAATAATAAATAATAAATAAATATAAGTATAAATAATAAGTAATAAATAATAAATATAAATAATAAATAATAAATAATATATAATATATAATATATAATAAATAAATATAAATAATAAATAATAAATAATAAATAATAAATAATAAATAATAAATAATAAATAATAAATAATAAATAATAAATAATAAATAATAAATAATAAATAATAAATAAATATAAATAATAGATAATAAATAATAAATAATAAATAATAATAATAAATAAATATAAATAATAAATAATAAATAATAAATATAAATAATAAATAATAAATAATAAATAATAAATAATAAATAATAAATAAATAATAAATAATAAATAATAAATAATAAGTAATAAATAATAAATAATAAATATAAATAATAAATATAAATAATAAATAATAAATAAATATAAATATAAATATAAATAATAAATAAATATAAATAATAAATAATAAATAATAAATAAATATAAATAATAAATAATAAATAATAAATAATAATTAAATATAATTAATAAATAATAATTAATAATTAATAATTAAATATAAATAATAAATAATAAATAAATAATAAATAATAAATAATAAATAATAAATAATAAATAAATATAAATCATAAATAATAAATAATAAATATAAATCATAAATGATAAATGATAAATAAATATAAATAATAAATAATAAATAAATATAAATAATAAATAATAAATAAATATAAATAATAAATAATAAATAATAAATAATAAATAATAAATTAATATAAATAATAAATAAATATAAATAATAAATAATAAATAATAAATAATAAATAAATACAAATAATAGATAATAAATAATAAATATTAAATATTAACTAATAAATAATAAATAAATATAAATAATAAATAATAAATATAAATAATAAATAATAAATAATAAATAATAAATAATAAATAAATATAAATAATAAATAATAATTAATAAATAATAAATATAAATAATAAATAATAAATAATAAATAAATATAAAAAATAAAAAATAAATAAATATAAATAATAAAAAATAAAAAATAAAAAATAAATAATAAATAATAAATAATAAATAATAAATAATAAGTAATAAATAATAAATTAATATAAATAATAAATAAATATAAATAATTAATAATAAAAAATATAAATAAAAAATAATTAATAATATATAATAAATAATAAGTAATAAATATATATAAATAATCAATAAATATAAATAATAAATAATAAATAAATATAAATAATAAATAATAAATAATAAATAATAAATAACCAGTAACAAATATTATTAATAATAATAATGTTTTATTATTTGTAATAATAGATAATTAATAATATATAATAAATAATAAATATTAAATATTAAATAAATATAAATAATAAATAAATATAAATAATAAATAATAAATAATAAATAAATATAAATAATATATAATAAATAATAAATAACCAGTAACAAATAATAGATAATAAATAAATTAAAGCATATAATAAATAATAAATAATAAATAATAAAGGAAACACATGAAAAAGTATTAAAAGATGTGATAAGGGATGAAAAATCATGAAAACGCATGAAAACGGATGGGGAAGCATATGAAGAATGATGTATTAGAAAGAATGAGAACGCATGAAAACTCATGACAACTCTGGAAAACCCCTTAATAATTCAACATAATCATCATAATAACCCACAAAAAACCATTGATAAAGATAACAAGTCATGGAAACCCAAATAAACAGTAATAAATGGAGCAACCGTTAAAACCCGTCAAAGTGGTCATAAAGTGATAAAAACATTGGAATCACATTAACAGAGATAACTTATGATCCGAGAGCCCGTTTCAGATCTGCGACCTGTCAAATCAAAGATCCTGAAATGATCTTCGACCTAATAGGTGAAGGAGTCCAAATGGACAGGCAGATCAAAAGTTACGACCATTTAAAAAAAAGCTGACGGAGAACGGGTGCTAGAAACGAGGCATCGAAAAACATAACAAACCCGATACCCACTAAAAAGACCATAACTTATGATCCAGGAGTGAATATGGGCTCCACGACCAGTCAAACTGAAGCTCATGGAACGAGCTATGATCTAGCAGGTGGAGGAGTCCGAACTGACACGTAGATCGAAAGTTAGGTCCGTTTGAAGAAAATTTTGACAGGAAACCGGTAACGGAAATGGGGTTTCAGAGGCCTAAGGAGGGGTTTTTGGGGTTGAAAAACAAGACAGAAGCTTTCTTTTGTTGAATTGGTGCATAGGTCTCTTCGCTGGCTTCGATTTGATATATGGTAGAGCCCAAATGGACACCCGGAGCGAAATTTATGGCCGTTTGAAGTTGGAGAACTTTTTTTTAACTTTCTTATAACTCTCATATCTTCCTCACCTTAGACCGTCTCACGGTTTTGATTATACGTACCTCTATATCTCTTCATGAGCTTCAATTTTACTGGTCGTGGTGCTCCAACGAACGTCTGGATCAAAATTTATGGTCGTTTTAGTGATTTTGGGGTTTTTCGTGTTTTTTTTATTTTTTCCTTTCATTTCGCGGAGGTTTTACCCAAACTGACGCTATTTCACGGCGGTTTTTTAAAAAATCGCCGCTAATCCTCGAAAAAATTTAAAAAAAAATTAAAAAAAATTAAAAAAATATACAAAAAAATTTAAGGCATTTCGCGGCGGTTTTTTCGCAGCGGTTTAAAAACCACCGTGAAATGGTGGCCCAAAACACGTTTAGCGGCGGTTTTTAAAACCGCCGCGAAAAAACCACCGCTAAACGACTGTTTTCCTGTAGTGATAGGCTAAAAATTTGGAAGTTCTAGACCAATAATGGCATATAATTCACTAATAATCTATTATAGGAATATCACTAAAAACATGGGTTACCACACCAAGTTCATATAGCGAGGAATCCTCACAAAATGATGTAATTTAAAGGAGAAATAAAATCATTAAAAATATAGATCAGACAATGCTCATTGAAAATAATATCCTAGAGAATTATTATAAGGAAGCTATTATTACATCATTATACATCTCTAATAGAGAATTTTTATATATGGATGAAGATAAAACCCCATATGATATGCGGTATAGGAAGAAGGTGACACTTAACTACTTTAAAATGTTTGAAAGTAAGTGATTTATTCTTAATAAATATAAGAACTAAAAGTTTTAAGCTCATAGGGATGAAGCTATTTTCCTTGTACATCCATCTAAAAAAATATGTACAAATCATACATCAAAAGTCCTAGGAAAATCATTAAAATTTAAGATTTTACTACTGTTGAAAAAGTAGATTTTTTGTAACAACCCTAACTCTAATACCCTAGAGTAAGTGGTTATTTTATTGAATTGAAACAAAATATATAGATCAAAATACATAGGATCCAACAATTTAGCATCCTTAATAAAAATAGATATATAAATAGAAATTACATCACCTTGAATCTTAAATATATCATCTGATTGTAAGAAAACTTTATTATTTCTCCTCGCATGTTCTTATGTCACATGTAGTAATCCTCTTGGTTTCTTGGGGAAATGTGAAATAAAATAAAGGGGTGAGCTTGGATGTTCAATAAGGGGTAGATTATAGTGGACTCTATCATATAATAAGCATGGAATAAGTAATATGGTGGGGGGGTAAATGAATAGAATAATTCCATAAAAAATTAAATTATGAGCACAATATATCAATGGATAACATAACAATAAAGAAACACATAGATAAGAATAATTTATCTTATAGTGATGAAATGCATAATATTGGATATCATAATTATACTAATAAATCCTTATTCTAAGATATAATACATAAATTAGCATAGATTATACCAAATACCCAACTAGTTTATCCCATGAGACAAAAAATGAATCGAGGGGCTTTACCCAACCTGTCATATAACAATACCAATGCATCCATCACAAGAAGATAATGGCTAAATAATATATATCATAATTATCTATAAGGAATATCATACATAACCATGAAAAATTAATCAATAGTTTTCCATATAGAAATATAGAAATATATATATATATATATATGAAAAATCAATATTTCCACATTCATAGTTTTATTTAATTTATAGAAAGAGATAATTTAAATGTAATTTTGAATAATATATATATATATATATATCAATGTGTGTGTATGTGTATAAGTTTGAAATATTTTTCATAAAGGTATAAATAAATTGATTTATTTTATAGGTGTGAATGGTTGGTTAACACTATTCAAGTATTACATGAGAAAGGACAAGGAGTATCTGAGACTAGGCATGGGTTGGTACCTGGGAATATATCTAGAAGCCCAAATAGGAAAGCTTGGTGCAGGTCAACATAGGGAATGAGGGCCCAGATAGGGAAATATGGGGATACTAATATAGGTTTTCCCCAACACATAATGATTGATATAAAAGAACCCTCTCATACTGTAAAATGGTGTTGGAAAACATCTTGTATTGTAGTGTTAAATTTTATAAAAATGATGCCAATCCACTCAGTGTTCCATCATATTCCACACACAAATTTCTCAGAATGCATCTACTACACACTGCTACCAAACTAGGATCCACCTTTTATAGTTAGTATTAAGATCAATCCTTCAACTATAACCACTGGTACCATGGGAAGTGTGATGAAAGATCAAACCACCTTTATACATGACAGTGAATGACCACTGACACCATGGTGGAGCTCGCCACTTCCACTACAAAGCTCAAGACTAACACACATGCACTATATAAAGCTTTATATTATCACTAAAAGAGATCTAAGTGTATTCATGAAGATAAACTACCCACTTCATCGATCAAAATTTCATAGAGGAAATGAAAGTTGGCTTAATCCACTTGGACGGAGAAAACACAAACTGCTATGATGTGGGGAGTATGGACGTGCTATGTAGGGAAGTTTAAAGCCTGAAACATTGATCATTTCAATGTGGCTCTTATTGTTGTAGATTTATGGATATATTCACATGAAAATGATGAGATTTTTTTTATAGAAATGGTGATATTCCATGGTTGAGGTGAAACCCATACACAATTAGGGTGAAACATGGGGCATTGTGCCAAGGGGTTTGAATTCATGACTTATAGGGATTTACCATACCCAAAATGTTTAGGGATTTATCATGTATATGATTGTGGTTAATGTGTGTGAAGGAGTAAATGATGTAGCTATAGTAAATTCTATATGAAATACCCATAATGATTTAAGTATATAGTTTTGGGAAGTTTCATACTGGCTTGAGGGTTTTTATGTCCAAGGGTTCATATCTATGCCATGGTGATAAGGATATACAAGGTATAAAGATCCATGTGGTATTTCATACATATATAAGTGAAGAATATGATACATGAAATGATTAGTGAAACACTCATAGTTTTTCATGCACAAATTTTTGAGTAATATCATGGTGGATGGAGGGTTTATTATACCATGGGAAGAAATATAATTAGTGTGTTCATGTGAGAATATAGAGGAAATGCCTAAGGTTTTAGTGTGGTAATGGAATTTTTGGAGATATATCTAGAAAAATATTCAGTTTTATCATTTCTATCCATGAAATGGTTTTAGAGATTTAAGTTTTGGATAATTCAAGTGGTTCTCCACATATATTTTTATGCTTATATATACATAGAGTTTGTGGATGATTCAAAAGAGATAAAGATATGAATGAATATATTTAGATATATGATGGTGATATGAGAAGATACTAAGTGTGGTATTTTTTCTATAAATAGAGGGTGTTTCTCACAATTTAGAGAGTCTGAACACAAGGGCGAAAATTTTAGGGTTTCGACCTGGGGGAAGTTCATAGAGTTAGTATTTATTTTATTTTTTTCTATAATTTTTCTTGTTATATAATTATGAATATTTTTATTATTTTAATTAAAATATATTTTCATCATATCTATCATATTATCTCTTCTATGGTGTGTGGTTTTTTTATTTCTGACTACCACTCAATGATGATTGGATAAATATATAGGTGAGAGTGGAATTGGTTGAAAGGGGTGCATACCATCATGTTTTGATTCGTATCCATTCATAGGATAATCATGTTAAATAGTATTGTACTACACTCAAATTTTTATTTTATTCATTATTGGATCATCGAACTAGTATGTTTAATGATGAATAAAACACAACATGATAGAGGTAATTAATTCATGAACATCGAGTTGGATTATTCTCCTGCTTTTTAAATCATATCTTAATACACTTTAATTATTTCAATTCATCATTCCATGAGTATTTGAGATGTTAAAGTAGTTATGATAATAATATAGCATATTATTTCAACTAAATTTATGGTTTTTCATAAATTGGATGTGATTTTCATGCAAGTAGAGTTGAGTTAGTGTTTTAGAGAAACTTTATTCATATAATAATTCCCCTATCTATTTTCATTTATCTATACTTACATTTATTTTACTTTGTGTATTTATTTATTTAATTTAATTTAGTTAAATTTTATGTCACGGTCCTAAAAATATCATAATGACCCAACATTTAGTCAAGATTCATTATTGGGCTTCACTGTTCCTCCTATGATCGACCCCATACTTCCACTATTTTACATTTTAGAAGTTAATATTGCTTCAATAACAATAAATTTATAAACATAGGTAGACCATAAGACATAATGATACCATAGGTTCATATAAAGTTCTTGGAACCATTTCCTAATAATCACAGTGACCTTTAAATCATATAAATTCAATTGATTGACTCATTATATCCTCTTCCCATTTATATTTATACTTTTTATTATTTTTATATGCATAAATGTTTTTTTCTATCATTTTAGGAATATTAGTGCATGAGAAGAACTCTATATAATTATTTGAGGGGATTGGATGCTTGAAACCCACTAGATCTAGAGCCTAAGATATAGCATACACTGTTCAAATGATGCCAATTATCCATGGAGAGAGACACAACCCTACTGAACCTGAAGTATTCAATTCTAAATTCACTCATATGGAACACTAGAATGAAGAACATTCTATTCCTTAAGATCATAATATCTTAGAAAACAATTCACCCTCTTAAGATGATTCTACCCCAAGCCATGTTCACACTCATATCTGGGTGATTTTTTTAGATAAAGACAATCCTCATGAAAATGATTATGAATATGGGTAAATTTAGTGGATTATAAAGTGGATATCTTCATAGAAACCTCTCTAATTTCTTAGAGATTTATGACACCTTCTGACACTATTGGGTGTTGTTGGACCTAATACAGTTGAGGGTGTTCCCATTTTCCTTATGGGACCAAGTTATGGATTGATTGAAAATCCATCTCACTAGATCCATAACCACATCGGATGAAATTTCTAATAAGTTTTTGGACAAATATTTCCCGCCCTCGCATACATTTAAGTTGAGGAGTGACATCCATAATTAGCTCAATTTGATGGATAATCTACTTGGGAGGTGTGGGATCAATTCAAGGAGTTTCTATAGAAGTTTCCACACCACAAAATTGATGTTAGGAACTAGATGAAAATTTTCTAATATAGATTAAAACTTTATACGAGAGTTGTGGTGGATGCATCAACTTATAGAGGCCTCGTGATAAATACCCTAGAGGTTGGTTGGGATCTTCTTGATGAGATCGTCCATAATGACAGTCAGTGGTAGAGTGATCTTGTGCCCCCAAGTAGAGACATGCATCAAGTATAGTATATTAACCACCTAGCTACTCAACTAGAGGACCTTTCGAATAAATAGGAGTCCTTTATCTCCCACCACGGTAAGCAGCTTCGCCAAAACATATCTTTGAAGTATAATCATGTTAGATGTGTGGGGTCCCATATGATTATAGGGAATTAAGAGTGGTATAGGAAGATAATTAGTCCCTAGATTGTAATTGAATGAGTCACAACAAAGTCCCATAATTGTACCAGACAAACTACTCTTATCCAAGGTCTGTCTAATCACAACAAGTTCCAAATAAGGGTTGGAACTAATAGATAGTGGCTAAATTTACTAGAGAAACCAGGTAACACCTAGGTATCAACCCTATACTTAAGCTCTATGACCATTCTAGCCATTACCACCATATATAGTGGAACAATACCTAACTTAACAACCCTATCAACAACCATTACATCCCAAACAATAGTAAACAAACTAACCCCAAAATAAAATCTTGATAAATTTTTATCAATATTTATTGAAAAGGAAGAATAATAGATGACTACCCAATATATAAAAATACAAAACCGTGGATATTCTCTCTATAAATTCAAGGATCATGTAGGTAAAATATATAAAACTATTTCATACTGATTACCAGGTTTATTTCTTGGTAACATGGAGACTCATGTATAGGAAGTGGCAAAAAATGTGATTTTTGAGAATTGAAAGAAAATTATAGGTGAGTCGGCCAAGTGAAATAGAAAATAAAATGAAAAATAGTTGATCATAGGAGGACCCACCTGATAAAATAAATAATCAAGTTCAAGAAGTGGAATCTGGAATCACAGTGGATAGTGATGGAAGGAAAAATAACAAAAAGGAATTAATCAATGAAAAATAAAGAGGAAATAAATAATAGGTTATGGAATATAAAAATTAATAAGAATATAAATCACTAGTTACATATAAACACCCTCTACCATTACAAGATAGGATAAGTTAAGGTAAAATGGAGGGAAAATGGAGGGAAAATATAAGATTTTTTGGGATATATTTAAAAATATCAACATTAATATCCTATTTGTAAAATATATTTCCAAAATTATAGTGTATGAGAACTTTTTGAAAT
Organism: Viscum album; assembly: GCA_963277665.1. Taxonomy (NCBI): domain Eukaryota; kingdom Viridiplantae; phylum Streptophyta; class Magnoliopsida; order Santalales; family Viscaceae; genus Viscum; species Viscum album. The sequence continues at coordinate 2,112,234,666 of OY728125.1, read as the reverse complement.
ATTTTTTCTCTAATAAAAATAATATGGAAAACTTTGGGTTCATATCCCTTAATAGAATTGCTCAGTGGTAGTTCAAAGGAAACTCCCATCAAATATGAGAGGCCCTGATAACTTCTCTCTCCCATGCACTATAGGCTCTTTCAATTTCAAGAAATAACTTTATGATTTTGGTGAAATCATGAACCTAATGCTGATAAGGGTCTTTTTTAGGCTGGGAGTATATGAACCAAATCTAATAAGGGTGAAATTGTATCTTTCTGGTAGATTGGTAAAGTACCCCTAGGTATTTTGGAGAAAATTCTTGTGAAAGTTAGAAATTTTATCTTTTAAAATAATGTATTAATTATCAATATGGAAGAAGAAGGAGATGTTCTTATCATACTAGGAAGATAATTTATCTTAACTAATAAGGATCTAATTGATGGGAATTTGGGATGAATCAACATTCTAGTTGTCCAAATTATTTTTACTTGGTGAAGGCTGTAAAGAAATGAGTAGACTCAATAGAATGTTAAGCTATTTTTGTGATCAAATAAGAAGAAGTCTATAACAATATTTCAATAAAATAATTAAAAGAGGAATAATAGGACAATATGATGGCTCTTATTAATGAAATTGTTGATGATAATGATGATAAACATTAGAAGGTATATGAGGGAAACATCAGTTATGAAGAGGTGAATTGAAAAAAACCATTAATGAGGGAAAACTACCCAGAGTTTACTCTCTCAATAATCATGTCACCAACCTAGGAGTTTAAGGAACTACCAATTAAACTAATCTATTCATTTTGTGATCCAAATAAACACTTCTAATAATAATCCACTTAGACTCAATAAAGTATCAATAGGAAAATCTACTTGATTTTTTAAGAAAAGGATGTACTCGATTTTCATGGGGAATAATTGATATTAAGGGAATTATACCTAAGCTATATAAAAAATAAGTTTTTCTATAATAAATAAAGAAACAAAGAAAAAAAATAAAATGAATTATCACCCCACCCATGAAATATGTTGTCAAAAAGAAGGTGTTAAAATCATTAATGCAAGAATCATTTTTCATCTTAGATAGTGAGTGGGTGAGCCTGATTCAAGTAGCATAAAACATAGAATTATTAATAATGGTACATAATAAGGAGGATGAGATAATTCCTATAATGATGATCATGGGTTGGTGGGTATTATTATATTATATAAAACTTAACTTATCCACCCAAAAGGATGACTTTCCATTACCTTTCATGGACCAGATGTTGGAAACGTTAGCCGAACATAAATTATACCACTTTCTTGATGGATATTATAGTTATAATCAAATACAAGTAGAAATGATTGATTAATAAAATACTAATTTCACATTTACATATATAACCTTCACATATAAAATTATTTCATTTGGATTTTGTAATTCATCGGTAACTTTTTTTAGTGCATGACACACATTTTTCTTGATATATTAGAGTAGCTATTGGAAATTTTTATGGATTTTTTTTTCTATTGGATTTTATTTTATATTTGATTTCATAAATTGGATTTGGTATTAAAGATATTTGAATAAAATTTCCTAGTGAAAAATTGGGAGAAGAACCATTTCATGATACAAGGAGGATTTTTTATTAGGAATATTATCTCAAAACAAGGAATAGTAGTTGATCCTGCAAAGATCAAGGTAATAAAGGATATTCCTAAAACTAACATGGTCAAGGAGATAAAAATATTTCTTAGAAATGTGGGATTCTAATATGGGTTTATTAAATGATTTTCCATGATCACCCAAACACTAACATGTCTTTTGGACAATGACATTCCATTTGATTTGGATGAGTTTTTCAAGACTTATTTCTTGTTTTGAAATAGAATTTGGTGGTAGCCTTAGTTATTGTAGAACTGGATTGGGAGATGGATTTTAAACTGATGTGTGATGTAAGTGACTTAACTATAGGTATTTTTTTAGGATATTGGGCCAATCATATCTTTTGAACCATCTATTATTCTAATGAAATTATCAATGATGATCAAGTAAATTACAAAACCATCAAGAATAAGTTTCTCATATTCATGTTTGTATTCAACAAATTTAGGTCATATCTTATTCACTCTAAAGTTAATTGTTGCACTAACCATACAACATATAATACCTATTGAACAAGAAGGATGCCAATTTAAGGATGATTCAATGGATTCTATTGATTAAAAAGTTTTACATCTTAATTAATTATAATAAAGGATCATATAATTTTATTACCAACCATTTATTGAGGATACATTTTCCAAATTTCATGGAAGAAGAGGTGCTAGATATTTTGGATGAATTCTCATATGATACATTGTTTTATGTAGACTTACAGGAGAGGACATAGTTCACAGACATATTAAACTAATTATACATGGGGATATTATACCCTTATTTTAATTAAAACAAAAGAATAAGTTTTTTTACAACATAAAACATTATTTTTTGGATTATCCTCTTCTTTTAAAATAATGTGTAATCATCCTGATTTGATAGTGTGTACCTGAGGAGGAAGTATTGAATGTCTTGGAATTTTTCTATTCATCACTCACCAATGGACACTATGGGGATGATTGCACTGTTCTCAAGATACTTAAAAGTGGATTATTACCATACTTAATTGAGATGTAAGGAAGTTTTTTCAAAGTTATGATCACTATCAAAGTGTTAGAAATATCAAAAAAAATAATTAAATTACACAACACTCTATTCTAGATGTAAAATTAGTTGATGTATGGGGAATTTAATTCATGGGTACCATCACAAAATAATTCAACAATACATACATTCTCTCTTGTGTGTATTATGTGTCCTAGTGGGTAGAGGTAGAAGCTATAACTCTAAATTATATGAAGGTGGTAATGTAATTTTTGAAATGAAGCATCACAACCTTTGTACTTAATTTATTTGTTCCATAAAACCCAATGTTTCATTTACCCTTTATGAACCATCACAACCATTTTTAATTTCTTTATTTGTTCTATAAAAGCCAAATTTCCTCCCTCCATCACTTTTGTTTACTCTCTAATGGCTCAAGTTAAAAAATACTCCCCCAAAACCCAATCTAAAAACCATATGTACAATCATCCATCCAATCCCAACCCTAAATCCTCAAATAAAATGAAAGAAATGTGCTCCTTGTCCTTCCCCATCACCCTATTCCATCCCTTAATCTTCATCATAGTATGTATCCCATTCTTATTTAGGGGAGGATTCTCCATAATAGATCACCCACCCATGTATAAAGTTTAGTGAATCCAAGTAAAGGTACCACCTTTCCAAACTACAGATGAAGCTGATGAAAACTAATAAAACATTGGACTTTAACCTTATACAAAAAATTCAAATATAGAAAGAGTTTTTATAGGTCCCCAATGATCTACAACTAGAAAATATCATCAAGGTTTGTGAGAAAACCTTTCATGAGATATTTTCATAGTTTCTTTCTATATTAGAATATTACTTAGTCCATATTGAATTCTAGATGGGTTGAAATCATTGAAATTTATCATTAAAAGAATTAATACTTGGATTGGGTATGTATAGTCCTATGTTTGTTGAAATTGTGGTATATAAGGTCATGATTTTTTAGCCTAATAAGGAAAAAATGAAAATGTTTTAAAAAAATATAATCTTCAATCCTAGTAGTAAGTATTACCCAAAGATCACCAAGATTATGAAATTATAGAGTCCTTTACTTCAAATAGTTCATAGGGCTATGGACTATACTAGGTTTTCTCAAGATAAATCCCAGGGGTAAATGAGGTTGTTCAAGGTCCTCTTTTTGTCTTCCCGACTTCATGATCCACCGATTAACATGGAACACCAATTCATGCTTTACTTTGAGTGGTAGGCTAGGAAGGCGCAAAGCATATTTATGGGTGGAAATTTTATCATCAATTTGTCTAGAAACCTCAAAATGTTTTAGGTATCCATGCCAATATCATCATACGGGTACTTTCAACTGATTTATTTTAATACTTATTTAAGATAGTTCTAATTACAAAATTCATAAAGTATTATGAGTAGGTGACCGATTATACATTTGTAGAGGAAAATGATCTATCTCTAAAGTGTTTGAGATTTAGGACTACCTAGGTTCATGCCAGATCAAGGGTAGAAATAGGATAGGCTCAACCATCTTCACCCACCCCCAATGTGGAGGTGTTGTTACAATATCTTGGTTCTTATATCTATTTTATCATGGAGAATATATGGGTTCTATTTCATGATAGGGGATACCTCTTACAGATCTATCAAAAAATCCACTATCTCACCCTCTATGTACATTATCTTCTTGGTAGATTTCCCTTGAATATTCTTTTACAGAAACTAACCCACTCATCCCTACCTCTATTTCGAAAGATATTACTAACTAAGAAGGCTGGGGATTTGTGTACATTCTAAAAGATATTATAGACCATGCTTCCCTATATGAGTTTTTTTAGCCTACTATAATAAGGGGAAGGGGTAGGACATTGAGAATGTGAAGTAAACTTCTTTTATTGAACCAAATACTAAACAAATGATATCAATTCTAATTATAGGGTCTACTGAAGCATAATCTTCAATATAGACTCTACTTAGCATGTAGAGTTCACTAGAAGCTTTAGTTTATCCTTCCCCCAATGAGTATCCTATTGATAACTTGTCTTCACTTATTCCATACAGAAACCCTATAGAGTATTAGTCAGATAATTCCTTAAATGTTTCCATATATAAATTATTAGATACTATTGAGTTCATCAATGCCTCTGGTTATATTAAATAGAATAATCATGTGTAGGAGGTTGGTAGGGAGTCTGGGGATGCACATATCGAGTCTTAGGCCTTTCCTTACCCCTAATTTTTTATTTTACACTATTTTTTTCATACACCTACATCTCCATTTTTCTTCATAACTCATCATATATCAATAATTCATCCCTTAAATGAGTAGATAGAATAATTTTTTTTTCTAAATCCACTATATTTCATGAGACCTATTTTAAATTTTATTTGAACTAAAATATTTTCAAGTGTAGTATTTTTAATTTCAGGTATGAAACAACTTTTATAGCATTAAAAATATTTATACAAAACCCACATTTAGTTCCAATAGGTATAAATTTTCTCAGGGGAGTGTATTTTTCTCCCTACCTATTTGTTTTTACCTCCCCGAGTCATTAAACACATGATATTATCTTGAGAATTTCATAACTACAATGTAAATAAAAGTGAATGTTTTAGGTGGCAATCATTAGATATAAATTTCTTGTTTACTCTTAGGTAGAATCCATTATAATTAATAAATTTTATTTTTTCTATGGCTTTTAATTCCTAAAGTTATTATTGATTGATTCATTACTTAGTACTCATGTATGGTGTGATTATCCACATTTTTTAATTTTTATTCTCAAGAGATTTTCTAAGCCAAATTTTGTATATTCTTTCATATTCCCTCTTTCTTGAGAAAACTTGAGATTCATATCATCACCACAAAATTCTTTCTAATATTATCAAAACATGATGATTTTGAAGCACATTTAAATGATTGAGGTCATAAATTTATTTTTATTAAACCCATGTGAACTTGAGGCATAACCTATATCTGATATTTTTAGGAACCTATAAAGAACAAGATATTCCTAATGGGAAGGAACATTATAATCTAAATAAAACTTCTTACCCTTTTTCTTGAAGTATCATTTCATGATTTTTTATTAAATATCTAAAGAAGGTAGTGTGGTGATACATGGTACCATTTGGAAATAATATCTTGAATAAGTATGGTGGAGTGTTTCTTAAAATTTTGGAAGAATATTTTACTATTTATATAGAGTATAATTAAGCATTATATAATTTAAAAATGAATGATAAATAAAGAAAAGTGAGAAATTGGATACCTTAAACTGGCCTATGACCAGAACCACCTCATTACTTCCTACACTAACTATTAAAATTAGTGTCCATGGGATATTGATGGTATAGATTGATGTACTAGCCTAGTTTTACTTCTAAGGGTGTGGGGACCATCCTTGAACTTTTCACAGAAAATTTCAGAGAGAGAAAAAATGAATGAGAGAGATAAAGGGTCAATTATTTAATGCATTTAATGTTTTAAATGGGAATTAATAATTTATGAAGATATGGGTTGGTAATTCTATATTTTATAGTAAGATAGGATAAATTGTTTTTATTAGAAATTTAATTTTAATATCATGCATTTTGATTTAATATTTTAGCCCCATTTTTAGATTTATGGTTGATTTTTCACAATATAATCCACTAACCAAAAACCTCAGATCCATTACAACCTAAATTCCAAGTCCCCATGATATGTGTGGTTGGATTTTTAAGTGGAGGTGTGGGCTAAATTAAATCATATGGATAGGGTGTGTGAACTTGAGATTGAGAAAACTCTATTATCATATGATATTGAGTGTTGAGTTAAAATTTTCTAGAGAGGTAAATAAAAACATGGAGATTGATTTCTAATAGAAGGTTGAGAACCAGTAATGGAGGAAATAAGAAATTAGAATGGAATTCTAATAATGAAGCATGAATAGTTTTCTAAGATTATTGGGTTGTTAAGATTGAATGAGTTTTCATTTTATACATGATTTTATTGACATGTTTGGATTTTATTTTTATCTTATTGGTGACTAACATACCTTGGAATTTTTGTTGAGATGAATATTTCTTGAGGATAATAAATTATTCAAGTGTAGGATAATTTGATACTGATAATTCATTAATGTGTTTTTACTAGTTTTTATCAGCAATTCTTGAGACTTTTTATGGTTAATGAAGTGTTTTTGTTGGATTTTTTAGGTTTTATAAGTTTTTAAGGACCTAAAAGATAATTGAGGAAATTTTAGGTTAATTATGTTATGAATCTATAGATCACACCATGAGAGGCTGTAGACAACCTGAGATCCAACGAAACTATAGGATTAATGTTATTCCAAAGACCAAGAAGAATTAATAATTAAGATCTAATGGAATTTTAATCATGAAACTGTCTTAATGTGAAATTGAAGAGTTAAAAGTAAAAAAATTAATCCATCCATGACTAAAACCCATAAGATATTTATTCAACCAATAAGTTAGCTGATCATCGATTATAGGCTCCATCTAGGTGGAATCAAGGGAATATAATCATACACCCAACAAGGGAAAATGTTGATTTGAGTAAAGGAGACATAACATAAAGACTGACATGTGACCCACTAGATAAGGTTGGTCCTTAAGGGATTTTATTAATGGTTTATGGAATTTTTTTGATTAATAAGTAATATAGAATCCAATTGATTCTCTACTTTGGGATAGGTCACTGCTTTCATCACACAACAATGTGACTATTCATATCACATCTAGAGGATTTAGGAAATGAATAAGGTCAAGAATATCTATGGATGTGATTCATAGCATGATCATTCTTGTCACAACGTGAGTTGAATAATATAGATGAAGTAGTGGATTGAACATTTTTTCACACCAAAGCCTTAGTAACACATTGAAAAAGAGTCGGTTAATAGTCTAGAGGAATATATATCAGCCAATTACATAAGGTTCTCATGCCAAAAATTTTAAGGGAGATTAATATTTTTAAAGAGGAAGTAATGATTCACACCATGAGATGATGGTTCATGCTATATTATGTTTAAGTAAAGGAGTTTAAATAGAATTACAGATGTTTCACACTACGATGCCCCTGGTAACACTATAAATGGTATTTTGGTATAAATAGAAAGATATTCCAAGAATTAGGGGTTCTAAATTTTTATTAGGCCCTTTAATCTTGTTCTACTTGGATATATATTTAGTGTTCCTTTTTATTTCAACAATTTTTTAATGATTTTTTCTCTTAATTCAAGTAATTTTTTTTATTTTTACACTGTTTTAATTTTCTGTTAAACTCAATTATAGTTTCATGCACTAACTTATTGAGACGTTTTATTTATAAATGATTGTGGTATAGTCATGCGTGGATAATCACTTATGGGTTGAGGGATAAAGAGTAGAAGGATGAGTGTGTCAATGAATCATTAATCTTAATCATGGTGGGTTATTTTGGTTAGGAATTGGTTTTGGTACCTAATTCTAATTGTGTTTCCATACATGAATATGATCAAGAGGATTATAAGGGGGGAAATCTAATCTAATTGAGTGAATTAAGTTATGATCAGTAACTCGTATTTATTTTCCACTTTAAGAGTCAAGAATAATCCATATAAGATATTTAATTTCTTAAGATCGTGTTTTTTGCATTTGCTTATATAGAATTAACTGATTTGAACACAAGATTTTAGTGATATTTGATTGAATTTGTGTTAAAAAAACTTGATTGATTCATAATAGAAAAATGATATTATTTTATGGAAATACTTTAAAATTGATCTCAATCCTCTGTTTTACATTAATCATTTTAGATCAATAAAATTTATATTTTTTTTATCAAACTTGATCCATAGTTAGAAATTTAGTCAAAATTTTGCATAATTAAATTCAAAGGCTCATAATTTTAGCCTCTTTATAATAAAATATCATACTTCCACTATCTACACCCTTGTATTTAGTAGAGGATTAAACAATCTTATAAATTTCTAAACTGATGACACCAACCCTTTCAATCAAAAGGCATTTTTTCCATTTTTGTTTCCTTTTTGGATATTCCTAACCATTATTGGTAACCCACTTGATTTCTGTCTTGTTTTTATCTCTCTAAGAGGAATTTTCCTTTGTAAACATGCTATTTTCTTAAAAATTTCATAAAAAACATTGAAAGAGAAGTAAGAGTTTTAAGTGGAAATAATTGAATATCAAATTCTTATTTACTCCTAGGTAGAATTCAATATGTTTACTGAATTGTATTTTTAACTAAAATTTTTAGTTCTTAATTTTTTTGTTGATTAACTCATTACATGGTAATCATGTCTGGTGTGATTGTCCACATTTTTTAATTTCCATTCCCAAGATATTTTCTAAGCCAATTTTTTCTATACACATTCCTTCTTTCTTGAGAAAACTCAAGATGAATATCACTACCAAAACATGCATTTTAATATTACTAAAACATGATGACTTTGAACCACATTTAAATGATTGAGGCTATTAATTGATCGTTTTTGAACCCATGTGACCTTGACACCTACCATAAATATGATCTTTTAAGGAACCTATAGAAACCATGAAATACCTTATAGGATTCCATAATCCTACATACCCTTTTTATTAAAGTATCATTTCATATTTTTTTGAAGTGCTAAATAAGGGAGTATGGTTTTATATGACACCATTTTGAAATAATATATTAAATAATCATGAGAGAAGAGTTTCTTGATAGTTTGGAATAATATTTTACTACTGAGATCAAGCTAATGTAATGTATTAGAAATTCCAAAATTCCATGTAATTTTTTTAATATATTAAATTATTTCGGGACCAGGCGCTAAGACGACGTGCGATTCCAAGGCCCGGAGTGCCCAGAATGATCCGTCAAAAAAAGTTAGGATATAAATAGTGTGCATGAGAAATTTTTTTAAAAAAATGGAATAACTATTAAATGAGTTCCTGGATCAGAAATAAAAGGTCACCATTGCGTTCAAGATGGAGGGTTTATAATATGCATGACTTAATTTTAGTCAGCGCAAGCCTCTAGTGAGAAAACCCGAAAATGGAATAACCATAAATAAAATAATTAAATAAAATAATTTTATTTTTCAAATGCTTATAACTCACGAATGGTGACTCATATTAAAAATCCAATACCACCGTTGAGTTTGTGAGGGTATTCTTTCCTTATGAAGATCCTAACATTGGTCGGAGTGGGTTGATAGTGGAAGTTAGTTTTTGACCGTAAATAAAATAATTATGTAACAATTATTTTATTGTCAAATACTTATAACTCCTAAATGGTAGCTCAGATTGAAAATAAGAGAGTACCATTGAGATCGTGAGGGCGTGTTCCCCTTAGGTGGAGCCTAACCTCGACAGGTGCGGTTCAAGGGTGAAAGTTTATTTTTGAACTATTTTTAAGGTTCATTTAAATAAATGTGCGAGCAGGTTTTTTCTAACTTTTAAACCAGTGCTCGGATCAAAAATATGAGGTCACTGTTGAACTCAAAACCATGGGATTCACTTAGAATGAACCTAACCTTGATCGGCACGAGTCGAGGGAAAAATTTATTTTTCAAACTTTTTAAAGAAGAAGTAAACAATAAAATAAACTTGTTTTATTTTATTTTTATGGATTTTCAAATCGTTGCAAATCAATAGTTTTCCAACCAAGATAAAATTGAATACGTTATTTCATTAAATGAAACAAAGTAATGAATTCATAATAGAAATGATGATTCATGTTTCGTCCTTTAATGTCCAAGCAGAAAATGCAGGATTGTTGGCACAATCCTGGTTCTACTTTGAAGCTCTGGTGGGTGATGATGATGAACACCAACCCCCTTTGACCGAATCATCATCAACGACGATAAACCAAAATCCATAAATAGAGTATCGAAAAATGATGAATTTAGAGACACTTTTCATTTCCAATGAACGATCTGACCTAGGTAGGGGTTATGTTCTTTCTTTGCGATTGCTTCTTCCCATTCTTCTTTTTAAGCGATGAATGCAGATCAACCCATGAACAGGATGACTCGTGGTTCGATCATTCTTGAGGGTTGGGAAATGATATTGTGGGAAGTTACGGGATTTGAAATCTGTGTTGGAATTCTAAAATCCCACTGATATCTGTTTTTAAATTCTAACATGGAGGGATCAGTCCAACACGAACAAGGCCCAGATCCCTCCACAGTGGGTGTTTTTGTTCTTCATGACTGAATAGAGGAATCAACAAACCAGTGTCCCTGAGGCCACGACAGTGATGGAGGGGACCCGAGAGGCCCGAAGGCACAGACAGATCTGAGATCGGACCACCAGAACAAACTCAGTGGCCCAAAGAAGGTGTCGCCGGCGCAGTACCCCTGGTGTGGCAGCAACCGTAGCCAAGAGGTGGTTCCACCCCAAGCGCCACGTGCGGGATGAAGTGTTCGACCCTCACCAACCTAACTGGTGGAGGAGGTGCACCCAGAACATGCCACGGTGGAGAAGGGCCACGGACCGTCGACCGCAACGACTGTCTGGACGCGACGCCAGCGTGACGCCGCGTAGGAGGAGCGGCCCGCTCCATGCGAGCCGCATTCTGACCATGGGGGGCGGCTGACTAACCGGCCATGCACGCCCCAATCGGACTGGGCTGACTGAGTATCCTGACTAAAATTTCAAGCCAGTCCACTTTAGCTGACAAGGCCGATAGGATAAAGTTGGGCTGTGTAGTGGCCCGGGCTAGAAAAAGAGACTGGACCACCGGTGTAGGTCGGGCCAGATAAATTCGGGTCACTGGGTGACCAAGCGGACTAGACCCACAACCAACCTCGGCCGGGTCCAGTGATGCCCAATGTGCCAGTACAATGGGCTAGATAGACAAAATCAGGTCATGTGGGACCCTGGGTCGGGTTGGTCGAGTCGGTCCAAACCAGTTAGACCGAGCCCGAACACAACTAGTCCCTATTTACAAAAAGGAACATATCTCCCAGACCATGTGTCTGATTGAAGTGCCTTCTACGATGTTGGGACCCACATGATGGGGTGGTAATTATGAAATCCTCTAAGTAAGATTTCATGGAAGTTGATCCAGTGAGGCTTCGTGACCCGGCTACCTCGTGAGACTCCGTGACTCAACTATCAGCGAGACTCCATGACTCAGCTACCCAGTGAGACTCCGTGACTCAACTATTAGTGAGACTTCGTGACTCAGCTACCCAGCAAGACTTTGCGACTCAGATACCAAGTGAGAGTATGTGACTCTACTATCAGTGAGACTTCGTGACTTAGCTACCCAGTGAGACTTCATGACTCAGCAATCAGCAATACTCTGTGACTCAGCTACCCAGTGAGTCTTCATGACTCAGCTATCAATGAGGCTTTGTGATTCAGCTACCTAGGGAGGCTTCATGAATCAGCTACTGAATAGGTCTAGGTGACCTATCTTGCCTAAGGGACTCATCATGGATGAGTGCCTTTGCAGTGATTGATGTTTAGTGTTTGAAACCATTGGTTTTTCTATCAATGCTTTAGGTTATACCTGTGTTGAGATGACTCTAGTGACTCAAATATTTGTGCATTATTTTTTGATTTCCTTTGTGGATTTCTGTGAGACCCAAGTTGGTTTTGGGGTCCCTACTCAGTATTGTTATGCTCACCCCTTCATGGTCTTCGTCCGCACATGTTGTGTATGGTGCAGATGACTGAAAACTTGGTGGAGGACTTAGTGGCCCAGGACCGGGTGGTTCCTGGTGAGGTCAGGTAGGTGGGATGTACTTCTACGGATTCTGACAGCTACTCTATAATTACCCATTAGGTGGGGTTTTTAGAAGATGACTATCAGAGTTTCCTAGTATTTTCATGTTTTCAGTTCTCCCTTTATTGGATTTTTATTCTATCTTATTTGACCTATAGTTTTTACTTTAATTTAGTGGTTATTTAGTGGAATGCATGTTTAATTTCCAGATTTGGGGCGTGGTTGTGTGTGTGTGCATACAAGTACTCAGGAAAATTCCTCCCATTTGTAGGTTGACGCCTTCAGTTTTAGTTTCCAACCCCTTCCCTTCAGGAGGCGGGCTTGGGGTATGTCATAGCATGGGCCCCAGGGGATGGGTTGTGAAAAAGTGGTATCAGAGGTGGTGGGTTCTACCAGAAGAACTAAGAGTCTGTAAATTTGGATGGGGAAACAGTGTTAAGTGTTTCGAGTTTGGTTTTCAGGCTAGGGAGTCCAGTGTTGGTGCGGTGGCCAGCGTATCCATACACCAGGACCTTGAATTCTTTTTTCTGACCTGGTACATGAAAATACTAGTTGCATGAATCTTTGAGTGTTTTTCCATGGTATTTTTGAGTCAGATTCATCTCCCCAGGTATAATAAATTGACCATGGTTCATCTTAATTCTCTTTAAAGATACCTCCATGTAGACAACCAACCAGGATTCCACTACGTAACCATGAGGATGGTCCACAGAGTAATGAGGCTTTGGTGCAGGGTCCATTTCCCTAGATGGTTCATTTGGGAGGCATCTCAGTGATACCACTACTCGTTGGTCAGCAGTTACTACTGACGCTACCTGTAGAGGACACATGCTGGATCAGTGCCTTAAACGAGTTTTAGTGATAGAGAACCCTCGGGTTCTAAAGTGATCCCAAATCATAGGCATCTAAGTAATGGATTGAGGTGGTGAATAAGTTTTCCATCTAACTAGGGAACCATTAGATCAGATGGTGGCCCTGGAAGTGAGCCTTCTACATGGCTCAATAGAGCGATGACAAGGTTTATATTACCCGATCTTATGATGAGTTGACTTTTCTATGGGAAAAGCTTGATAAAATTTCTCAGAGAAGGGGATATTTCTATAAAATCTAAGGGATATGTGTGACCAAGAACTTCTATAGGATTACATGTCGGTAGCTAAGTATTAATTGAGGCATACTGACTTTTCCAGGTACTCGACGAATATGATACGACCAGTGATTCAGGGCTCAGACCTCCCAACAAGGTGTATTTAGGGACATCTGAGCCAACTCTATTCCTATGTTCATTCCTACTTATGTTTGGATTCTAGATATAAACTTTTTGGTTGGAATTCCTTAGGATGAGTAGATACAACCAGTGGATGTTAGCAGTGGGAAAGAAAGTAGTCGATGTCAGTCTCAGATATTTGAACGTGTGAGACATTTCAAGAAGAGGTCCCAAGGTAGGGGGTCTACAGCTCAGGTGTCATAGGGTGAGTCCATTCAGCCTAGGAAGAGGTAATGATTTTCAAAAGATAGTAGGGGACATATCTCTAGATATTTTCCAGCCTATCTTGCTGACAGTGAAATGATGGATGGTCTACTGGGGTAGAGTAAGTGACAAGAAAAGATGGATATGTAGGGAGAAAAACATGGCAGAGGATCTAAGAGAGCAATAGGAGTTGGTATACATTTTGAAATGTTACAACCACCACTCTAATGTGGTCCAAACCAAGCTTAGGGAGCTTGAGGATAAGGGAAGAAAGTAGCTACATGTGGTCAAGGAGTATAACCTGAGGGATCCATGAATGATTTGAGGTATGGTCTATGTCTACTACTAGCTACCGTATTAATAGACATAGGTGCTAATCATTACTTCTTATCATGAATCTTGTTCAATACCTAGAGTTTTCAGTTAAACCATTGACTTGATCCTTGCTTCTGGAGATATCTATGGGAGAATACTGGATAATCAAACTTATCCCAACGGTGTGATCTGAACCTTGAGGTGAGAGTTTCGGTTGGAACCTCTTAGTGGAAGCATCAAGGCCTTATGAAATTAGTTTGGTTATGGACTGTTTATCCATATTTCATGCTTATATTGAATGTTTTAGGAAAAAGGATGCGTTATATATGCAGCGTTGGAATAAGGTTTTCCTTGGTCGGAAAAAAAAAAGAAAACCCATACAGCACGGGATAAACTCATGCATAGGAGGGTGCAGCTGATCACTCTTGAGTCGGTCAGCCTTGCCCTCGTGGAAGGGGATGTTTTGAGTTTTCAATTCCTAATAGTAGTGGCGGAGTTCAGGAATGTCCTTTCAAATAATTTTTCTAGGATTACCTCCCCACAGGGAGAGGGACTTCTACATCATTCTACACCACGAGATGGAACCGATATCAGCATCGGTATATCACAGTTATTTCTTAGAGCTTCGCGAGTAGAGGTCATAGGTGGGAAACTTTCAGTGGAAGGGATTAGTAAGACCCAATGTTCGAGGTTATGTGTGGATTATTGGTACTTTAACCAAGTGGCCGTGGATAATGAGTACCCACTACCAAAGGGTCGATGGGCGCATCAATAAGTTAAAAGGGGTATCCTTTCACATGGATAGAAAGGTGCTCGCAGGATTTTTAGAAGTTGAGACAGTGACGATGGTTGAAGTTCTTCCAGGACTACGACTTCAAAGTAGTCTATACTCTTGGAAATGGAAACACAATAAAGGATTATCTCAGTAGGAGACCCAATTGACAGCCGTTGAATGATGCCTCAGAGCATTTGGCCTTGATTCAAATATCCTTTTTGGATAGAGAGGAGACAATTTTTCTTTATTTGATGGTTGTTACCCCTACACTCTTACAACGATTCAGGAAGGTGTAACTCAGAGATGCCAACTACGAGGCCCTATGTGCACAGTTATCCTCGGGATAAGCACCTGATGGGTTTTTGATTGGTGGAGAGCATGTCATTAGTTTCAATGGTCACATAGTAATACCAGTGGCATTACAAGAGCAGATTTTGAGGGAGTTCCATACCTCCCCCTTGGAGGTACACCCTGGAGTGGTAAAGATGGACCAAGATCTCTGATATCAGTACTAGTGGATAGGGATGAAGAAAGTAGTGGCCGAGTTCATTTCATAATTCCTCACTTGTCAGCAAGTGAAGGTTGAGCACTGAGTTCCATCAATTTTGACACAACCCCTTGAGGTACCAAACAGGGTCCAAGATTCTATCTGGGTGATCATTGACCAACTCACCAAGTCATCTCACTTCTAATCCATCCAGGAGCAGGGATCGGTAGAGGGCTTGGGATGCCTCTACATCCAGAAGATAGTGGGACTTCATGGGGTGCCTTTGATGATCGTCTCAGATCATGATGCATTCTTTACATCCCGGTTGTGGAAGGGATTGTAGGAGGCATTTGGGACTCAGCTTCGCTTGAGAATAACCTTTCACCCTTAAAGAAATGGGTAGATGTAGTGTACCATATAGACCTTGGAGGACATGCATCGTTCTTTCATCCTTGATTTTGGTCTTATTTGGGAGGACCACCTTCCATTAGTGGATATTTCATACAATAATATCTATCACTCCACCATTGGTATGACACTGTTCCAGGATTTGTAAGGGCAGCCTTGGAGATCACCTCTATGTTAGACATACCTAGGGGAGTCCACACTCATGGGTCTAGAGTTAGTATGGTCTACCACTGAGAAGGTGAAGATCATCCAGGAGCGGATGAGGACTACATAAGAGAAGATAGAAATTTTATGCATATAAGAGACAGAGGCCCTTTGATTTCAAGGAGGGAGACCATATTTTCCTTCAGGCCTCACCCCGATGGGGATTGCAGAGATTTGTCTAGGGCAGCAAGTTATCTCCAAGGTTCATCGAACCTTTTCAGATTCTGAGTAGAGTTGGAAAGGTGGTGTACCACCTATCTCTTCCCCCATAAATGCACTAGGTGTACAATTTTTTTCACATGTCACAACTGAGGAGGTATGTGCATGATCCATCACACTTCATCGAATGGGAAAAGTTAGACTTTGATGATGGGGTGACATTTTTATAATTCCCAATGGAGATAGAGGATCGATAGGAGCGAGTCTTTTGTAGACAGTCAATTCCTCTTGTACACGTTCGGTGGAAGCACAAGAATCTCTAGGAGTTCACATGGGAGAGGGAGGCTCAGATTCATGCTCAGTACCCCCATTTGTTTGTTTATCCTTGTTTTGGATTATGAGGACGTCAAGCCCAAAAAGGGGGGAGTATTGTAATGTCTTAGAAATTTCATGTAATTGTTTTTATTATATGGAATTATTTTGAGACCAGGTGCTAAGAAAACGTGCAGTTCCTAAGCCCAAAATTCCTGGAATGATCCATCAAAAATTGTTAATCTTTAAATAGAGTGCGTGAGCAGTTTTCATGAAAAAGTGTAATAAATCTTAAATGGGTGCCTCGATCAGAAATCTGAGGGCACCGTTGCTTTCAGGATGGCGAGTTTACCCTAGGTGCGACTTAAGTTTAGTCAGTGTAGACCTCCAGTGAGAAAACCCAAAAATGGAATAACCATAAATAAAATAATTAAATAAAATTATTTTATTTTTTAAATGCTTATAACTCATGAACTATGACTTGGATTAAAAATTCTAAGACCACCGTTGAGCTCGTGACGGTATGCTTTCCTTAGACAAATCCTAACATTGGCCAGTGCGGGCCAAAAATGAAAGTTAGTTTTTGGGCATAAATAAAATAATTAAGTAAAAATTATTTTATTTTTAAATCCTTATAAATCCTAAACGGTAACTCGGATTGAAAATCCAAGAGTACCATTGATCTCGTGAGGGCATGTTCCCTTTATGCAGAGCCTAACCTCGACCGACGCTGGTCGAGGGTGAAAGTTAATTTTTGAACTATTTTTATGGTTCATTTAAATAAACATGCAAGTGGGGTTTTCTTAACTTTTAAACCAGTGCTCAGATAAAAACTTTGAGGGCACCGTTGAACTCATAATGGCAGGATTATCCTAGAATGGACCTAACATGGACCAGTATGGGTTGAGAGAAAAAAAATTTCTGGACTTTTTAAAGAAAAGGTAAAAAAATAAAATAAAGTTGTTTTATTTTATTTTTTTGGATTTTCAAATCATTGCAGCTCAACGGTTTTCCAACCTATAGAAATTAAATACATTGTTTCATTAAATGAAATAGTGTAATGACCTCATAATAGAATTGTAACAGAAACACTGATTCGCGTTTCAACCTTTAATGGCCAAGAAGACAACATAGGATTGTTGGCACAATCCTGGTTCTGCTCTGAAGCTCTGGTGGGTGATGATGATGAACACCAACCCCCCGTTCGAATGGATCATCACTAATGACAATCGACCAAGGACCAGAAACAAAGGAATGAAAAACAATGAATGCGGTGACACCATTCATCGCCAATGAACGATCTGACCCAGGTAGGGGTTATGTGATTTCTATGTGATTGCTTCTTCCTATTCTTCTTTTGAAATGACGAATGCAGATCAACATACGAATAGGTTGAACCGAAGTTCGTTCGTTCTTGCGGGTTGAGAAATAATATTGCGGGAAGTTATGGGATTTGAAATCTGTGTTAGAATTCTGAAACCCCATTGATATATGTTTTTAAATTCTAACACGGAGGGATTGGGCTGACACTAACAAGGCCCAGATCCCTCCATAGTGGGTATTTGTGTTCATTGTAACCAAATAGTGGAATCGACAAACAAGTGGTCCCGAGGTTGTGGTAGTGATGGAGGAAACCTGAGAGGTCCAAAGGTGCAGAAGATCTGAGATAAGACCACCGAAGAGGACCTAGTGGACTGAGGAAGGTGCCACCAATGTGGCACCACAGGCACATTGGCGCCAGTGACTAGCGGTGGTGGCCATAGGTAGGAGGCGGTGCCACCTCGGGTGCTGCATGCGGGATGAAGCGACCGACCCTCGACGGTCGCACTTACAGATGTGGTGCACCTAGAACACACCATGACTCATCTGTCATGGTGACTAGCCATATGCAGCACCATTATGGCACCACGTAGGAGGAGTGGTCCATACCATGCGGGCCATGTGCTGACCATGGGGGGTGGCTGACTGACCGGCCGCGTGTGCCCCAACAGGACTGGCTGAGCTGGTCCGGGCTAAATTAGACCGGGTTTCCTGAGTGGCCTGGCTAAACTTTCGATCTGGTCCTCTTTAGCAGACTGAGATGATGGGATAAAGTTGGGCCGCAGAGCGGTCTGGGCTAGGAAAAGACACCGGCCCGCCAGTGCGGCCGGGCCGGATAAATTCGGGTCATTGGGTGACCAAGCAGACTGGACCCATAACCAACCTCATCTAGGTCTAGTGAGGCCTAATAGGCAAGGAAAATGGTCCAGACAAATAGAATCAGGTCATGCAGGGCCCTGGTTCGGGTTGGTTGGGTCGGTCCGAACCTGTCAGACTGATCCCGGATGCAACTGACCCATGTTTACAAAAAAAGACGTATATCTTAGACCGTGTGTCCGATTGACGTGCCATCTGCAGTGTTGGGACCCACATGATGGGGCGGTTATTATGAAATCCTCTAAGTAAGATTTCATGGAAGTTTACCCAACAAGGTTTCGTGACTCAGCTACCCAGTGAGACCCCGTGACTTAGCTATATGCGAGACTCCGTGACTCAGCTACCCAGCGAGACTCCGTGACTCTGCTATCAGCAAGACTCTGTGACTCAGCTACCCATCAAGACTTCGTGACTCAACTACCCAGTGAGACTCTATGACTCAGATATCAGCAAGACTTCATGACTCATCTACCCAGTGAGACTTCGTGACTCAGCTATCAGCGAGACTCCGTGACTCAACTACCTAGCGAGGCTACATGAATCAACTATCAGTGAGGCTCTGTGACTCATTTACCTAGTGAGGCTTTGTGGCTCAGCTACTGAATAGGTCTAGGTGACCTAGATGGCCTAAAATAATCATCGTGGATGATTTTCTTTGTAGTGATTAATGTTCAGTGTTTGCAACCATTGGTTTTACTATCAATACTTTAAGTTATACCTATGTTGAGATGACTCTAGTGACTCAAAAATTTGTGTATTATTTTGTGACTTTCTTTGTGGATTTCTGTGAGACCCGATTTGGTTTTGGGGTCCCTACTTAGTTATGTTATGCTCACCCATGCACGGGCTTCGCCCGCACGTGTTGTTTTGGGTACAAACAATCGATGACTTGATGGAGGACTTGGTGGCCTAGGACCGGGCAGTGCCCAGTGAGGTCAAGCAGGTGGGACGTACTTCTACAGATCTTAGTAGCTACTCTATACTTACCCATCAAGTAGTGTTCCCAGTGGATGACTATCCGAGTTTTCTAGTATTTTATTGTTTTCAATTCGTCCTTTGTTGGGTTTGTATTATGACCTATTTGACCTATAGTTTTTACTTTTACTCAGTGGTTGTTTAGTAGAATTCATGTTTGCTTTCTATCTTTGGTGTGTGGTTGTGCGTGCATGTGTATAGGTACTTTGTAAAATGCCTCCCATTTTTAGGTTGACTCCTTCTACACTAGTCACCAACCCCTGGACTTCGGGAGGCGGGCTTGGGGTATGTCACGACACGTGCCCCGGGAGACGGTTCATGATAGTCAAATTGAGATTTCTATAATTAAAAAAAATAATTAGCAATGAATAAAAGTCATAAATTGGATACCTTAAATTGATCTATGACCAGAACCACCTCCACTCTTCTTATACTCACTTTTTCAATTAGTTTCGGTATGAGATTAATGGCGGGGAATGTGTAGTTGTCACAATTTTACTTCTGAGTGTAAGAGGACCATCCTTATACTTTCCACTAAAAAATCAAATAGAAAAAAGGAATTAGAGAAATATGGGGCTGATTATTTCCTACATCAAAGGTTTCAAATGTGAATTCATGTGTAACATCCCAGGTAAATAAAGAATATGAAATTTTCATATTTATTAATATTTGTGAATTAAATATTAATTTTACTTTAAAGGAGATTTTATGTTCGATGGTGTACCCGACATGCAATAATGAGTTTCTATGAAATCTTATGTTGCATACAAGGCTGAGTCATACTAAAAATAATAATAATAATATAATATTATTATTATTTTAAATGGTAGTTAACACTTAGCTGTTGTATTAGAGGGAATGAAAAAAACTAACCATATTATTATTAAACATTTTTGTTAATTGTTTTTACATTTATCCAATAAAATTTAGAGGTTTAAAATGAGAATGCATCCAATTTTAAGCATAAATACTCTAATATTTTTAAAAGGTAGTTTTACCGCCTTTTAATGGCGAACCCTTTTTAAATATAGTTTTTTTCACCTTTATATGTTCAAATTGACAAAATAAACTACCTATATATAATTGGCACATCAAAATTTAATTTGGATGAAATTTTGGTATTTTTCTGATAAAGTTCATTTTTTTAATGAATAGTGAAAAATACTACATTTTAATTCAAAACTGCATTTTCATCTAATTTATTTATATAGTTAGATTGTCTTTTTAGTTGATTTTAAAGAGTAATTTTATTATATTTTTATCATTTAATACAATTTTTTTCATTGGAATTAATTTCACTTTGATATTGGACATAAACACATGTCAATCTTTTGGTAATTTTTACTTCTTAAAAACACTCTTTTTGGTTTTGACAATGGGAATTAATTTTAAATTAATTACTGTAAATTTTGTGTTTTTAATTTGGGGAAAAAGATTCCATATTTGGAATTAGTATTTTCAAATTGTTTAAATATGTACCTTTTATTTTTAGACATTATGAATAGTAACTTCAGCAATTATTTTATTTACTATGGTTAAAGGGTAAATTTGGTAAATAAGGGTAAAAAAATAATATTATTATAATATAAAACTACCCTAACATGTGTCCTAATCCTATTGGATGGTATATTTCAGACCATGGGCATCCTTGTGTAGATTTTGGGACCCTATGGAGCCACTTGTATGTGAAAATGAAATTTTATAAGAATTAATTTAAAGTAAAGAAAAATGTAACATAAACATGTATCTTTTAGTAAAACAATTTTTTATGGGGTTATATAAGTGATATTTTATACTATAAATAGTCATTATAAATATAAAAATATTTACTACATCATGGTATTTTATTTATAATTTTTAGACATCAAATAAATGAATATATGTATGACACAATAATGATGTAGTGATTACCTTATTAATGAATGATTTAAATAAATGAGATTATAAATATTAAAATAAATTTATTTTAAAACTTTTTATTCCATAAAATGAGGTTTAGGGCTATAGTTTTCATCAGATCATGAATATTTGGAATCAGATGTTTGAGAGGGTATGGTTTTTGCCATCGGTACCAGGCCCGTGCATCACTGCACAGGATAGCTAGCCAAGTAGTGATGAGAAGGTGGAAGCTGGACTGATTGTTTTATGCTGGGGAGGGGTTTCCCTTTTTTTTTATTTGGTTTTATGGTTTTTGATCCTTTGAGGCACAGTTTAATGTCTTATGTTCTTGAAGTCATGTTGGGTTCCCCTTCAGTCCTTAAAAGGGGTTTATGATATAATAAAAAAAATAATTTTCAGTCAGTAAAAAATGACATAAATGATTTAAAAACAATACTATTTTATTAAATGATATAATAGTCCTAAAAATCTAAGATTCTTCCAAATGAATTATATAATGTTGAACATGTCATTAATGAACCACTTTATGTTCTATTGGCATTTTATAGTAACTATATTAACCATATAGTATGAATATACGAGAAGACATGGTAAGAGTTAAATTAGTTAACTAAGGGTTTCAGCTAAAATATAAGGTTAAATTTGTGACCTATAATTGTCTAAAACATATTGGTTGAGAGTTTTTATACCCAAAATCATATTATATTTTAAATAAATAACTTTGGGACCATTTGAAACTGAAAATCATTTTATAATAAAATAATGCTTCAAAACTTTCCTAAAGTGTCCCTCCTCCCTCTTATAAAAGGGAATCACCCCTACCCATTTAATCACACATTTAAAACCCCTTGGATTGTAAAAACTCTGAAAAAATAAGTTCCTAACATCCATATATTCCTTATATAAGCCTTACCTTAGGCATAAGGCAATTCAAGCAAGCCTTTTTTCTCAAATCAAAGGGAGTTACACGTTTTAAGAGGTATCATATTCTCTAAAGTTCCTTTCCATTATTTTACTTATTCACTCCCTATGATATTATTATTCTTTGATTACATAAAAACACCAATATACTGAATATACTATTATTTTTTTATGATAATTATTCTAACTACACTTACACACACCTCTATCTAATGGATTTAGAACATACTGTTTCTGTGGACAACAAACTACTGTCTCACAAAACAATGATTGTTCAATTATTTACTACCACCTATAATGGTGGAAATTATGATGGTAATATATTTATATATGATATATATTATATTTATATTATCTCTATGATTCTGTAATTTTAATTTACAACATACCTTTATGCTTTTTATGATGTGTAAATACGATAATTTCATTTGAGGAAGTGCGGACTACCGCCCCCTCAAAGTGATATGACTCGTTCATGATATACATGAAACATATAAAGGATGGTTTTATTAAACCTATGATACATAAATGAAATAAATATAATAATGGTATTATAATATACATTTATATCATTTTATTATTATTCTTTTAGTATGACAAAGAAATGAAAGTAGCGTTTATGCGTATGTACAACCTACTGTCTCCATGAACGGTGCATTTAATTTATTACCTAAAAATTTTATGGACTATTATAAATACATATATATGATATATATGATATATAAATCATGAATATTATTCTGGATATAATGGACTTTTGACCATATAGATAGTTTTTAATTATAACAAGTTCATTTTTGACTCAAGTACCAAATATCAACAAAATAATAAATATTAACTTAAATAATTATGTAATGTTTATAACAAGGTAATAAGTGATATAAAAGGAATAATAAGATTGAAAAAGGTTTTTAATCAAGTATAAATTAACTTGTGTTTATTATTCAGGAAGAACAAGGAACATACCTGATGAGTTTGACTCAAGGTAAGGGACTTCGTCTCAATCTCTTTTCATTGAGGCAATTTTGATTTATACATGACTTTATTTTATACGGTGTATAAAACCCTTTTAATTTTCATTTCATTCAAAGGAAATTTTTTCTACAAATCATTTTACTAAATAACAAAATTAATGCTTATTTTTAACATACACGGTGACAACGACCCTTCCGCTATCGCGAGTATTATTTGATATTTGGCTTCCTTAACAAGCCGTAATGTTTTTAAAAGGAAAATAAAAACCAAATACCCTTTTAATGTATTTTGGTATTGAAAATGGTTTTTAGAAAGTATTTATTATGTCAATATCTTGAAATTTTATATTGTGATTGGAATGTTGAAATGTTATCTTTCCTTTATGCTTGTTTTATGTGTTATGATTATGTTATGGTTTGTGGGAATTATTTACGTATACGGGTGGTTCAATGATAAAAATAGGGAGGGTGAGCCCGAGATAGATCTTCAATGAATTGGGTAACATGAGGGAGGTAAATGTTAATGTTTCTCCTAATATATTTAGGGAATATACTATGATGGGTATTCCAAATGTAACTCCCTATGTAGCTGTGAAAGCTACAATGTAAGTATGTTATAGATGCCACAAGTTACCTTTATGATTTATTATTTCTATGTTATATTCATAAATATTATTATTTCATGAGTTATGTTAAAGAGATTATGTTTTATGATTGAAAAGTATGATTTTATTGATTTGTATGTATTAACAGACTAATTTTTTCTTTCCTTATTTTATAACCCTTACTGAGATTTTTATGCTCATACCAAGTTTTTGAAATGTTTTTCATAGGGTATAAGGAAGGGTAAGAGAAATTAATAATTCAAGAAGATTTATATCAAGAAAATAGTCCTTGTTTTATTTAAGGAGTTTTATTGTTGTGAAAAAATTTGGATAGAGTAGAAGTGTCTACTTTGTAATATTTGAGATATAATGTAATAGTTATGGCATAATTCTCTAAAACTCTAAACCTGAAAATATCCTCAATGTGAATTATTGATTTAACTCAAGATTAAGTGATTTTTTATGGCTGGGGCCTTATAGTTGGTATTAGAGGTCGGTTTAGACAACTTTAGGAGTTAGGATATTGTTAAATTAATATCCAAAAATTATTTTTACTTTATGGTAATATTGAAATGATATAGAATTTTAAGATTACTATATTGATTTTCCTAAGATATTTCTATGTTAAAAATGGTTTTCTATAGAGGAAACAAGGTAGCTATGATGGGATGAAATCAAGAGGAAAACAACCTTCCAAATCAGCAACCTGAGATGGTCAGAATCAGAACTGAACAGTTTGTTGCAGTGATGGAACAGTTGACTTAGGATATAAATGGTGGTGGTATCTATGCACGATATCAGCCAAATCAACCATAGAAAAACATGTCAGTGGTGGAGCATTTCATAGGGAAACATCTCCTATTATTCAAAGGATCACCTAACCCTGTGCTAGATGAAGGGTGGATTAAAGCACTGGAAAAGATTTTCGATGTCATGGGGTGTTAAGAACATCAAAAGGTTAATCTTGTTGTTTATTGTTCTAAAGTTGAATTTGATAAATGGTGGTCAATTGTTAAAAATATTAGGGATGGTGAGGAGATTTATTCTCTTGATTTGGATGAATTCAAAGGTATATTTCTTTAGAAATATTTCCCTAAGGCGGTTCGACTTAGGATCGAAAAACAATTCTTGGAATTGAGGTAGGAGGATGACTCAGTGGATACTTATGAAACAAAATTCACTCGACTGAAAAGGTGTGCTCCAAATTTCATATGGGATCTTGATAGTAAAATCAATCATTTTTACTCAATATTAAAGCCAAATTATTTAAGGGTTTTATATTCACGTGTGTTTAAAAGTTATGAAAAACTTGTTCGATGTGCGGAGAAGGTGGAAATTGAGTTTGATGATGATTAGGTGTTCTTTGAAAAACAACAGAATAAGAGGTCGAGGTGGAAGAATAAAGGTAAGAATTATTCAAAAAAGTTTGATGGTAAGAAACTTAAGTTTACAATTTGTAAAAATTGTGGTAAAAAGCACACTGGGGAATGCCTTTTGAATTCTGGTAAGTGCTACCGATGTGGTAAAATGGGGCATAAGGCTCGTAATTTCAGTGAAAAATATTAGGGTAATGATAAGAAAAAATCTGATTTACAGTCAGTAAAATGTTTTAAGTGCAATGAAATGGGTCATTATGAAAATGAGTTTCCAACGAAGAACTCAAATGAAGTAAAGCAACTGGAATACAAGCAGAAAGGGGTGGTGAAATCATTTTCAACCACTTCAGTAGATGTTGGTTCATCAAATGAAGTAGTATTAGGTACACTATTTTTTATTCAGATTATTCCATTTTGTTGTTTGATTCAGGGTCTACACATTCCTTCATTTCTGAGAAATTTTCTAGTAAATTGGGAATTCCATCTCAAGATATGAATCCTGAAATTGTGGTAAAAAAACCTAAAGTAAATGTTGAAACAAAAATAAATTATAAGAACCTTCTTTTCCTTGTGTGCAGAAAGAATTTACATGAAAAACTTATTGTTTTTCCTCTAGTAGATTTTGATGTTATTTTGGATATGGATTGACTTTTCGTTTATCATGCTAAGATTGATTTCAGAGTTAAATAGGTTTATTTTTAGAAATAATTTCAGTTTGTGTACAAGAATGAACCCTTATTTTTATAACATATCAGGAAGCTGAGAAACAAGTAAAAGTTGGAAATGAATGTTACCTTGAAAATATTGTTGAAAACAAAGGAACTGTTTAGATTAATGATGTGCCAGTGGTAAATGAGTATCTTGATGTTTTTCCTGACGAGTTGCCTAATATAATACCTGACCGAGAAGTTTAATTTACTGTTGAATTAGTTCATGATGCTAATCTAATTTCAAAACCCCCTTATCGAATGGCTCAAATTGAACTTTTAGAGTTAAAGAAGCAATTGCAGGAGTTATTAGATAAAGGTTTCATTCGACTTAGCACATCACCATGGGGTGATCCTGTCTTGTTTGTTAAAAATAAAGATGGTTCAATGAGACTTTGCATTGATTATAGAGTCTTGAATAATATCACTATTAATAACAAGTATCATTTGCCTCATATCTATGATTTTTTTGATCAGCTATAAGGAGCTCAGTAGTTTTCAAAAATTAAATTGAGTTCGGGGTACCATCAGTTGAAATTAATGGAATCAGACATTCTGAAGACTACATTTCATAATAGATATGGCCATTATGAATTTGTAGTTATGCCTTTTGGGTTAACCAATGCACCTGCTATATTCATAGATCTTATGAATATAATTTTCTGTGAGTTCTTGGATAAGTTTTTGGTTGTGTTTATTGATGATATTTTGGTATATTCTAAAATTAAAGAGGATCATTAAATCCATTTAAGGGTTTCCTTGAAAATATTAAAAGAAAAGAAACTGTATAGGAATTTCAGAAAGTGTGAGTTTTGATTACAAAAAATTTCATTCCTTGGTCACATTATTTCTAAATATGGAATAATTGTTGATCCTTCTAAAACAAAAGTTGTTAAATAATGTCCAAGACCCACAAATATAACTGAGATTTGTAGTTTTCTTTGGTTTAGCTGGTTATTACTGGAGGTTTGTTGAAAATTTTTCACCGTTATCTATCCCACTGATTAAGTTAACTCAAAAAGGTGTTAAGTTCATTTGGACAAAATAATGTGACGAATGTTTTTAGGAATTGAAAAGAATATTGGTGAATGCTCTAGTTTTAGCATTACCTTATAGAAATGGTGAATTTTTTATCTATAGTGATGATTTTTTAAAAGGACTTGGATGTTTCCTTATGAAAAATGATCAGGTAATTGCTTATGCTTCACACCAATTGAAACCTCATGAGTTAAATTACCCTACACATGATTTGGAACTAGCTGCTATTGTTTTTGCATTAAAAAATTGGAGGCATCATTTGTATGGCATAAAGTGTGAAATATATACTGATCACAAAAGTTTAAAGTATATATTCACTCAGAAAGAAATGAACATGAGACAAAGAAGATGACTAGAATTAATAAAGGATTGTGATTTCACGATCCATTTCTATTCAAGAAAGTAAAATAAAGTGGATAATTCTTTGAGTTGAAAGAGTAATGCTACATTAACCATTATATGTTTGGAACGAGATCCTTTGGTTTCTAATTTGATGAATTTTGAATTGTAAGTTATTGGTATAGAAAATTCCTCTGTTTTGTTTCAGGTGGTAGTGAAATCATCTCTAGAAGACGGAATAAAGCAAGCATAGAAAGAAGACAATGAGTTGCAAAAAAATGTAGAATTGGTTTATAAGGGTAAGTTACCTGAATTTAACATTGATAAAGATTTTGTTTTGAGGTTTGGAAAGAGGTTATGTGTGCCTTGTGATTCACAGTTGAAAAAAGAGTTGTTATGTAAAGCTCATAGTTCTCTATTTTCAGTTCATCTTTGTAGTACTAAGATGTACAGAGATCTTCAGGAGTATTATTGGTGGGATGGAATGAAAAGAGATATTACTGACTTTACTCTGAACTGTTTAACTTGTCAACAAGTTAAAGAAGAATAAAAGTTACTGAAAGGGATGCTTTCACCTTTTCCAATTCCAGAGTGGGAATGGTAAAATGTGTCCATGGATTTTGTAGTGGTATTAGCAAAGACTTTTTGAGGTAAAAATGAAATTTGGGTTATTATTTATCGATTGAATAAATCTTCTCATTTTCTTTCTATTTAAGATACTATGTCTCTAGATCAACTTTATTAATTGTATATTAAAGAGATTGTTGGGTTACATGGAGTTCCCCTCTCCATTGTATCTAATTGGGATCCTAGGTTCACTTCTAACTTTTGGAAGGGCCTTCAAAAGTCATTGAGAACTGAATTAGATTTCAGTACAACTTTTCATCCTCAATCAGATGGGCAGTCAGAACAAATAATTCAAACCTTGTAGGATATTCTATGTTCTTGTTCAATGGATTACCAGGGAATTTGGGACCAACATCTTTCTTTGGTTGAGTTTTCTTATAATAATAGTTTTCATTCCAGTATACAGATGACACTATTTGAGGCATTATATGGAAAGTAGTGTCAAACTTCATCTTTTTGGGATGAAGTAGATGAAAGGAAGTTGATGAGACCATAATTGGTAGAAGAGATGGTATAAAAAGTTCAATTGATTCAAAAGCACGTGAGAACAACTCATAACAGGCAGAAAAGTTATGTGGATAACCAGAGGAAGGATATTTCTTTCGAGGTAGGTGATCATGTCTTTCTCAAAGTTTCTCCATGGAAAAGTGTGATACGTTTTGGTAAGAAGGGAAAGCTGAGTCCGAGGTTCATTGGACCCTATGAAATCCTAGAGAAAGTGGAATCAGTTTCCTACATAGTGTATTTACCTACAATTTTATCCAAGGCACAAAATGTTTTTCATGTTTCAATGTTGAGAAAGTATATACAAGATCCATCTCATGTTTTGAGTCTAGAGGTAGTTCAGTTGGAAGAGAATATTTCTTATGAGGAACAACAAAACAAGATTCTTGACCGAAGAGAGAAAGTATTGCAGAATAAGGTAATTCATCAGGTAAAGGTTTTGTGGAAAAATCATATGGTTGAAGAGGCAACATGAGAATCTGAGAATGTTATGAGGGATAAATACCCCCACTTATTTGATAAGTCAATAAAATTGCAAGGATGAAATTTCCAAAAGGGGGGAAGGATGTAGCATCCCAGTTAAATAAAGAATATGACATTTTATTTATTTATTAATATTTGTGAATTGAATATTAATTTTACTTTAAAGGGGATGCTATGTTCGATGGAATACCCGACACACAACAATGGGCTTCTCCGAAATCTTATGTTGTAAACAAGGCTGAGTCATACTGATAATAATAATAATAATATAATATTATTATTATTTTAAACATTAGTTATAGCCTAGCCATTGTATTGGCGGGAATAAACAGAAGTAACCATATTATGATTAAACATTTTTTTTAAATGTTTTTAAATTTATCCAATAAAATTTAGAGGCTTAAAATGAGAATGAATTCAATTTTAAGCATAAATAATCTAATATTTTTAAAAGGTAGTTTTATAGCCTTTTGATGGAGAACCCTTTTTAAATATAGTTTTTGTCACTTTTATATGTTTTATTTGACAAAATAAACTTTTTATATATAATCGGGACATCAAAATTTACATTGGATGAAATTTTGGTATTTTTCTGATAAAGTTCATTTTGTAATGAATAGTAAAAAATACTGCATTTTAATTCAAAACTGTCTTTTCATCAAATTTATTTATATTGTTATATCATCCTTTTAATTATTTTTAAAGTGTAATTGGATTATATTTTTATTTTTTAATCCAATGTTGGTCATTAGAAGTAATTTCACTTTGATATTGAACATAAACACATGTCAATCTTTTGGTAGTTTTTACTTCTTAAAAACACGCTTGTTTGGTTTTGACAACGGGAAATAATTTTAAATTAATTACTGCAACTTATGTGTTTTAAATTTGTAAAAATGGATTTCATATTTGGAATCAAGAGGTTCAAATTGTGTAAATATATACCTTTTATTTTTAGACATTATGAATAGTAACTTCAGTAATTATTTTATTTACCATGGTTAAAGGCTAAATTTGGTAAATAAGGGGAAAAAATAATATTATAATAATATAAAACTCCCCTAAAATGTTTCATAATCCTATTGGATGGGATATGTCCGACCATGGGAATTCTTAGGTTGATTTTGGGACCCCATGGAGCCACTTGGATGTGAAAATGACATTTTATAAGAATTAATTTAAAGTAAAGAAAAATGTAACATAAACATGTATCTTATAGTAAAACAATTTTTATATGGGGTTATATAAGTGATATTTTCTACTATAAATAGTCATTAGAAATCTAAAATGATTTATTGCATTATGGTATTTTATTTATAATTTTTAGACATCATATAAATGAATATATTTATGACACAATGATGATGTAGTGATTACCATATTAATGAATGATTTAAATAAATGAGATTATAAATATTAAAATAAATTTATTTTGAAAATTTTTAAGCCATTAACTAATTTTAGGGATGATTATGATTTTTTATATTTTAATTAATGAAGTTTTTTTTGAAATAATCAATTTTTTATGAATATTTAAAAAATTATGATATGAATAGTGTAAAAATTGACATAAATGAGTTTTTAAAACAAATACTATTTTATTAAATGATATAATAGTCCTAAAAATATAATATTCAGTAAAATGAATTATATAATGTTTAAAATTTCATTAATGAACCACTTGAGGTTCTATTGTTATTTTATAGTAACTATATTAACCATATAGTATAAAAAATGTCATCGCACTCCCCAGGAGAGCAGTGCCCGTAGGGTTCCGCGCTGCGCAGTCCCCCCAACCGAGCATCCGCGCCTTTGATCCATTCTCTTATTCTTTTATCCAATGGTATTCATATGATTTTACTCCTTTCCACTTCATTATTCTTTTTCTCCTTACCACCTGCTTAATTATAACACTATTGCACTCATCCCTTCTTCCTTCGTTTGATGCGTTTTTTCACTCTTCCCTGTCTACGTGATCTGGCCGACTTCGAGTCCAGTGAGATTTGAAGCACTCTTTCCTCTTTCCGAGGACTTGAGGGCAGAATTTTCATTATTCTTGCAGTGGATGTGATTCATCCTTACCTTTAGATATGTTTTTAGATCTGTGCAACACTGAGCTAGATCGTCT
Source organism: Viscum album (assembly GCA_963277665.1). Lineage (NCBI taxonomy): Eukaryota > Viridiplantae > Streptophyta > Magnoliopsida > Santalales > Viscaceae > Viscum > Viscum album. The sequence continues at coordinate 2,112,203,408 of OY728125.1, read as the reverse complement.
TGCGTTTTCTGTCGGTGTTCCATGCTCCCGGTGGTGGAGTTTCTTTGAGAAGCTTCTTTAATGCTCCTCTGAATGAAGGTGAAGGACTCCAAGTGGCTTGGGATCCTTTGAGTGGTGGTCTCTGATGGATCAGTGGAGGTATGAATATTTTTTTGGGGGGTCAGTTTCTTCATGATTTTCGTGATTCTTTGGTTGCTACCCGCTCGAGATGTGATGTTGTTTCTGCTTGATTGGTGACTTTGCTGCCTTCGAAGGTTTTGATTTGGATGATGGATGCAGTATCTTTGGATTGATTTTTGGTGCTTAGATTTCTTTGTTTTCTGATTTGTGGTGTTCTCAGTTTGGTTTTCAGGAGCGATTCATTCAAATTTCATCCTATTTTACATCTGGTCTCAATGAATTTGTTTGCTCTTGAGCAGCTGATTTCTTTGTGAGCCCTTGCTTGCCTTGTTGCATTTGGTGTGGCGCAGCTTAAGCATGTTTCAATGGGTGGGAAGACTCAAATGAGGGATGGGTGTGTTGACATCCATCATCCATCTATTGGTCATCATCTTGATGGACTAATGGATGCCTTTCCATTGACTTTTGCTCAGTGTTTTCTTGTCTGGTCTCGCATCACATTAGGTGACATTGCTTGATTTAATGCTTTGTCTGGGTGGGCGGATCTTTTGAGAGAAAGGTGTTCTAGAACCTTTGATTCAGCTCTTCTCCACACCCATGTGTTGGTATGAGAGGTGTTTTGACATGTTGTACTGCCATCACAGTGCAACTTCTTGATAGAGGGGGTGATGAAACATTTAGACTGATCTTACTTTTTCACTATCTGGAAAGGGGGCAACGAGGCTTTCACTTATGCTTTCTTGAATGTTTGCTGCTTTTGAACTTATTTCCCCATTTTGACCTTATGTCTTCTTTTGTTTCCTTGGCATTTTTCCCTTATCTGTAATAGGTTCCCTCTTACCTAGTTGTAAAAAAGGTTCTTTGTTCAATAAATAGGGCTTGACCCTCAATATTTTATAAAAAAAATAAGACATGGTAAGAGTTAAATTAGTTAACTAAGGGTTAAATATAAAATATAAGGTTAAATTTGTGACCTATACTTATCTAAGACCTATTATTTGAGAGTTTTTTGACCCAAAAACATCTTATATTTTAAATAAATTACTTTGGTACCATTTAAAACCAAAAATCATTTTATAATAAAATAATACTTCAAAACTTTCCTAAAGCGCCCCTCCTCCCTCTTATAAAAGGGCATCACCCCAACCCATTTAATCACACCTCTCAAGCCCATTGTATCATCCAAACTCAACCCAAATAAGCTAAAAACATCCCTATATTACTCTAATAATCATTACCTTAAGTAGAAGGAAATTCAAGCAAGCCTTTTTCCTCAAATCAAAGGGAGTTACACGTTTTAAGAGGTAGCGTCTTCTCTAAAGTTCCTTTTCATTATTTTACTTCTTCAACCCCTATGCTCTTATTATTATTTTATTACATAAAAAACCAATATCCTAAATATAATATAATGTTTTTATGAGAATTATTATAACTACACTTACACACACCTCCATCTAATGGATTTAGAACATACTGTTTTTGTAGACGGTGAACTACTGCCTCATGAATTAATGATTATTCAATTATTTCCTATTGCCTCTCATGGTGGAAATTATGATGGAAATATGTTTATATATGATATATATTATATTTATATTGTCTCCATGATTCTGTAATTTTTATTTACAACATAACTTTATGCTTTCCATGATGTGTAAATACGATAATTTCAATTGAGGAAGTGCGGACTACCGCCCCCTCAAAGTGACATGACTCGTTCATGCTATACATGGAAATTATAAAGGATGGTTTTATTAAACCTATGAGACATAAATGACATAAATATAATACTGTTATTATAATATACATTTATATCATTTGATTATTATTCTTTCAGTATGACAAAGAAATGAAAGTAGTGTTCATGCGTACGTACAATCTACCATCTCCATGAACGATGCATTTAATTTATTACCTCAAAATTTTATGGACTATTATAAATAAATATATATGATATATATGATATATAAATCATGAATATAATTATGGATATAATGGACTTTTGACCACATAGATAATTTTTAATTATAAAAAGTTCATTTTCGACTCAAGTACCAAATATCAAAAAAACGACCGATATTAACTTAAATAATTATGTGATGTTTATAACTAGGTAATAAGTGATATAAAAGGAATAATAAAATTTAAAAAGGTTCTAAATAAATTATAAATTAACTTAATTTTATTATTTAGTAAGAACAAGGAACATACGTGATGATTCAGACTAAAGGTAAGGGACTTCGTCTCATTCTCCTTTCATTGAGGCATATTTTAATTTATACATAACTTTATTTTATATGGTGTATAAAACCCTTTGAATTTTCATTTAATTCAAAGGGAATATTTTTCTACGAAGTGTTTTACTAAATGACAAAAGAAATGTTTCTTTTTAACATATGCGGTGACAACGACCTTTCCACCGCCGCAAGTATTATTTGATAGTTGGATACCTTAAAAATCCATAATGTTTTTAAAAGGAAAATAAATACCAAATAACTTTTTCATGTATTTTGGTATTGAAAATGGTTTTGAGAAATTATTGATTATGTTAATATCTTGAAATGTTAAATTGTGATTGGAATGTGGAAATGTTATCTTTCCTTTATGTTTGTTTTATGTGTTATGATTTTGTTATGGTTCATGGGCATTGTTTACATATATAGGTTGTTTTGTGATAAACCTAGGGATGGTGAGCCTAAGATAGCTCTCCAATGCATTGGATAACGTGATAGAGATAAAAGTTAATGTTTCTACTAAGAGATTTATGGAATATTCTATGATGGGTATTCCAAACTTAATTCCCTATGTAGATGTGAAAACTACAATGTAAGTATGTTATGGATGCCACAAGTTACCTTTATGATTTATTATTTATATGTTCTATTCATAAATCTTATAATTTCATGAGGTATATTAAAGATATTATGTTTTATAATTGAAAATTATGATTTTATCAATTTTTATGTATTGATGGACTAATTTTTTCTTTCCTTATTTTATAACCCTTACTAAGATTTTTATGATCATCCCAAGATTTTGAAATGTTTTTAGAGGGTATAAGTAACGGTATGAGAAAGAAAGAATTCAAGAAAATTTATATCAAGAAAATAATTCTTGTTTTATTTAAGGATTTTTATTGTTGTGGAAAAAAATGGTTAGAGAAGAAGTGTCTACTTTGTAATATTTGAGATGTAATGTAATAGTTATGGCATAATTCTCTAAAACTATAAACCTGAAAATATCCCCAACGTGAATTCTTGATTTAACTCAAGATTAATTAATGTTTTAAGGCTCGATCCTTATATCAAGAGTTATGAGGAGAAGGGAACTGTGCACTACTGTAGAAGGTACTGTAGCGGGAACTTTATAAGACACTGTTTGGCACTGTAGTAGCTGAGAATATGCCCTCGTTTGGGCCTTCGGGCCACTGATTTTGTCCCTAAGTCCTGTTAGGCATTCGGGCCACCCAGGACTTTGGGTCAGTAAGGCCTTAGGGCCACCTCAAGGCCTTCGAGCCACCATTAGTGCAGATGAAAACCAGAAAACCTACAAGGAACAAGCTCTACAAGGAGGATGAGCAAGGAGCGTTCACCATAGAAGAGCTAAACGGATTGCAAGAATGAGAGGGTATGGCACCTGCCATCGGGACAATCCTGTGCATGCATAGGAATGCCTAGCCGAATAGCAATGTGAAGGTGGAGAGATGATTTCACGATGAAGATGCTAGGGAGGAGCAGTTCCAAGTAGTTAATCTGGGTTGTATGTAATATTTGAAGCCTACGGGCAATGAATTACTCTAGTCTTATGGTCCATGTAATACTTACACCTACGGGCCTTGTAAGGGTTCCACCTCACCCCTTGAAAGGTGGATTATCAAAAATCAATAAAAAATGAAGGCCTTCGGGCCATTGGAGGAGGAGGATAGTGTGTGTGAATTTGAGTTTGATTATAACCCTAGTTTCATATGTTCTTGAGTGATGGGTGATAATTTCCCAGAGAGGTAAATCAAAACATGGATATAAATGTCTAAGGAAATGTTGAGAACCATTTATGGGGGGGAGGGAGGAATTTTAATGAAACTCCAATAATGAAGCATGAATGGTTTCCTAGGAGGAATAAGTTATTGAGATTGAATGAATTTTTATTTAATAATTAGTTCTATTGACATGTTTATATATGATTCCACTATTTTTGGTGAATCTTGTTCCTTATAATTTTTATTAAGATTCATATTTTTTTAGGACAATAAGTTATTCAACTGTGGGGGAATTTGATACTGATAATCTATGAATGTGTTTTTAATATTTTTCCAGTGATTATTGAGCTTTATTATACTTAATGAAGTGTTGTTTTGTTGTATTTTTGAGGTTTTCAGGTTTTGTAGGTTGTTGATTCCATGAAGGATAATTGAGTAAATTTTAGTTGAATTTCATAGTGAAATTACAGATCATGTTGTGAGAGATTTTAAGCATCCTAAGAACCATGGAAACTAGAGGATTAATTCTATAATAGAGTCCAGGAAGAAGGTATAGTTAAGAGATTATAATGTTTTCATCGCAACACTACCTTCATGTAATAACTAGAGAGTTTAAATTAAAAATGAAACCAACTATGACTGGAACCTGCAAGAGATCAGTCTAGTTGAGAAGTCATCCGATCATCGACTATACGCACTAGCCAAGTATTGTGAAGGAAATATCAATGCACACCCAACATGAGTCAATGTTGAGCAGAGTATAGGAGAGAGAACGTGTGGGTTTCCATGCGACCCACCTAGATAAGTGAGTCACTAATGGATTTTTCTGATGGTTTATGAAAGTTTCTTATTAATAAAGGTGGTAGAAACCTAGTAATTTTTAGAAGTGGGATAGGTGTCTGTTCTGCAAAATTAATATTCATGCTATGTTGAGAGGATTCAAGAAATGAATAAGGCCATGAATATTTGTGGATGTGATTTGAGGTGTGATTATTCCCGCTATGTCTTGAGTTAAATATTCTATATGAATTAGTGGATTATAAATTTTTTTTCACACCAAAACTTGGGTAACTCTCAGTAAAAGAGTAGGTTAGTAGTCTAAAGGAAGATATCTCAGACTATTCCTTTAGTATCTCACACTGTGATTTTGGGGAGATTCATGTTTTGAAAGAGGAAGTAATGCTTTTCACCATGAGATGATGGTTCACTTCGCATTAAGTTTTTAATAGAATTTTTAATATAATTCCTTGATGATTCACACTATGTCGCCCCTAATCATGCCACAGATGGTATTTTTGTATAAATAGAAATCTCTTCCAAGAGTTTGGGGGTTCCAAATTTTTATGAGGCATTTTTCTTATTTTGATTCCATAGAGAAATATTTGGTGTTCCTTTTTATTCCATCACTTTTAAAGGATTTTTTTATCTTAATTCAAGTAAGAATTTTTATTTTCACACAATTTTACTCTCTTGTTAAACTTAACTTTAAATTCATCTACTCATTGTTTGAGATGTTTTATTTATAAAAAATAGTGGTTTCCACTATCATACGTGAATAAATGTAAGGTGGGTCAGGAGTATATGGATGAGTGGATTAATAAATCATTATTATCATTCATGGTGAGTTTTTTGGTTAATAATTGGTTATGGTACTTCATTTAAATCAAATTTTCATAAACAAATCTGATCAAGATGATTGTAAGGGTAGGAAATATGAGCCAATTGAGTCAATCATGTTATGGTAAGTATCTCATATTTATCTTCAACTTTAAGAGTTGAGTGTAATGACTATAGGATAGTTAATTTATTAATACCAGGTAATTTTTATTATATTAAGTAGAATTAACTGATTTTTGCATAAGAGGTTACTGAGATTTGAATGAATTGTGGCTAAGTAACTTGACCAATCTATGACTGAGAGTAATGATATTATTTTTTGTAAATCCTTTGAAATTTATTTTAAGCCTCTATTTTCCATTAATAATTTTACTTCAACAAAATTTATATTGTTTTCATTAATCTTGATCCATAGTTAGGAATTGAGTCAAAATATAGGTTAGTCAACTCTGAATGCTCCAAATTCTATCACCTTCACGGGATGATCTCATACTTCCACTATATAAACCCTTGTAGTTAGTCAATGATAAATAAATACTATAAATTTATAAATTGATACCACTCATGGGGTATTAATGAAACTTTGTAGGTGATCATTTTTTGGTACCATTTTTGGGGAGTGGTAAAATCTAGTGAAAATTAGAGACCGATTACTTAAGAAAAACTATTTCCTTTTCCCATTTTTATTTATTGATTTTAGTTTAGGTTTTTTATTTTTCTTGTTTTCCTTTTTATGTGCTTGTTTTTTCATGGTGGGGTGAACAATGGAATATGTTATAGAAAGTTATCATGCTACATCATTACCAGAGTGCACCAGGTACCAAGACGAGTCTTCTGAGTGAGTAGCATAAAATCACAATTGGCGGTCACAACATAGATCAAAATGAGACTTCATATTCTTACGGATAAAATAAATTCCAAAAAAAATTAGAGTGAAAGAAATTAATACCCTTATGGAGGAGCTCCCAATAACAACAATGGAGTAACTTGTGTTTACATTTTAATTTAGGGAATGAAGATATGAGAGTGAAGGAGAAAGTGGAAGTCATAGAGGAGTTTGAGTAAGTGAAGTATATGGTTGAAAAGAAGGAGGAAAAGAATGGGGAGTACCGTGATATGGTTTAAATTATCATGATAAATGAACCTCTAATCCTAAAGAAGAAGAAAAATATCCTTGTTCTACTTATAAGAATAAGAAGAAGAAGAAGAAGAATATGCATCACTTTGATTCTTACAACAAGAAGAAGAGAGAAACATGATGGATTTAATATATGAAAAAGTGCCTGAGAAAAAGAGAAATCTAGTGCTGCATAGATCCCTATAAGTAAATAAGTGAAATAATGAGAAGATATGGAGCGGGGATCCTTATATCCAACAGAAATTTTCAAGGAAAAATAACCTTTAACACATGAAAAATAGGATAAGTCTGCTAAAATAACATATTCCATCAGAGAATTTAAGGGTGTAAGGGTTTTTGAAATTCCTAGATTTATCATAATATTCTAATAATATTAGATAGAAGAAATAATGGAGGAAATTAAACCTATATAACCTATCAAATTTACTGAAAAATAGGCACATCCAATACAATAAAAAGAGATATAAGTTATTTTAATTCATAGTTCTATCTTATTATCTAAGGAGAAGAAATAATAATCTATAGTGGAGAGAGAAAACTACAAAAATTTGATATATTTTTAATTATTTGTTGAATACTTGAATTTTTCCACAATCAAGTGTCTACCAAAAATCACTTTCTAGAAGCTATACTAGAGGAGTAAGAATGCATTTACACTAGATGAGAATAATTTTAGATTATTTCTCAATCCAAAATGGATAAATTTGTTTCATTGCACCATTATATTACACAAAGGTAATAGTATAGCTTGAAGACCTTAAAGAAATCACTTTCAAGAGGAAACCAGAGTTTTCATTACTTTCTATGAATTAATTTATGAAATTAGTTTATTATTAGAACTATCCTTATGGTTGAATTCTTTAATCCCTTTTTAATAAAATATTTCAGACCCTTCCTTAAGTTTTTTTGATTTTATAGGAAAAATATTTTCATATAAGAAATTCAAAGAAGAAGGAAAATATGGGAAGGAAAAGTACAACTTTAAGAGGAAAGGTGAGTATTATTTTTAATGATTTATATTTTTTACTCCCCTGTATATATATATATTAATTTTGTTTTAGGTTCTAAAATGTAAAAAATTACCTTACATACTTAAAATTTTTCTACTTTTTGACCTATGATACAAGAATTATTTAGGAATTCCATGATTCCATGTATTAGATTTCAATGTTAATGTAATTGAATGAGTAAGATGAGGTGATTTAATGATTATATATAATCATAGGGGTATCAATTTGATGAATCATGAGTTAGAGGTACTCATTAATTAATGTATATGAAATTCCTCTCACATGTTTCATGCTTTTATTTTCTAAAATTCATATAAATTATTTTATTATTATTATGTATTCCATGATTGATTATCCTTTATTATATGATTACCATTTTCAAGAGCGTTCTAATAATTTTTTTCATATTATTTATATTACCCATTTCTTGAGTGATATTTGGATAATTTTTTCCTAATATAAGTTTCATTTAATCTTTTCTAAGCTATGATTGAAAAAAAATCACATTTAAAATGATTAAGACATTTTCATTTTAATACCTTTATCCTTGAGACCCACCTTGTAATTTTTATCTTTCTATTGAGCCTATATAATACATGAATGAACTTATTATGAATATCCACATTACAAGCCTATTATTTCCTTCTGACCTTACTCTTGAGATTTTTACATGATATTTAATGATTTAAGTGTAAGGGAGAGGCTTTTGTGGTGATAAGGGTTGGGCTTCATTGAGTAAATATGTGAGGTGATTTTATGGGATTTTGGGAGAATTTTTATGATTATATTTCATTTTGTTTCATTGTTTTCCATCTTAATGAAAAATAAAAAATAATTACTGAAAAAAAAAGTAAAAAGAAAAATTGTAGTTCAATAATATTGAAAAAGAATTATTTTAGGATTTTTTTGAAAATAAGTTTATATTTATTTGTATCTATTTGATAATGATTCATGATTCCTATTTTATTTTGGTAAGTATGGGGTAATTTCATTTGAGAATTATTTTTTTCATTGATCTTGTCATTGATTATCATGTAATGTGATTTAGTGATAACCTTATTTTTAAACCTTAATGTTTTTTACATCATTTACTTAAATACCCTAATACTTAGAGTTATTTTATATCTATTGTGAATCCCTAATAATAAATTGTGATCATTTTATTTATGAGGTGGATAATTAAGATGATTTACAAGACTATAGCTAGGGAACAAGAACATGATGTATGATCACAAATCTACTTAAAATTCTAACCTTGAGTGATGAGAGAAAAAAAATTAAAAATGAGGTAAATTACAATTGGTATGAATATTAATAATGAATCAAGGTACATGAATGTAAGTTAGGAGAGGCTTCATAACTTTAAAAGGGTAAAGGTAAAATCATAGTTTACTTAGTTTCTTTGAAAAATGAGGTTTTGGAAAAATATTTTCTATGAAAATATTGAATGTTTATTAAACCATTGATAATATTTTTATGTTTTTGGATTTTTAATTTAAATATAGGTATCATGGGTACCCTTTTTGATTTAGTTAAGATTACATGATTGATAAAAAACAGGGGTTTAAGTGTGATGTTATTTGATGTCTATAATTCATGCATTATTTTTTTATAATTAATTTCATTAATCCTAGAATTTAATTGAAAATTATTAACTAATTATTGATAGATTTATATATATTTATGGATAATGGGGGTGTTTCATAGGGAAGTTTAAAATTTTAAATTCTAAGACATTCAATGTGGTCATTTTCATGGTAGATAAATGGATTAAAGCATATGAAAATGCTGAGATTTTTTTAGATAAATGGTGTTATTCCATGGTTTAGTTTCAACCCATTTGTGTGGATGTGGTGAAACAAGGAGTATTTTAACATGAGGTATGAAGTGAGAGATTATATGGTTTTCCAAAACATAAAATGTTAAATTCTTTGGCATGGATATTCTCATGGTTCATGTGTGTGAAGGAGTGGGGGAGGTATCTATAATAAATGCTCAGTGAAATTCCCATAGTGAGTTGAGAATGTTGTCCTGGGATGTGTCATACTGACTCAAGGGTTTTATATATGTAAGGGTTTGTATATGTTCCATGGGGATAAGATGATATAAGGAATATAGATCAATGTGGTATTACATGCATAAGGAAGTGAAGAATATGCTATAGTAAATGGGTAGTGAAACACTCATAGTTTTGAATGCATAGAATTTTGAGGAATATCATGCAGGCCAGAGGGTTTTTTATTCCATGGGATGAAATACTATTGGTGTGTTCATGTGAGAATGGAAAAGAAACACCTATAATTTCTGTGTATAAATGACCATGGTGGAAATATCTCTGGAAACATATTTAGTTTGAATATTTCTATATATATTAATTTTTTTGAGATTTATTTTTAAGGGAATTCAAGTGGTTAGACATATGGATTTTTATGCTTATATCTACACGGAGTTTACAACTGATTCAAATTTTCTAAAGATATGGATGAATATAGAGAGATATATGATGGAAATATGAGAAGATACTAGGTGTAGGATTTTATCTAAAAATAGAGGGGTTTGTGAAAACTTTTAAGAGTTTGGCCACTAGGGTGTGGATGCTTGGGTTTCGACCCAGGGGAAGTTCATAGAGTTGGGATTTCATTTCTATTTTTACACACTTTTTATATTTATGTAATTCTTAATATTTTTATTATTTTTATTCAATTATCATTTTCTCATCTATATTTTATTCTATATTCTATGTTGTGTGGTTAGTTCATCACTGATGAACACTCAACGTTGATTGGATAAACTTATAGGGGAGAGTGGAATTAGTTTAAAGGGGTGTATACCAACATGTTTTGATTCATCTTAGTTCATAATGTAATCATGTTCTATATTATTGCATTGCACTCAGTTCTTTATGTTATTTGTTAATAGATCATTGTACTAGTGTGTTTAATGATGAATGAAACCCAACATGATAGGGGTAATTAATTCATGAACACTAATTTGGATTATTCTTTTTTTATAATCATATCTTAATGAAATTTAATTATTTCAATTCATTTAACCATGAGGAGTTGAGATGTTCAAGTAGTTTTGATAATAATTGACCATATTATTTCAACTAAATTTATGGTTATGCAGCTAGTTAATGTGACTATCTTTCAAATAGAGAGAAGTTAGTCTTTTAGAGAAATATCCCCAAATACTAATTCCCCTCTCTCCACCATTTTTGTTTTCTTCCATTTATTTTACTTTGCATCTTTAGTGGTTTAATTTAATTTATCTAAATTGGGTGTCACGATCCTGACATGATTGCAACAACCTGACATTTAGTCAAGAGTCATTTAAAGTATTCTCTATTCCTCATGGGATGGACTTCATACTTCCTCTATACTACATTGTAGTAGATAGTGTTGGTTTAGGAAATATAAATTTATAAATTTGGTAACCCATCATATATAATGACACCATGAGGGCATATTACCCACAATCAACTTAGAAACAATTGGATATTCATAATTTAATGAATATTAACCTCATCAACGGAATGATAACAAGGTATCCATGAATAATATTTTGATGGTGTATGAATATTAATAGGAAATAATACTTCTTTATGGTTCATAAAGATCCCATGAATCATCCAAATCATATCCCATGGGAGTGTCAAACCAGGTGTGCAGTTAGGCCCCTTAGTTGTGAAGTGAGTGAATATCGAGTTAATACCCAACCAAAAAATTTTATGGTTAATAACCCTTGGTGTATCTAATCTAAATCTTGTATCTTCTTTTTTGTATCTATACATATATTTCATTGATAATAAACTACACACTCTTTATTTACCAAATTTTTGGATGTTTTATAGCTGTAAGAGTGTTTGATAATTATAACATCTTATGGAGTTGGTATAATGATAAATATTGGTGATATATCCTTGATAATAAGATAAGGAATTTATAATAATAAAGTATAATAACATTTATTATTTAAAACGAAATTAAATGGAAGGATTGAAAAAAATAAAGGATGAAAAGAGGTTAAAAATGCTTACTTTATAAAGTGGCTTCTTAAAGATTGAGAGAAATATCTAAGAACCTTAGGAGATCTTTTGAGAGACCATTGATAGATATAATGAGTTTTAATTTGTGTTCAATGGCTTTAGAGTGGAGAGGAATGGAATAATGGGTGGGTATTTATAGAAAATGAGGGGGAATTCATTAATAATTTCTAAACAAAGGCCTTGGACTCTAGGTTATAGAAAGTAGAAAACCATTGTCCTTCCCATGGTTTTAGCCCATGGTATTTGACATAATAGAACTATTTTTTAGTATTTTTAAATTTAATAATCAAAATCATTAAACATTATTATCATGGATGCGGAAGAGATTCTTATTCATAAAGAACTATTTCTAAAATCTTAAAATATACTTTAGGTTTTAGAAATTTTTTTATTGTTTTGGAAAATTAATTTTATTACTTTGAAATGAATTATTTTAATTAGAAAACACATTTTTGTTAATAAATCCTTTATAATATTTATTACAACATTTTAAGTATTTATGAAGTCGTAATACATATTGTATATTCCTATCGTATTTTAATTTTTACCCAAAAATTTGATTGTATCTGAAAATTATGAAAAATTCACCATTGGAAAATTTAAAAATATTGATTTAAAAAAAATTCATTTTGTCAAAATAATTTTCTTAATATGATAATTATAATATTTAAATAAAATACTTATTTATAAAAAAAATTGATTTTTATTACACAATTAACTTTATAACCCTTATAAAAACCATATATGATTAAATAAAATTATTTTATTATTTATATATGAATAAATATTATTGTTAGAAACAATTTTATGAAAATAATTTTTTATTTAAAATTTCATAATTCATCATAAATATGCATTGTAATATATATTTTCCAAAAAAATAATTATGGTTTCTTTGTATTAAAAATATATTTTACCACATTCATCATATAATAATGTTTATTTTATATTTTATTTAAGGGTGATATATTAAATAGAAAAATGGGATCATTATAACCACTATTTCATTTCAAAAATAATTTACACCTTAATTCTACTTAAGGTCTAGATACATGATCCCTTATCACATCAGCATAATATTTAAGGTCAAGGTGTGTGATGGTGGAACTTTCATGAGGTGTTTTAGCTAACACCAACCTTATAATGATCTTTACTAGATTGAACTTATCCCAAAAATTAGTTTGACCAAGTCTTAGTTATTTAATCTCAACTAGGTATTGGTTAAGGGAAAACCCTACTGATGCCACCTCCATCCCAAGCTATGATAAATGAACTTCATAAGGGATATTCCTACTAGTTAAGGCCATGTTTTCTCCCTCTTTCATCTACTATCTCTCATCATTACCCTTTATATGAAATAATTATAATGGTAAATTTATTACTAATACTCATAATTCACAAAATTTAAAATGAACATCGATTATATTGGCCAATAATCATAATATCTAATTGTCATAATGTTCATATTTACTTCTTATAAATTCATCCAAACCAATCTTCTAAATGATATTTTTCATTTTTACCACCCAAAATATATTGATTATTTATATTTTTTTATTATTATTTTATAATATTCTTATAATAATCGTGATGTTTATTAGAGAATATGATCTTGAAGACATATAAATTGTACTTTCATTTTTTATTTTGTTTTTACATTATTAGTTATAAAAGTGTTAATAAATTTGTACCTTTTATTTGTAAGGAATTACTTATTAATAAGATATTTTCATTCCATAATAGAATTTTTTTGAGTGTTACATTCTCCGCCCTTAAAAAATTCCATCCTCAAAATTTGGGGTGTATAACAATAAATAAAAAAGGGTAATTCTTCCTCATTTCTTCCACAGGCTCCCATGTTTCTTCTTCCAGATTGTGATTCCTCTAAATAACTTTCACTAGTCGGGTTACTTGATACTGTAATACCTGCTCTCTAGTGTCAAGATTGTGGATTATCTCTTGATTATATGAAAATTAATTACTTTATTAGGCTCCCATGTGTTGGGTATGGAATGTACTTTATCAACATCAAAACATGGAAGACACCATGTACTTTAAAGAGGTTAGGTGGAAAATAAAAATGATAAACCACATTTCAAATTCTCTCTAAAATTTTAAAAGTACCAATTTATCTTAGACATAACTTCCCCTTCTTGGAAGAACTTATTAATCCCTTCCATGGTGACACCTATAAGAATACATGAACTACTTATTGTAATTCCAATTCCTTCCTCCAATTATCAGCATAGATTTTTTGTCTTCTTTAAGTTGTCTTGATATGATTATGGATAACTATCACCTTCTTAGTTTTCTCCTCAATGGTTTTTGGTCCAACTATCCTCCTTTAATTAAATTCATCTGAATAGGTTAGAGTAGGATATATTTTTTCATATAAGGACTCATAAAGTGCCATTTTTATGCTCGAATAGAATCTATTTCTGTATAAAAATTCTACTAGAGGTAGGTATCGGAACCATGTTTATTGTAAGTTAATAGATAATGAACTCTACATGTTCTCTAGGGTTTGGATAGTATTTTTAGACTACCCATTAGTTTATGGATGATAAGTGGTTCTCAAATGTACCTCAGTGTTAAAATATTTTTAAATTCTTCTATAAAATGTTTATGTGAAATTAGGGTTATGATCATATACAATTGATAAAAGTGCACCATAAAGTCTCAAAACTTCATTGATATAGATTTCTTCACGAAGTTCAAGGGGTAAGGTCCTCCCTTATATCTAGTAAATGTGTAGAATTGGTAAGGAAATCCAGAATGACCCATATAACATCATTGATCTTATATGTATTAGGTATACTAGTAAAAACGTTTATTAAGATGTTGTATCATATCCACATTGGTATAAGTATAGGTTGCATCAAACCCTTTGGGAGTTTTCTATCAACATTTACTTATTAGAATACCAAGAATCTAGATACATATTAAGTAATTTCCCACTTTATATTTTCCCACCAGAAGTTCTCTTTTAGATCCCTATACATCTTGGTACTACCTAGTTGTATAGAGAAGTTTGAGCTATGAGATTCATCAATCAATTCCCTTTTTATAAAAGGTATTGATGGTATATATAGGCTATTTCCAAACATCAACAAACCATATTTATAGATGAATTATGTCGATCTCCCATCTTTTATGGCTTTAATCTTATTTTGCAAACCCCTTTTATCCTGTTGAGACCTCTCTATCTTGACTAGTAAATATTGTTGGGTAATTACTTAGAAAAGGAATTATGTTTCTACTTACTTAATAACTTTTATATCCAACTTTAATAAATCCATAAATATTGGATCCTTGTCCATCCTCGTCATTTATGGGACTCCACAATCCTTTATACTCAACTCATCTTCCATCTTGTTTTCCATCCCAAGGTGGTAGATTATTTCATATTCATAGTCCTTGAGTAGTTACAACCATCTTATATGTTTCATTTTGATCTATTTCTATGTGAATATATACTTTAAACATTTTTTATCTATATGTATGTCACATATTTCACCATAAATATAGTGTATCTATATATTTAAATTGAAGATTATGGCTGACAAATCAAGGCCATGATTTGGATTGTTTTGATCATGGGTCATCAACCAAATTGACTCATTAGCAACGACTCTATCATTACACAAAATGAAACACCATACTCCTTTCTTTAATTCATCACTACATATAAAAAATTATACTTTTCTAGATAGAAGTTCAATAATGGTGCATTAATCAATATTTTCTTAATTTCTTGAATGATTTCTTCACACTCCTTAGAACATATGGATTTTTACCCTTTCCATGGAAACTTGGTTAATAAATTATCTAATTAATAAGATTTTCTACAAATTACCGATAGTAACCAACCAATCTAAGGAAATTACATATCTCAGTTAAATACACTAGTGTGGGATAATCTTTAACAAACATTTTCTATAGCTCCATGACCCCCTAAAGCTCGAACTCAGTGTCTACTACCATTATATTGGAATTATTATAAGTAAATGTAGACTAAAGGACCGATTAGTTTATTAGTCTTAGTAAACCAAATATATACATGAGTCCTGTTTTACAAATGAATACAAAAATTACAATATAATTTTTTCAATAATAAATTTATTCCCACTTATAAAATCCTTTAATATATTTCCTAGTACACTTATTGGATTACTTGGGAATGAAACAAAATAAGGGTGATCTCTAATTCTCAGTAAGGGTTAAGTACAATAGAATAAATAGTGAATAAAAGAGCATAATCAATATGGTAAGGTAATAACTAAAAACACATTCCATTCAAATAATTGGATAATGAATAATTGATATGGAAGTACAAATAACTAAAACACAATCCATTTAATAAATTAACTGAGAATGAAATGAATCCATAGATAATGTCAAAGAAAAAATCTCATAGATAATAATAACTAAATACTAAATAAAGTAAATGCTTAAATATCAGACGTCATGTTTCCCAGACACATGATACATTTACCATCAAGATCTATCCTCAATACATTTTAAAAAATACTATGTACAAATCGAATTGGTTTGGCCTACTATAACACTACTATTAATACCTTTCACATGGTAGTTTAAAACTTATTAAAAACAAATTTGAAGGGTTTGTTGTTAACTGAATTCATCCCATGATACTACTGATGCATCGAGGGGCTTACATTAGCTAATCCCCAAAATGTATAGTGAATGTCAAGTCATTCCTCATATATTGAAATATTCAATTTAAATAATAAAAAATGTTCCTTATCAAATATCCATATTGAATAAAAGATACGTATTTATCAATAGTTCCCTAGTTAATCAAATATTTATCAAAGTGAACACCATATGTAAAAATGGTATACAGTTTAGGAAATAATAATATCCATTACATAAAAATATGGATATATGATATAAATTTCATTTACAATAAAAATGATCATAAGTAAGTGATTATTTCAAGAGAAAGTTAACAATCATAAAAGAAAGTGATATTGTAAAGATAACTTTTACCACTTGGTAATTTTCAAGTCAAAACCCCTTGAATGGGAGAGTTCAAATTGAAACTTAAAATACCATGAATTATGATTTAATCATGATATTAAATTAGGTATTATATACACCCTTTTGAAGTGAATAATAACAAATAAGTCTCAATGGAATGTAAATTGAGATGAAATCTCTTACCTTGCGTTTCCTTTCTGGTGAACATCATTTAACCTCATGTATATTGTTTTTAAGAATGTTATTAACTTATAAAAAACCATAATCATATTTATAATATCATATATTAACTTATTATAATATCTTACTACCCTTTTGTTAACAATATTTCATTATTTTCACTATTTTAGGTGTTAATTGCCTAGTTTTTCGAGTATATTTTGACTTTTTATTTTTTTTGTTCTTACGTCGATCATGATTTCATCATCTATAGGATTTAAACCATGATGTAAATATCATATATATTAATATTTATTTATAATAATCCATAAATTTTGGATATAGGAAATGAAATGCACTGTTCATGAAGATGATAGGTCGTACGTACACATGAACACTACTTCCATTTCCTTGTTATATTTAAAAGAATGAAAAGTAAATGATATATATATATGTGTGTGTGTGTGTGTGTGTATTATAATTCCAGTATCATATGTATGTCATATATGTCACATAGTTTTATTGAAAATATCCTTTATACATTCCATGTATAGCATGAACAAATCACTTCACTTTGAGGAGACAGTAGTCCACACGTCCACAAATGATGTTATCGTATTACCAAAAAATGGAAATCATGAAGGTATGTGTTATAAAAGAATTATATAAGAATAAATACATTATAAATATTATATATATAATATATAAACTATAAATCCATCATTATTTCCAACCTTTAAAGGTGGTAAATGGAAGAATGAACGACATTGGTTCGCAAGGCGGTAGTTCGTCGTACACATGAATAATGATTGTGTATCCCATTTGATGGATGTGTATGAAATTGTAGGTAATAATATTATCATAAAAACATCTCGGTGTATTTAAGATACTAAGTTTATTATATAAGTGTGATATAAAAAGAATTGAAGGGGTGGATAAGTAAATGAAACAAAAGTGATTGTTGAAGAACGCTACCTCTTATTCAGATAACTCCTTTTGGATTATACCAAAAACATCCTTGGTTTTCCTTCTTCCCAAAGTGAGAATTATTGGATGAATAGAGGTATATTGAGATATAATTTGGTCATAGTTTGGCTGAGCGAAAAGGCTTGAGAGGTTTAAATAAGTGGGAGGGGTGAGTGCCTTTTTATAGTAGAGGAGTGACATTCTTGTAAATTTTTGAAAGATGGAATTACAACCATGTTTTCTCCATTTCAAGTGGTTCCAATAATGAACAAAATTTGATAAAAGGGAGGATATGGTCAAAAAAATGGCCATAAAATGGATTTTGGAAAAGTATCTAGGTCATATTATCCCTTAAGTTTATGGTTTAGTCCCTTGTTAAGCTAATTTTTCTCTTAATCATTGTAATTAATTTTAATTACTTTCATGAACATTTTTGGTAAAAACAGATTTGTAGGGATTGAATAAGATGATCCATGAAAATTTTAAAAATGGATTAATTCATCCATGTATATCACCTTGGGGTGCACCAATTTATTTTAATAAGAAAGATAGATCAATGTGACTCTGAATTGATTATCAAGGACAAAAAAAGATCACTATCGAGAAAAAATATCCTATAACCCATATTGATGAATTATTTGATCAAATGTGTGATGATAAATAATTTTATAAGATTTAACTTTTTTTTGTATCATCAATTGAGGTTTAAGAAGGATGATATACCCAAGATATCATTCCGTATAAGGTATGGATACTATTAATTTATAGTGATTCCATTTGGTCATACAAATTCCCACGCTATATTCAAGGATTTAATTAATAAATTCATTATAGATTATATTGATCAGTTTTGGGTAGTCTTTATATACAATATAATTATATATTCAAAGAGAAAGGAATGACATTATGTTCAATTGAGGATTATTTTGAGAACCCTGAGGAAGGATAATCTATATGTAAAATTTATCAAGTGTGAATTTTAGCTTAAGAAAGTTTCATTCTCGGGACATATAATATCTATTTAGGGTATATCAAAGGATCCATAAATGAATAAAGTTATTGAAAATTGGCCCAGACTAACCATTGTGACAAAGAACCATATTTTTCTTGGTTTGGATGGATATTATCGATGCATTGTAGAAAATTTATCACAGTTCATTAACTTTTTATATCTAAATTTAATATAAAAATGATTCATTATTCATCAAATTTATCATAGTTCATTAAATTTTTAGATGAAAAATTAGTTTTTAATTAAAATTCAGTATTTTTCATTATTCATCAAAAAATAAAACTTCACACAAAAATATAAAAAAAATCACCCTAAAATAATTTTTACATTAATATTTAAAAAATAATGTTTATTTTGAAATATAAAATTTATAAATGTTTAATGAATCAAATTTAAAATAGGTTCTCCATTAAAATGTGGTAAAACTATCTTTAGAAAAATATAGGTTTTTATGCATAAAATTGAGTTTGTTCTTATATTATGTCTATAAAATATATTGGATGAATGTAAAATATATTTAATTGAATATAATATATATATATATATATTTAATTAAGATCATTCACTAATAGTATTTAATTTAATTTATTAGGATAAAACACTATTATGATCATAAATACATTTACTTTATATTCAATTAGTTTTCATATCCATTTCTAATTAATTAGTAAGCTATGAATTCATTTTTTATTTTTGTAAACCATATATTTTAATAAGTTAGTAAAACCTATTCATAAACACAAATTTAAAATCTAGTTTATATATTATTATATTAAATAAGAATATTTTAATAATATATTGTTGCTCAATAAAACTCATTCTTTCATGTAATGAAAGTTATCGAAGAAACTCATTGTTGCGTGTGATGCAAGATAAATTAGTATTGCATGAATTATAATCTATAGAATATATTAAATTTATTTTAAATATTAAATATACCATAAAGTATCAAGAGGTTATATTCCTTTCTATGTTTGGTGTTGTGTTTTATACATGATATCAAATAAAAATTTACTCTTTTAGAATTTTCGGGGTGTTATATTCTCCCCATATTAAATAAATTGAATCCTCGTAATTTAAACTCAATATTGGTAGTAAAAGGTTTGATATTTAGAAATTAATTTGTTAAAACACACACATCATAAAAGAGTTTATAAAAAACCCTCTTAATAATATATAATGAGAAGTACAAAGGTCACATCGAATAACATATAAATAGTTTTCTATATAGGAGAACGTTAGTGGAAAGTGAAAATATGAACTTGGAGGAAAAGCGTAAATATTTATAAGGAGTGATTGAGGTCATTGATCATAAACAAGTGAATGATCAATGAAAAGTTGAGGGCCTCAAAGCCATAAATCTGTGATGATTTAAAAGACCATAGGTTCAATAAAAATTAAGGTATTATGACAACATTTTTGTTTTAAGATACTTTTTCCAAATGTTGAATATTTTTTATTGACCAATAATATAAGGAAATATAATTAATTGACACGTTTAAATTTCATAAGAACAATTTTATCTTTTAGTTATTATTTGACCAAATTTTAATTCATACCTTACTTCAAGAAATGAATATCCAAAAATTAACTTTGATGCTCGAAGCACTAAAATACACGCTTAATAGATCATAAGGCCCATAAAAGATTGAAAAGTATTTCCATTTGCCTTTAACTATTATATAAATACAATATGGTTAATATATTAATCTCTAAACATAAAAAGTTACGCTGTTAGTTCATTATTAATATTTATTCATCAAATTGTTTAACTAAAAATAATTACACCTTATCCAGGACATCGCATAGGCCAGATGTAGGCATGAAAACCTTATCATCCTTCGATCATAGGTTCAAGACACACCTACTTATAGGTTGTAATATTTCTAAAACCATATTAATATAATTTTGAAAATATGTATGATGGACGTCCTTAAATTTTAATCATTTAATAACCTTTTCGCTACCGTTTTCAATACAATATATTTTTTTTTCAAATCCTAATAATTTAATTTGAGTATTATTACAATGTCATTAATTATAATAATAACCCTAAATTTTATCAATCCCTTTAAAATAATTTATATAAAATATATATTCATAATTCCTAAAATAAATTTTCCACTAAAAACTATACTTTCTATAAATTTCTCCCTAAAATGTCCCTAATCTTGGTATACTCTCATTATATAAAACCTAAAATAGTTTTTTTAGTATTTAAACTTATGATCAACCTTAATCTTATAATCTAGTGATGTCATCCATAAATATCAAGTTAATGAAGACATGGATGCTTCTATGCTAATCTTTAAAGTCTATCTTAGGGTTATGTTCCCTAATATATGTTTTCCAAAATCTAGTTCCCAACATTGATACTAAAATTCCTTTGATACCAACTATAGAACCGCAACCATAGAAATCCTAGATCCAGTGTCTAATACCATTACATTGGCATGATTACATGGAAATGAAGCTCGATGGACTGATTATTTTAGTAGTCTTGGTAAACCAGATACATACATGAGTCTTATTTTATAAATGAATACATTAATTACAACATAATTTTTTTTATAATAACTGTATTTCCACTTAGGAAATCCTTGCATGTATTTCTTAACACACTTATTGGATTCTTGGGGAAGGAAAAAAATATGGGTGAGCTCAAATGCTTAGTAAGGGTTAAGTACAGTGAAAGAAATAATGAATCAATGAGAATAATAAATATGAAAAGGAAATAAATGAAATCACATGTCATTAAAATAATTGGATAGGGAATAATCAATATGGAAAAGAAAATAAATTAAACACATTCCATTTAATCAATGAAATTATAATGAAATGAATCCATAGATAATATCAAGGAAAAAATCTCATGGATAATAATAACTGAATATTGAATGAAGGAAATACTTAATTATAAGATGTCATGTTTCCTAGGAACATGATACCTTTACCACCAATATCTATCCTCAAGACAGTTTAAGATATACTGGGCACAAACAAATTTGGTTTTTCTAACCATAACTCTACTATCAATACCTTTCACAAGACAGTTTCAAACTACTTGGAAACAAACATGAAGGGTTTTCGCCAACTAAATTTGTCCCATGAGACTATCAATGAATCGAGGGGATTGAATTAAATATCCCCAACCCGTATAGTGAATGTAAAAATAATTCCTCATATAGTGAAAAATTCAATTTAAATTATAAAAAATGTGCCTTATCAAATATACATATTGAATAAAAGATATAGATTTATCAATAATTCCCCAGTTAATTAAATAACTGTCAAAATGAACACTATGTGTAAAAATTGTATACGGGTTAGGAAATAATAATATATATTTCATGATAATATGGATATTTGATATAAATTTAATGTATAATAAAAATTAAAATTAGGAAGTGATTATCTTAATATAAAGTTAACAATCAGAAAAGAAAGTGATATTGCAAAGTTAAATTTTACCGCTAAGTAATTTTCAAGTCAAAACCCCTTGAATGAGATAGTTCAAAGTGAAACATAAAATAACATGAAGTATGAGTGAATCATGATATTAAATGACAAAGTTTCAGTAAATATACACCATATTAAAGTAAATAATAACAAATAAGTCTCAATAGAATGTAAATTGAGACAAAA
This sequence comes from Viscum album, assembly GCA_963277665.1. Classification (NCBI taxonomy): domain Eukaryota; kingdom Viridiplantae; phylum Streptophyta; class Magnoliopsida; order Santalales; family Viscaceae; genus Viscum; species Viscum album. Next base: position 2,112,180,713 of record OY728125.1, on the reverse strand, counting down.
TCTCTTACCTTCCATTTCCTTTTGGGTGAAAATAATTTAAACTCTTGTATAATGGTTTTAATCATGTTATTAAATTATAAAATAACTATAATAATATTTATAATATCATATATTTACTTTTTATAATATCTTATTACCCATTTTTAACAATCTTTCATTATTTTCACTATTTTGTGTGTTAATTGCCTAGTTTTTCAAGTATGTTTTGACTTGTTATTTTTGTTCTTCTTATGTCGATCATGACTTCATCATATACAGGATGAAAACCATGATTTAAATATCATATATATTCTATAAATATGTATTTATAATAATACATAAATTTTGTAGATATTAAATTAAATGCATCATTCATGGAGATGATAGGTCATACGTACGCATGAATGTTGCTTCCATTTCCTTATCGTATTTAAAAAAAAGAAAAGTAAATGATATATATATATATATTATAACTAAATTATCATATTTATGTCATATATATCATTAATTTTTATTAAAACCATCTTTTATACATTCCATGTATAGCGTGAATGAATAACAACGCTTTGAGGAGGTGGTAGTCCACACGTCCACAAACGATGTTATCGTATTCCCACAAAATATAAAGAATGAATTTATGTGTTATAAAATAATTATAGAAGCATAAATTAATTATAAATACTATATATATCATATATAAACTATAAATCCATCATTATTTTCAACCTTTAAAGGTGGTAAATGGAAGAACGAACAACATCGGTTCGCGAGGCGGTAGTTTGCCGTACACACAAACGATGATTGTGTATCCCATTTGATTGATGTTTATGAAAGTGTAGGTAAAAATATTATCATAAAAACATCTCAGTATATTTAGTATACTATTTTTATTATATAATCATGATATAAAAATAATTTATGTGGTGGATAATTAAATGAAACAAAAGTGATTGTTGAAGAACGTTACATTTTATTCAGGTAACTCCTTTTGGTTTATACCAAAATACTTACTTGATTTTCCTTATGCCCAAATTTAGGATTCTAGGATTATGGTAAGGATGTTTGGATATTATTTGGGAAGATTTTGGATGATCCAAATGGATTTATAGGTGTGAATAAGTTTGATGGGTGAGTTTCTTTTTATAGTGGAAGGGGAGTGACATTCTTGTAAATTTTTTAAAGAGGAAATTACACCCACATTTTTTCCATGTAAAGTGGATAAAACAATGAATAAAATTAAATAAAATGGAGGATATGGTATAAATATGGATATCCAATGAATTTTGGACAAGTTTATAGGTTGTTTTTTCCCTTGAGTTTAAGATTTAGTCCCTTGTGAAGCTAATTTTCTCTTAATTGTTGTAATTAATTTTAATTACTTTCACTAATATTTTTGGTAAAAACCAAGTTGATATTATTAGACTATAAATATTATAATTATTCCAAATATTTATATCTTCTTTTACAAATTCAATTCATAGAAGTTGAAAAATTAAATTTAAAGGAAATCCCGCAAACGTGGTGAGAAAGAGAGTTTTTAAAGTGAAAATATTCAAAAGTTCATTAAGTTTTATATCTAAATTTAATATAAAAATGATTCCAATGAACTAAATTAGATTATGTTATTTATAATTTAAATAATTAAATATTAAAACCATTTTAAAATATAACTTAACACTCTAAATTATATTGAAGAAAAAGTAGTTTTCAATTAAAATTTAGTATTTTTCACTATTCATCAAAAAATGAAACTTCACAGAAAAATACCAAAAATTAACTCTAAGATAATTTTTACATTAAAATTTAGAAAATTAATTTTATTTTTACATATTAAATTTATAAAAGTTCAAAAAAATTGATTTAAAATAGGTTCTCCATTAAAAAGCAGTAAAACTCCTTTTAGAAAAATATAGGTTTTTATGCGTAAAATTGGGCTTGTTCTTATCTTATGTCGATAAAATCTATTAGATGAATGTAAAAAATATTTTATTTAATATATAATATATATATTTCATTAATATAATTCACTAATATAAATTAATTTAATTTATTAGGATAAAACACCTTTGTGAGCATACAAACATTTCCTTTATATTTAATTAGTTTTTATATTCATTTATAATTAATTGGTAACCTATGAATTCATTTTATATTTATGTAAATTGTATATTTTCATAATTTAGTTAATTCTATTCATATATTCCAATTTAATATCTATTTTATATCTTGTTATATTAAATAATAATATTTTAATAATATATTACTGCTTAGTAAAATCGGTCTTGCATGTAACACAAATCATCAAAGAAACTCGTTGTTGTGTGAAATGAAAGATAACTCAATATTTTATGAATTAAAAGATATATAATATATTAAATTTATTTTAAATATTAAATAAACCATAAAGTATCAATAAGTTATATTTCTTTCTATGTTTTGTGTTGTGTGTCATACACACTATCGAATAAAAAGTTACTCTTTTAAAATTTTCAGGGTGTTACATTTTATTTGCAGGATCAATTGATATCCCATCCCTAGAGACAATATGGTCAAGGAAAGAATTTGAATAAAAAATTCACACTCATTGAATTTCACATATTATTCCTTCTCCCTTATAGTCTCAAGGAAAATTCGTAAATAGTCCTTATGATCTTCATAGTACTTAGATCTATGAAAATTGAGGGTTAATTTTTTAACCCAAATGGTATTAATATGAACTCATAATTCCCATATATTGTATGATTTGTTTTTCTATATTACCCTTCTTGAATTTTAAATTATGATAACTAGAATGAAGATCAATATTTAAGAAGTATTGAGCTCCTTGAACTTGATCAAATAGACAATTAATATAAGGTATGAGATACTTGTTCTTAGTTTTAATGTAATTAGTATCTCCATATTCAATTCATAACCTCATAAACCCTTCCAAATTTTTCAAAAATAATACAAATGATTCCCAAGGTGAAAAAGTAGGGCGTATGATTACCTTATCACAAAACTATTGCATTTTTTTCTTTAATTCCACCAATTATACTGAATAAATTTTATAGGGAGTTTTAGATACAGTTTTTTCATCATGGATAAGGACAATAGAGAACTCAAAATCATGATCATGTGGATATCCACATAGTTCCTTTAGAAATACATCAATGTAATCCCTCATAATAGAAACATTATCTATATTAAGGATATCATTATCATTCACCGATTTTACTTATTTAATAATTTCATTGAAATGATTCATTGGAGGTGGTTCCAAATGTGAATCACGAAATGAAGTCTCTCCTCTGAAAAAGGGATTATATTCCAGCCTCAGAGATTGTAATCTCCTACTCACAACAACAAAAATATTATATTATACTTTGAGATCCAATACATACTAAGGATTATGTCAAATTCACCCATTGGTATTATCAAAAAGTTTACAACTAAAGAACCTCTATGTATTTTAATAGAGATAGAGCGATACACTTTTGTTACTATAAGATTTACATAAGATGTTTTAATTGACAAATAATTCCTTAATGAATCAGGGGATGATTCAATGTTCTTAGAAAACTTGAAAGATATGAATAAGTGTGTAGATATAGAATCTAATCATACATTTTATGAATTTGAGTTTTTGATCAAAATACATACCATGACATAATTTGGGCCCTCAAATTTTACTATGGTGATGACATGAGTAAAAGGCCCAAGTAGGATCTATGTGATCACTGAGAGTGGGATGGGTGAATTAGTGATCTCTTTATCTTTTATGTTATTTCTTATAAAAAACCTTCACTGTAACACCCCTCCCCTACCTCATTGTCTTGAGGAGGCAGTGAGGGCTACTTGGCCTTAAGCGACGTTCCCAAGATGCCAAAGGCTGGAAATAAATGCTGAGGGCTTCGATATTAAGTTGGGGAACGATTTTCCCTTAAGAAAAAACCAACCAAACCAACAACTAATGATGCGTGCACTTTCAAACCCAAACATGTATTCCCAAAATACAACCAATTTGTTTCACAATACAACCCAAAACCAATACAACTAGACATGTCCACAAAACATCAGAGTACACTGCGGAAACTAAACAACCAAACACCACAAGCCATGAAACCACCACAGCTTCACACCAAGCTCCAAGCTCCAAGCTCCACCAAGGAATCACAATGCTTCACTAAAGGAGGGTGATGCCTTACCTTTACCCACGTCACGGTACACGACATCTGCAAAGACACCAACGTGCCAAAGCATGGGGTGAGTACTAAAACTCAGTAGGTTTTCCCCAAATGACTTCCCTACACACGCCACTAGGATAAAACCGTTAGCACATTTATATAAAATAGTTTATATAAAATAATCACAAGTGTTGCCATTACCATAAGCCAACCACACCCTTACCAAGCCATTTCACCCAAACCAAACCACCAAGGGAAATCCAAACAACAAGCCGCAAACCATTCCAACATTTACACATTAGCACAAAAATTCCATCTTGTAAAGCAATGCACAACAAAACAACCATAATAACCAAACGGTGGAACTTCCTTCCAACCCGTTCACCCATTCACACCAAGCGGCACTTCCCGTCCACTTATCCTTGATGGTGGACCTTCCGTACACTATCCATCCCATTTTTATATTAGTACTTCTCACCACTTCCACACAACATTCCAATCAATCACAACCAAGCATATAACCCACCAAGGTCACAACCACATGCAATCAACCAATTCCATTTCATATCAATCCACTTCAATAAATTACCCATTTATTGAAAACCATTTTCCATGACAAACAACATTTTAATAAAACAACCCTTTCATTGAAAACCATTTCCATAAATAATTTTCACAAATCAACCCTAGCATCCCATTTTAAAATCTCCATTTTAAAATCCACAATAATAGCATTTCCCCACAAAACCCTCTTTTTCCCAAAAATCCCCAAAACATCACCCAAGGGATTTCTAACCAATTTCGCACATCAAAACACAATTAATTTCAATCACAACAAACTAATTGTAACCAAAACCATTAGCTATAACCAAGTGGATTTAAGAGAGAATCCACCTACCTTTAGGGTTCCTGAGAATCGACCCACAATCAATCACACCTCCAATCCAACAAACGCACCACCGAAACCTCTCTAGATCCCTTCCCCTAACATTCACAAGCCTTAAAACATCAACCAAGGAAACCACAACCCTAGTTCTTCACACCACAAGTGTAGATCTAGAAAACCAAGAAAGATAGGGATGTAGATCTAGAGGAAAACACAAGAGAAACAAGAGGAGAGACTTACCTGGGAGAAACCACCTTCAAATCGCCAAGAAACCTCTTAAAAATCCTTCCAAACCGAGTGGGAGAGCACCCTTAACCCCTGAGAACCCAAAATCCTGAGTGTGGCTTGAGTGGGAGGAAGTTTGGAGAGAAATAGGTTAATCCTGAGGGTTCCCAGAACTTATAACCCTATTTTTAAGTGGTTGCACGATTAGTACGCATGGTTTGGAAAACTGTGCGCTAACCGTGCGCATGATACTACCTTGGGAGCAAGGGTCTGCACGGTTTCCTCACACGGTTTGGAAAACCGTGCACAGGCTGTGTGAAACCTACTGTCTCCTCTACACTGCTTCCTAGAGAATCCGCATGGTTTCCACTAACCGTGATCAAACTGTACACCCCTTTAAAAGTCTCCAAACTCATCCAAAACCATTACAAACTCTCACAACCTCTTCCCAACTCATCCCATGAACTTTAAACACATAAAAATGCATGAAAAAAGGATACATACCTCAAACCGGGGGTACTACATTCTCCCCACCATTGGACTTTCCTTCCTCAGAAAGTAGTGAACCCGCCCTTTGCCGAAAGAGCTCGGGCCACTGCTCGACCATCTCTTTCTCCCGCTACCAAGTCTCCTCTTGAATCTGACCATGTTTCCACAAAACACGAACTAAACCGATGATTTTACAATGCAAGAATTTCTCTTTCCTATCCACAACCCGCACTGGAACGTGCACCAACGAAGCATCCGGTTCTAGCTCAACATGATCCCATCAAATCACATGGTCATGATCCGGATGATACTTTTTCAACTGCGACAGATGAAACACATTGTGCACCACACTGAACCTAGGTGGAAAAGCCAAATGATAAGCCACCTCACCAACCCGCTCAAGAATCTCAAAGGGTCCAATATACCTCAGATATAACTTTCCCTGCTTTCAAAACTGACGATGTTCCAACCTAGGAGAGATCCTCAAGAAAACATAATCACTCACCTCAAACAACAACGGCCGTCAAAGATGATCCGCATACGATTTCTGAAGACTCTGAGCCATCTCCATTCTCTTCCTAATCAACTTTATCATCTCTGTCGTCTCCTGGACAAGGCTCGGTCCAACCATTGAGGACTCACCCGTTTCCACCCAACATAGTGGAGAACGATAAGGCCGCCCATACAACACTTCAAACAGAGCCATCTTTATGGAAGCCTGATAACTATTATTGTACGAGAACTCAACCAACGACAAGTGATCCTCCCACGAACCACCAAAATCCATGATACAAGCCCGCAACATATCCTCCAGAGTTTGTATCGTCTTTTCGGATTGACCATCCGTCTGAGGGTGATACACCGTACTCATAGTCAACTATGTCCCAAGGGATTGCTGTAAGGATTTCCAGAAACGAGATGTAAACCTCGGATCTCTATTTGATACAATTGAAACTGAAACACCATGCCTCTTTACCACCTCCCGGATACAAATTTTGGACAGATCCTTCACTGTATGAGATTCATGAATTGGAATGAAATGGGTCAACTTTGTTAGCCGATCCACTATCACCCAAATGGCATCGTGCTTTCTGACCATTCTTGGGAGACCCGTGACAAAGTCCATCACTATCTGTTCCCACTTCCAAATAGGGATTGTTAAAGACTGCAACATTCCTGCTAGCCTCTGATGCTCTACCTTGACCTGCTGACAAGTCAAGCATCTCGAAACAAACTCGACCACTGTTCTTTTCATACCAGCCCACCAGAACTGTGCTTTCAATGCTTTATAAATTTTCTGAATTCTAGGATGAATATCCCACCTAGAATGATGATACGCCCTAAGAAGATCCTCCTAAAAAGAAACTGGTACAACCATCCTATTCTGAAAACACAAAACTGAATCTTTATTCAGTTGCCAACCCTCAATGGTCTCCCCACCATTGAGTCTCGACCCCATGGTCACACACTCAGAATCAGATATATGTGCCTCTCTAACCAGGCCAACCAAGTCAGGAATCAACAAAATCAGAAATAAGACCGCTCTATCACCCTGGTCCTCACATTCCAACCGCATGTTAGCTATAACCAACATCAACTACCACTGGTCCGATGCCTGTTTCACCACCTAAGCATATGATTTTCTACTTAATACATCATCCACCGAATTTCCCTTACCTGGTGTGTACATCAAGTCAAAATAAAAAATCTGGAGATATTCCATCCATCTCCTTTGCCTCAAGTTCAAATCCCTTTGTGAGAAAATGTGCTTCAAGCTCTTATGATCTGTATATACCGTGAATTTTTCACCAAAGAGGTAATGAAGCCACACTTTCAAAGCATGGACCACTTCTGCCAACTCCAAATCATGAGTTGGGTAGTTCTTCTCATGCACTCTCAACTTTCGTGAGACATACGTAACCACATGATTCCCTTTCATGAGAACGCACCCCAACCCTGATCCCGATGCATCGCAATACATCACGTACCCTTTTCCTGGTTCTGGAAAAACCAATATTGGTGCTGATGTAAGACGAACCTTTAGCTCTTCGAAACAATGCTTAAACTATTCATTCCACTGGAATGGAACATTATTTCTTGTCAAAGTTTTCATTAGCGAAGCCAAATGTGAAAAATCATGAACAAAACGTTGATAATACCCAGCTAGACCAAGAAAACTTCGTATCTCAAACACATTATTTGGAGGTTGACACGAGATAACAACCTCTATCCTTTCCGGATCCACTGAAACACCTCTTTCAGAAATCACATGGCCAAGAAAATGAACTTCCTATATCCAAAAGTCACACTTTGACAATTTGGCATACAACCGCTGATCCCTCAAGATCCCCAACACTGTTGCCAAGTATTGCTCATGCTCCACCCTTGTCTTTGAATACACTAGAATATCATCTACAAACACCACCACAAATGAATCCAGATATCTTTGAAATATCTGATTCATCAATTCCATAAACACCGTTGGTGCATTCATTAGACCAAAGGGCATAACCACATATTCATAATGGCCATATCTACTTCTGAAAGCTGTTTTAGGAATATCCTCCTTCCTCACCCATAATTGATGATATCTTGAACTCAGGTTGATCTTGGAGAACCACTGGGCTCCCCTCAACTGGTTAAACAAATCATCAATTCGTGGAAGTGGATATCTATTCTTTATTGTAACTTGGTTAAGTCTACGATAATCAACATAGAGCCTCAAAGTTCTATCCGCCTTTTTTACAAACAACACCGGCGCTACCCACAGAGACGTGCTAGGCCAGATAAACCCTTTGTTTTCTAACTCTTCCAACTGGACTTTCAATTCCCACAATTCAACTGGTGCCATCCGGTAAGACGGAAGTGAGATAGGATTGGTCCCCGAAAGGAGATCAATCGTAAACTCCACTTCTCTTATAGAAGGTAACCTAAAGAATTATTTAGGAAAAACATCCATGAAATGATCCACCACTGATGGAAGAACACTCTGCTCAACACCATCTACTGATTCTCATGACAACACCGCCAACTGATATGATAACGTGCCCACTGCTAGTGCCAACAAACCCGTTGCACCCTGCCTTTCATTCTTTTCTCCTCTAAAGAGATGTCTAACGCCATTGTGAGTCATAAAAGCCACTGTCCTCGCATCGCAGTCGATGTGGGCCTTAAAATCCACCAGCCAATCCATTCCTAGGATTACATCATACCCATCCATCTCAAGCATTGAGAAATTCCACATTATCTCAACCTCTCCCACAATGATACAACATTCTCTACACAAGAAGGCTCAACACTCTCTTCAACCCAGAGGAGTTTGAAGTTTCAAAATTGAGGGCATCATTTCTACCCTTAAATCCAGAAAATCAACCACACGTGCAGCAATAAAAGAGTATGAAGCACCCGTATCAAACATTACTTGCATCAAGGTGGAGTTTAAAAGAATAGTACCTCGCACCGTGGATGGTCCCGACTGATCATCCACCACAACCTGCTTAGCTCCGAACGAATGTTTTCTTGCCACACTCTGTTCTTTATTGCTCTGCTGAGGCGTTGTGGTATTCCAAGAATCACTATGACCCGCTTTACTCTGCTGACGAGGGGTGTGCTATTGTCCCCGTCCCGTCGAAGCATACGACGTCTGCGATCCCTGAGGAGTGTCACGCGCACCTGAACTTGGAGAATTCTGAAAATAATGCTACAGATGACCTATATGCTTACAATTATGGCATGCTCGAGGTTGTGTCGTACAATCCCACTTGATGTGGCTCATAGAACCACACTGAAAACATCTCGGCTTGCTCTGGGGATTCGGAGGAAGATTTATCGATCTTGCCGTCAGATTATATACCATATTCCCGCCCTGGGAATAAGTGTCCCTCCTTCGCTTGAACCCAGCGTTAGAGTTACCACTATTCCCCATGGGTACCACCATGCTTCCTCCGCCCAGAGCGCCCAACAGATCCCGCTCAGGCACCGAGGCTCTATTAACCATCTCTGTGTAATCATCTATACACAGCATCGCTATCTTTGAATAGATTTCTTGCCTCAACCCCGCTTCAAAGATCCTTGCCTTCAATGACGTTCTACCTGCCAACTCGGGTGCAAACCTCACTAAGTTCATAAACTTAGCTGCATACTCCGTCACTGACATAAGCTCTTGCTTCGAATTGAAGAAATCAATCGTACACTGAATTCTGAACGTATGTGGGTAGAATTGTTTATTAAAAAATTCTTCAAATCCTTCCCACATCATACCCTGGTCTTTCCCCGCTTGGACTACCAACTCCCACCACTGAAGGGAAAGATCTTCTAACATATACGTGGTCAAATTCACTTTTAACTCTATCAGAGTTCCCAAGAACTTGAAGATCTTGTTCATTCTATTCAACCATGCTTCTTCCCTCTCCAACTCTGAATCACCCCTGAAGATGGGTGGATTCTGCTTTTGAAACTGAACCGCATGATCCACATTCCTTGGTTCATCCATTTTGTTTCCACTTTCCACAGCTTGGAAAGCTTGCACTATGCTTTGCACTAGCTGCTGGTTCACCTGAGGCTCAGGTGCTACCACATTCTCAGCAGCCTCCTCCAGTTGGTCTCTATGACGCCTACCCGGTGCCATTTCTATAAACAAAAAACAAACAACCATGAGTCTCACTTCAATAGACATCAAGAAATCCCATTTCAAATCACATTACACAACACTATCACAACAAGGCTTTCCACCTTTTCCACATGTGCCATGTTTCACCATTTTGAAAACCAAACCATTTTCAAAATACCAAATTTATTTACATTACAATTTCACACATTCATATCACATCATAAATCATTATACCCCAATGAAATATGCATCCTAGAGGGAAGTCATTTCTACCTTATATTCCATGAACATCTCATTGGCTACACCCACAATAATGAGATTTCCAATGCCTATAAGTGTCTCCAAAACACTTATGTACCCAACTCCTTGGTAACTTGAATTTCTGTATAAAAGGGTTAGCTACGTACTTTTATACTATACATTCCAAGTTCTGACAGTCCTATTCCTTGCTACTATCCCGACTCAAGGAATATACCACAACGAATGTCAACACCAAATCCGAGAATCAACTCCAAAGGACCGAACAAACTGATACCACTTGTAACACCCCGCCCCTACCTCATTGTCTTGACGAGGAGGTGAGGGCTACTTGGCCTTAAGCAACATTCCCAAGACGCCAAAGGCTGGCAATAAATGATGAGGCCTTCGAGATTAAGTTGGGGAATGATTTTCCCTTAAGGCAAAACCAGCCAAACCAACAACTAATGATGCATGCACTTTCAAACCCAAACATGTATTCCCAAAAGACAACCAAGTTGTTCCACAATACAACCCAAAACCAATAAAACTAGACATGTCCACACAACATCAGAGTACACTGTGGAAACTAAACAACCAAACACCACAAGCCATGACACCACCAAAGCTCCACACCAAGCTCCAAGCTCCAAGCTCCACCAAGGAATCACAATGCTTCACTAAAGGAGGGTGATTCCTTACCTTTTCCCACGTCGCGGTACACCACATCTGCAAAAACACCAATGTGCCAAAGCAGGGGGTGATTACTAAAACTCAGTAGGTTTTCCCCAAATGACTTCCCTACACATGCCTCTAGGATAAAACCGTTAGAACATTTATATAAAATAGTTTATCTAAAATAATCACAAGTTCTACCATTACTATAAGCCAACCACACCCTTACCAAGCCATTTCACCCAAACCAAACCACCAAGGGAAATCCAGAAAACAATCCACAAACCATTCCAACATTTACACATTATCACAACAATTCCATCTTGCAAATCAATGCACAACAAAAAAACCATAACAACCAAATGGTGGAACTTCCGTTCAACTCATTCACCCTTTCACACCAAGCGGCACTTCACGTTCACTTATCCTTGATGGTGGCCCTTCCATCCACTATCCATCCCCTTTTTATAGTGGTACTTCTCACCACTTCCACACAACATTCCGATCAATCACAACCAAGCATATAACCCACCAAGGTCACAACCACATGCAATCAACCAATTCTATTACATATCAACCCTCTTCAATAAATTACCCATTTATTGAAAACCATTTTCCATGCCAAACAACATTTCAATAAAACAACCCTTTTATTTAAAACCATTTCCATCAATCATTTTCACAAATCAACCCTAGCATCCCATTTTAAAATCTCCATTTCAAAATCCACAACAATAGCATTTCCCCACAAAACCATATTTTTCCCAAAAATCCCCAAAACATCACCCAAGGGATTTCTAACCAATTTCGCACATCAAAACACAATTAATTTCAAGAAAAAAAAACTAATTGTAACCAAAACCATTATCTCTAACCAAGTGGATTTGATAGAGAAGTCGCCTACCTTTAGGGTTCCAGAGAATCGACCCATAATCAATCGCACCTCCAATCCGGAGAACGCACCACTGAAACCTCTCTAGATCCCTTCCCCTAACATTCACAAGACTTAAAACATCAACCAAGGGAACCACAACCCTATATCTACACACCACAAGTGTAGATATAGAAAATAAAGAAAGATAGGGATGTAGATATAGAGGAAAACACAAGAGAAACAAGAGGAGAGACTTACCCGGGAGAAACCACCTTCAAACCGCCAAGAAACCTCTTCAAAATCCTTCCAAACCGAGTGGGAGAGCACCCTTAACCCCTGAGAACCCAAAATCCCGAGTGAGGATTGAGTGGGAGGAAGTTTGGAGTGAAATAGGTTAAGCCCGAGGGTGCCCGGAACTTATAACCCTATTTTTAAGTGGCTGCACGGTTAGTCCGCACGGTTTGGAAAACCGTGCACTAACCGTGCGCATGCTACTGCCTTGGGAGAAAGGGTCCGCACGGTTTCCTCGCATAGTTTGGAAAACCATGTGCAAGCCATGAGAAGCCTACTATCTCCCCTGCACGGTTTCCTAGAGAATTTGCATGGTTTTCATTAACCGTGCTCAAACCTTGCACCCCTTTAAAAGCCTCCAAACTCATCCAAAACCATTCCAAACTCTCCCAACCTCTTCCCAACTCATCCCATGCACTTTAAACACATAAAAATACATAAACAAAGGCCAAATACCTCAACCTGAGGGTACTAAATTCACCTCATGTTAAAGAGTTGTAACTTTTCTAAAAAAAACTCACAAGCACAACCATAGGAACAAAAAAATTTACAAGGTTCACTACTCAAGAAGAGTAACTAGTCTTTGGCATGGTTTATAAATAATTCAATACCACACAATCCACTAGAAAACAATAATTTTTATGTGGTTACAACAAGTAGAGAATATCTTTACACTTTCATTGAACTATGATCAATACAATATTGCATGTACTTCCTAGAAAAATACTTGTTACAAAGATTTTTGTAGCAACTTTAGAAACCTTCACTAACATGATCAAAATGTTGTCACTATGCTACTTATAATTATTCACTTTTTCTCTCTTTGAAAAAACATCCTCTTCTTCAACCTTTTTACCCATAAGTTGGTAAGAAATTTCCTCTTGGAATTTATTAGGAAAACTCTATCCGCTCATAGTTCATCCATTTTCTCTGTTTTATTTTTTTATCTAGAAAGTTTATCTAGTGAAAACTTTCTCTCAATTTTATTCATTAGATTCCACTTTTTATAAAAAATTTATGGTGAAAACTTTGTTCTTCAATTGCTTCTAATCAAACCCATCTTCTTATTCTTCTTCAACCAAGAGATTCCTTAGTTAGAAACTTTCCTTCTCAAATTCTAGATTTTTAAGTTCATTCGGTATCTCTGTCCAAAACCAATTCTCCGACACTATAAATTTTTCATGTGTGAATAATACACACCCTTACTTTATACTTGCATCATATTTGTTGATGCAAGAATCATAGAAAAAGAGGGGTTTTAATTTTAACATCCCGCTCAATGAAAAAATTAAATTTAGATATCTCATGAAAAAAATTCACCAAATATTTCTTAATGGATCTAAAAGATTCATGAATGTGTAGGATAAAATTCAGGGAATACTTCACTCTTCATTAAATTTCCTTAAAACTAAGTGAGTATCACGATTTTACTCCCTAATATTTAGAACTTTGAAATACCAAATCAGAAACATCGCATTAAATATATTTATTAAAACCTCATAAATAATTTTCGATCCTCGAAAAACGTTATAATTATGAAACTTTGTATGATCCTCTCCATCTAATTCCTCCATTCAAAACTATCCATCCAATATTGGTTCGTTCGATGAAAGTTCTTCAGTTCCCTTCTTCTTATTCTTCTTTCTTTTTATAATGAATTTCATATGAACTTTTCTCATAGTTTCCTTTATATTAGATTTTATATCTAATGATATTTATACCAAAATTTAATTCAATCGTCTTTTTTCAACTTTAGCTTCACAACTTCGTACATGCATGTATGATAGACATTGTAAAAAAGTTTGTCTAATGGACTTTATAGGAAGGATTTATCTGGTGGACTCTATATGTAGAATTTTTTTATTTCATAATTCATCAATATTTTCCATTTTATCTTTGAAAACATTTCCTTTATACACTAGACTTCTCAAAACTTCAACACAAAATTTGTAGCATCGAAAAATTCATAAACTCAGCCAAAAACTTTGTCTAATGAATTTTCCATAGATATTCATACAAGGAACTTAGTATGTTTAAAGGAATTAATTTGATGATAGAACTTCAACAACTCCACTTTTGAACATCAAAAACATATCTTATAAACTTTGTGCATATCTATTTGATGGACATTTGTACACAATATTTGTTTAATGGATTTCATATTTTTGTTGACATTCCTTCGAAAAACTTCACATATAATAAGTAAAATCACTTTGTTCAGCCACAACTTCCAACCTTCATGAAACTTTGAACATAAATTTTTTTTTATTTCCTCCTTAGAACATCATAGTATTAACATTTTATATACAAATGAATTTCTCCCCCTTTCTAATTAAGAAAAATTCTCATCTTTCCAACACAATCTTGGATCATGTGATTTTTCCCAACTCATGATTTTTGGAATTTAAGAATAGAAAAGAATTTATAAATTTTATAATTGAACATTATGTTCAATTGGAACTTTTGAAACTTTAAGATATAAAATTTCGGCACCAAACATCATATGAAATTATTAGATGAAAAAATTTCATATAATGGAATCATGTTAAAAAACCTTCATCTGATCATATCCATCCAATTACATCTTTATTTGATTGCCTTTGTTAGAAAAATTTACAAAGTGATGTGATTTTTATTAAAATAAAAAAATAAAACCATTTCCATCAAACCTTCTTTTTCAAAAAACAAGCTAACCAAACTTCTTCAAATCATCTTCTAGTAACCTCAAGAAATCCTTCATCCAACTTAGTCCCAAAAATCCCCCATTTGGATTTTTTTTTCAACCAAGAAATATAAATAACTAAAACTTTTTAACTCAATCTATGAATTACATACCCAAAAATTCTAATCCTATGTGTGCAAACTCTATGTAGGAAATAAGAACCATTGAACAGAAAAACCATGCTTTCTATAAGCAGTGACTTAAGAAACATCTTTCTCAGATCTATAACTTTCAAAAACTTTTCACTTTTTCTTACAAGAATAATATTTCTTGCATTCACTTCAATAAACTTTTAAAACATTTCACACGTGTTGAAATCACAACTTATCCCCTTTAACCCTCCTAAATATATTCTCTCCTTAAATTCTTAATCACATCCCAATGGACATATTTATATTACATCATCTTTGTCCCCCTTGACAAAACTATCAAAAGACAAGATGAGAGAGGGGATGGAAACCACATACCTTAAACTTGAAGAGATGGATGTTGTACACACATATTCATCCTCATCTTATAAAATGTTTCCTTTGGTAAAGGATTAGTGAATATATTAGTAACTTTTTCCATTGTAGGAACATTTTCCAGTTTTAGTTCATTCTTCTCCACATGATCATTGATGATGTGATATTTGATATCAATGTGTTTTGAATGAGAATGTTTCACTAAATTTTTAGTGATATTTATAACACTTTTATTATTACAACACAAGAGAAGGGGTATGTCCAATTTTATTAATAAATATTCCAACTGAGTCTTCATCCATATAAGTTGTGTTTTAGATTGAGTGGTATCCATATACTTAGATTCATCCACACAAAGATTTATAGAATTTTACTTTCTTGTATTCCAACTCACACAACTTCCCCCATAAATAAAAATATACCATATATAGATCTTATATCATCAACACTTCCCAATCAACATTTGTATATCCAAACAAATCAATCTCTCCTGAGATGTTATATTTTATAACAAAATTAGTTGTTCCTTTGATATATCTGATAATTATTTTTCCATCCAAGAGATGAGATTATTTGGGAGCACTTTGAAATATTTTACATAATGTAGCAACATAAACAATATCCGGTCTTGAATATGTCAGATATAAAAAACTTCCAACCAACTTCCTAAACTCTTTAGGATCAACTTCATTCCCTTATACATCTTTTGACAACTTGGTTCCCACTGAAATTGGTGCGGAAAATGGTTTTGAATCATCTATTCCAAACTTCCTTAGAAGTTCTTTAGCATAATTCTCTTGAGATAGGAAAATATATATTTCTTCTTTTGTGATATTTGTAAGATAATAAAATATTTAATTTCTATGAACATGGACATTTCAAATAACTTCTTCACCTTCTCAGAACACATTTCAAGAGTTTCTTCATCATTCCCAAAAAAGTTAATATCATCAACATAAAAAAACACAATGAGGGAAACATTTTTTATTTTCTTTGATATAGAGGTTACTATAAACTATTCTTTCTTGAAATTTAACTTCCTTAAGGAAGTGTAATATTTAGAATACCAAGCTCTCATAGCTTGCTTCAACCCATACAAATCCTTCTTCAATTTACACACATAACTTTCATCTTTACCAATCATGAAGCCACATATTTTTTTAATATATACTTCTTCATTGATATATCCATTAAGAAAATCTAACTTTACATCCATCTGAAAAATTTTATAACATCTTTGTGCAGTAATAATGAAATATTTTAATAGTGTCTAATCTTTACACTGGAGAAAAAGTCTCATCAAAATAAATGCCTTCAATTTGTGAGTAACCTTTACAAACCAATCATTCTTTTTTTATTATCACTTCTCAATCTTCATTTAACTTGTTTTGAAAAAACCCACTTTATACCAATCAAATTTATATTTTTTGGTTTGGGTAAAAATTCCTAAGTATTATTCTTCTCAATTTGATCCAACTCCCTATTCATAGAATCAATCCACTCCTATTGATTCTAAGCTTCATAAATATCTTTTAGCTCAATCTATGAATATAAATAAGTATGTAAAATAGACCTTGAATCAATTCTGGTTTGAACATGTTTTTGTTGATCTCTAATGATGTTATGAATTTCCACCTATTTCCTCAGACTGGGATGAGATGTTTAAAGATGTTCCTCATCGCTTGAGATAGATGATTATAAAGACTCATCTTTTGCAGCATTAACACTGTTACTATCATTAATAAGTTTTTCATTTTTTTAAACTATAACCACCTCATCTTCCCCATCTTCCATATATGAATATGTTTGTGAAATTTTCTTATCAGTTTTTTCAAGAACTTTTTCATATGTAGAATCAATTATCTTTACCATTTATTTATTACAACATCTGCATCCTCTACCATTAGGAGTGTAGCTAAGAAAGATTCCATCAAAACATCTCTAATCATACTACCTAAGATTCCCACCCATGAATTTTATAATTCAAGGACTCATGAACACCCTTAGGTGCTTCAAACATAAATTTTCATTGTAAATCATTTCATAAGAAGTCATATCAGAGTTTGTTATATAGAAACATTGACTCTAAATATAAACTACTACACTGATATCCTACCTCCAAAAATAATAGGAAGTATCATATTTGATCAACATTGTTCTCTCTATCTCCACCAAACTTCTATTTCTTCTTTTAGTAACATCATTTTTCTGTGGTGTGTATGGTGTAAAAAACTCATAATGAATTCCATGTGTTTCAATATAATCTCTAAACTATTCATTTTTATATTCACCACTATTATCAGTTCATAACTTCTTCATAGAGTATCCAAATTCTTTTTCTACTCTTATCCCCAAACTCTTAAACATTATCAAAGCCACTGATTTATGTTTTAAAAACACAATAAATGTAATGCGATTAAAATATTCAATGAACGAAATAAAGTAATTATATCTATATTTTGAATGTTTACTCATTTTCCCAAAGATATTAAAAGTGAATAATCTCTGAGGGATGAGTTGAACGTATCCAACTTCTGAAGAGCTTCATCTTCCTTATCAACCTTTGAGGATAAATTTTATTAATCCTTCTTTAGTTTTAAAATTATAGAACTTTTAGAAACTTCTATAAATGAGTTATAGAAATTTGAAATTCATTGCTCAGCTTTAGAAATTTTTTATTGAGTAATTGATATCTATTCCTCCTTTATCTTAAACTTTTATTCAATCTCAATATTGATACTTTTATATTCAGTATGCAATCTCTTTAAGTAACTTGGTTTTTTCTTCAAGAACAAATTATTGATTGTTTGTTGATGGATTATGTTTCTTAAAATTATTTTTCTCTCTTTCAAGTCTTACAATATTTTAAATACATTTTTCAATTTTATTTTCAGCATAAACTTCATTTGAGTCTCTTCTTCTTTAGAACTACTAATTTTGTCACTAATAAAATTTTAATCATTTACTTTTTTAATAAAGGTATTTTCAATAGATTTATCACTGGAGTTTTAATATTTTTCTTCACTATTTCCATCTACGTCATATTTGGACAAAAAAATCTCCTTTTGTATTTAGAGATCTTTTTATCCTTTCCCTTGAAATAAGATTTATATTTGTTTACATTCTTCTTAAAGGATATTCTTGAATTTATATCATCTCCATCAATTTGTTCATCTTGCTTTATTTGATAGAAATTTGTAGAAAATTTCCCAATAGCTCTATAGCCAAATCATGTCAAGGTTATCTTCCCCTTTTTACTTTCATGTGTCCCTTTTTACATGTTTAGAAAACAAGGACATAAATTCATCAATTTTTTTACTAACATTGTATTCGGTGTCAGAGTTATTAACTTCTTCATCTTCTGTAACTTTCTAAGATTTTTATTTCTTAGAAACTTTGAAGGAAATTTTCTGATCAACCTTCTCTTTACTCTTCATAATTTTCTCTCTTCTCATTTCATATGTGATGAGAGTGCTTTGTAGATCATCCAAAGATAGAGTTTCAGGATCTCTATCTTCTAATGATGAAACTTTGAAATCAAACATATTAGGAAAAATTCATAAGATATTTTGAATAATAATTAAATATTCTAACTTCTAAAAAAAGAATATTATGGAACTTACAATGTCATTCACTCTTGTATAGAAGTCATCAGTAGATTCATAATGACCCATCTTAAGATCTTTGTACTTTAACCTCTAGATATGTAACCTAGATTTCTTAACTTTTTTATTTCCTTTATAGATGTTCTTAAACTTATTCCAAATTCCTTTGGTAGTTATAACTACTTTAACTCTAATAAACTCATTTTCAGTAGGTGAAGATAGTATAACATTGCTTATTGGACCATTTTTCTCTAAATTTTTCTTATCAGTATCAGTTAGGGGAGCATTTTCTTCATGGGGTGGGAAACCATCTATTTTAACTTCAAGAACTTCATAACTAAGATACATAAGATATATTATATATTTCCAAATATGATAGTTTTTTACATCTAAAACTGGAATCCCCTTATCGTTCATAGAATTTTGAACATCCATAGAAACTTATCTATACTTGAAACTTATCTAAAGTGTCAATGAAGAAAAAAATTTATCTAATACCACTTGAAAAGCCCAAGAAGGATCTTTGTGATCATTGAGAGGGGGAGGGGGTGAATCAAAGATATTTTTTCTTTCTTATGAAACAACCTTTGACTCCTTTTAAAGAGTTATAACTTTACTGAAAATAACTCCCAAGAAAAACCATAGGAACACAAGAATTTACAAGGTTCACTACTCAAAAAGAGTATCTAGTAATTGGTATGGTTGGAAATAATCTAATACCACAGAGTCCACTAGAAACAGTACTTTTTATGTGGTTACAACAAGTAGGGAATATCCTTACACTTGCGTTTCACTATGATCAATACAACAGTGCATGTGCTTTCTATTATAAAAGATGTAACAAATATTTTTGTAACAACTTTCAGAAACCTTCACAAACTGGCTTAAATTATTATCATTATGTTGCTTTTACTTCTTCAATTTTTCTTTCATTGCAAAAACTTCATCTTATTTCACTTTCTTACCCAGCAACAGGTAAAAAAATTCTTCTTGGTCATTTTTATGAATTTTTTTTCCGTTCACAGTATGTCCATTTTCTTTATCTAATTTCTTCATTAGGAAATTTAATCCAATGATAACTTCCTCATATTTTTGTTCACCCAATTCCACCTTTTATAAAAGTTTATCTGATGCCAAATTTTTGCATTTGTTGCTTCTTAATGCAACACCTCTAATCAAAACTAACTTCTTATTATTCTTCTTCTTCTTCTTCTTCAACCAAGTGATTCCTTAGTTAGAAAATTTCCTGGACAATTATATATTTAGAAGTTCATCTAGTATCTCTATCTGAAACCAATTCTCCAGCACTTCAAATTTTTCACAGGTGAATTGTACACACCCATACTTTGTACTTGAATCTTATTTATAGATTCATGACTCGAAGAAAAGGCAATATTTCAAATTTAACACCCTACTCCATAAAAAATTGAAATTTAAATATCATGATAAAAAAAATCGCCAAAGATTCATCAAAAGATCTAGAATATTCTTGAATATATAGGATAAATTTCAATGACTTCGACCTTCTTCAACGTTCCTTAAACCTCAGCAGGTATCATGATTTTCCTCCATGATATTTGAAACTTTGAAAGACCACCTCAACATCATCACCTTAAATATATTTATAAAAACTTCATAAAGAACTTTTGAACCTAACAAGAAATTATAATTTTAAAACTTTTTTCGATCCTCTGTCTGATTCTTCCATTCAAAATTGGTCATCCGATATTGTTTTGTTCGATGATAGTTCATATGTACCCTTCTTCAACTTCTTATTTCTTCGTCTGATGAATTTCATCATAATTGTTTTGATAGTTTCTTTTATATTCCATTTTCTATATGATGATATTCATACCAAAAGTTGTTTGATCATTTTGTACAACATTAACTCCACAACTTCATACATGTATGCATGATAGAAATTGTGTAGAAATTTTTCTGATGAACTTACTTTGGAAACTTTTTCTAATGAAATTCATTCATAGACTTTGTTTGTTTCACCATTCATCAGCATCTTCCCTTTTATCTTTGACAACATTTCCTCTGTCTTCTAGACTTATCAAAACTTCAACAAAAATTTTGTAGCTTTGATAACTTCATTAACTCGTCCAAAACTATGTTTGGTGAACTTTCCACAGATCTTCATAGAAGGAACTTAGTACATCTAAAGGACTTATCTGATGTCAAAACTTCAACAACTCCACTTTTGAACGTCAAAAAAATTTATTCTCAGATTTGTATATATCCATTTGATGTAAATTTGTACACAATAGTTATTTGATGGATTTCATAAGTCTATTATTCTTTCGAAAAACTTCACTTATGATAAAAGAAAACACTTCATTCAACCACAACTTCCAACCATTACAAAACATTGAACATAAAATTCAACTGATTGCTTCTTTAGAACTTTGTAGTATTAATATTTTATATACAAATGAATTTATCCCCTTTGACTTGATCAAAACTATCACCATTCTAACTCAAGCTTGGATCATGAGTTTTTTCACAACTCGTAATGTTATGAATCTAGAAATAGAAAAGAGTCACTTGTTTTTATAATTGAAAATTTTGTTTGATCAAAACTTTGGTAACTTTAACAGTTTAATTTCGGCACCAAACATCACCCAATATATTCCAGCTTGCACCAATTTTCTAGGTGATCCAACCACTATCAAACTCTTCATCACCTGAAACTCGGTTAGCTCAACACTTTATCCTCTACAATCACTTATCCCACATTCTCATACTCATGCAACTCGACATCCACACCTTCAATTCTTCACTCTAATTCATATTAGCTTCAACTCTTCAATCTTTGGTAGTAAACCCCACTTCCAGGATCGAGTTCTTCATAAATGACGATGCGGCCTCAGTCTCATATCCAACCTTTATGAAGGTTAGAGTTCATCAGATTGGAAATCTCAATCAAAATATCAGACGACATCATGATTAAGATCTCAACGGCACTGTTCGTCTTCAACATCAGATTCATAGTTTGGCTTTGAGTGTTGGTTTGGATCGCCGGGCTATCATTCGAACACAAAGAGGCTTCAACAGGTTTGTGATCTTCACCCAATTCATCGACATCGATTATTTTCCTCAGCGGTGAACTTAGTCAGATCCAGATCTGGGTTCAAAATGGTTTCGGATTTCATCCTCGCGACAGCTTCGGTGGCTTCAAGAGCAACGACCTGGGTCTCGACGGTGGAGGCCTCTTCAAACCAGTGAACTTGGCGTCGAAGCTTCATCAAACTTCAATGGGACTCTAGATCTCGGCTCATCATCCTCAATGGCGTTGGTCGAATCCCGTCACCATTACCCTTCTTCAGATATGAACGTGATTCATCTTCCACACTTGGGTTCAGCGGTGTCTATAGCTCGATCGACGACCGCATTGATTTACAGATCTGGTTCGGCTTCGGTCAGAATCTCTTCGAATTCAAGCTCAATCATCCCTTGAAAGCAACGGATGAACTTTCGACATTTGATTCATCTTCGGATGCCGATTTCCATCATCAGATCCAAACATAAATGGAGGAACGACCGCATCGATTTACAGATCTGGTTCGGCTTCGGTCAGAATCTCTTCGAATTCAAGCTCAATCTTCCCTTGAAAGCAACGGATGAACTTTGGGCATTTGATTCATCTTCGGATGCCGATTTCCATAATCAGATCCAAACATAAATGGAGGGACGACAAGGATCGAGTTCGAAAAATACCTCGACAGTCCGATTTATCAAGTTCAATGGGCACAGACGTCATCTTCTTCATTGAGCTTGGCTTTGAAGAATCTTCCTTCGTCGATCGTTCATCTGGCTCGGGATCGACGGTCGGCCATTCTCCGGAGACTTGACCCCGCGACCACGCCCCAATCCCCTCCCCACCCTTACCACCCAACCGAGCGTAGGGCATCTCAAATCAGCTACTTAGCTGTGCTCACCAATCGATTACGTGGCTGCATCAGGAAATTCCCGAAAATATATGCTGCGACCAAAAAAACATCGAAATAATTATTCAACAAAATTAAATAAAAATAAAATAGAACTCCTTTTAAAAATAAATTAAAAACATAATCAAACATTTAAATTCATTCACATTATTTTATTAAAAGAATAAAATATTAAAAATTAAAATCGAATTGATTAAAATAATTAATTGATTAATTAATCATCAGAATAAAAAAATTATAAAAGTTATTAAAAAGTTAAATTATATTTACATGTCATCAATTATAAAATTATTTAAATAAAATAAATTAAATATTAAAACCAATTAATAAATTAATTACAAAAAAAACAAGGAAAAATATAAACAGAATACATAATTAATAAAAAACATTAAAATTCATTTTTTAAAAGAAACTTCAAAAGTAAATAAAAATAATTTTTTTAATTAAACATAAAAACATATGTTAAACATATATTAAACATATAATTATAGGATTTATTAGTTTAACACTAAAATAACAAAAATTCTAAATTAATCAACTAAAAAAATTAACAATAAAATAATCAAATTAAAGATATTATGTGGCAAAATTGTATCAAAATACACCCACATCAATTCCACAACACTAAGGTTTTACTTGTTCTCAACCAAACAAACAATAAGTCGAAATCAGTGGAATGAAAATAATCTTAAATTTGAAATACTGGATAACCATGAAAAATTGGTTTTCAAAATGATTTTCTCCCTTATATTTTAGCCGTGAAAAATTTTACCCTTAAGAAATTGAATGTTTTTCAGTGCAAATTTGATTCTTTTTTTACAAAGATGATTGATCTTAAAAATTAGAAAATTGATTTAACTCATTTCAATTGGCATTCAAATGTAAGTCCAAACTTTTCTTTACCTCTAGGAAAATAGACTCACATAATTAGCAATCAAATAAACGAGACACTCTACTTGGATGAACGAACTTAAAAAATTAAAAGGAGTATAAATAACTCATCCATTAGCTTAAATAATAAAAGAATTAGTTTAACCTAGATTAAGATTTTCATTTCATAGTTCATTTAAATACATATCTTTCTTGTTTAAATCCAAATTTAAAGATTCAAGAGCAATGATAATTGTATAACATTCACACAATCTTTTACCAAAATCAACTACTTTTCAAGAGGACAATGAAAAATGTTTTACTCAACTATATCCAAGAGGTAATATAAAATTAACCTCCTTAAACTGGCTACAAAACACTAGAACTTCAGAAAAAATATAAAACCACTAAAAATGATTTATTGTAACTTAAGAAACAATCAAATTTTTTTTAAAAAAAAGTAGGTGCTTTTCGATGGGCTCACCTTTTGGTACATTTTAGCACATTAAAATACCCTCTCCCCCACACTAAACATCAACATTTTTCTTAATGTTAAATCCAAGGCGGAAAAAACCTGTAAATTCAATTTTAATGTTAAAAAAGATTTGGAAAAATCAGTAGACAAGAATCATGTTTTAAGGGGTTTCAAGAATGCTCAAGGTAGTTTTTGACACACAATATAAATAAAAACAACTCACAACATGTATAAAAGTATACTAGCTAGTCACCACTTCAAAAATTCAGTTCAAGAGAAAGGTTTGTATGTCAGTGCATTTACTGTACTGTCGTGACACGTCAAATTGATTATTATTTTAAGGTTGATTTGTAGTCTAGGGCAGACTCTAGATCGTCTCTCAAGGAGCGTTCATGGGTTTAGAGTGTGCGCTTTTAATAAGAAGTACTAAAAGGGGGGTGGTTTTAAAACAGTTTAAAGAAAATGACTTGATTTAAATAGTTTAATAGTTGATAAATAAAAGTGGTGTTTTAGAATTATGAGATAAGGAGATCATTTCAAGTTCACTACACATCTTGGTGAGTTCATCATTCTGAAAAATACACATGGTTTAATGGAATCCTTTGGTTGGGGGTTTTCAAGATCTCAACTTCCCTCTTGCCTCTTAAACGATGCTCAAAGAACCACCCATTGACACAACAATCATGTTGTCAAGGTTTGGGTATCAAACATAGAGAAGAAAGGCTACCAAAGTATACTGAAATCTTATGTATGTGTGAGATAAATAACACTCTTGTCTTGTCCAATCGGATCAACCCAAGATTCCCACTTAAAATCTCAACTCAATCAGTGTTGAAATAAAAAGTGCTTCACTTAATTTTAAAAATAGAAATGCAATCAGAGGAGAATCATGTCAAGATAAGAAATAAGTGGAATATTTAGCACACAAATTACACAAAACCAGTAGAAGAACAAGTGCTGGAACTCCCTCCCAAGTGTGTGTAGCTCCCTCGAAATGACCGTCCACTGTTTAGCTTGACATCGGGAGGAGTAGGAAGCTCGGGTGGAACTTCGCCTTCATCCTTGATCCCCCTATGAGGATGGGGGTCTCCATAAAGGTGTAATTTCAACCCGGCCCAGCCCAGCCCGAACAGGGCCGGACCGGGCTGAGCCTGGCATGCAAAAAATCAGGCTGCTGGCCACTATTCGGGTCAGGCCGGACCGGCCCGAACAACCCCATGAGGCGGGCCGAGCCTGACCTTGGGCCGACCCAAACCATCGGTTCGGGCCAGCCTTTTTCGGGCCGGGCCGGGCTTTTTCGAGTCGGGCCATTGTGAGCCTTTATTATTTTCAAAATAATTATTTGTTTTAAAACTTTTTTTAAACATTTTTATTTAAACATTTTTTTAACATTTATTTAAAACATTTTTTACATTTATTTTTAAACGCATGTTTTTTGTAAAAATGTTTATTTTATTTTTTATTAACATTTTACAGTGGGTGGATATGTTTCTTTTTGTCTAAATAGATTTATATATTATGAATCTATATATATTATTTGCAAATTGTAAAAAAAATATTGAGGGGTTGGGGGGTGCACACTAGCGGGTGAGTTTAAAGCCCTGTTATTTAAATGTTTTTTTAACATTTATTTAAAATATTTATTTACATTAATTTTTTTAACCTATTTATAATTTTTTAAGCGTTTGTTAATTTTTTTATTTAAACCATTTTTTAACATCTGTTTAAAACGTTTTTTTACATTTTTTTAAATGATTAATTTAAAACATTTTTTAATTTTTTTAAACGCATGCTTTTTACAAGTATTTTTTTAAAACATTTAACTTTTTTTCATATTTTAATGCAAAAAGTATTTTTTAAGTGTTTGTTTTAAAAAAAATAATTTAAGTGTTTGTTTTAAAAACTTTTTTTAAACATTTATTTAAAACATTTTTATTTAAACCATTTTTAAACTATTTTTTAACACTTGTTTAATATATTTTTACATTTATTTTTAGACGTTTAATTTAATTTTTTTTGAAAGCATGTTTTTTACATGTTTTTTTAAACATTTAACATTTTTTATGTAAAAACATTTTTTTATTAACATTTTACAGCGGGTGGATATGTTATTTTTTTCTAAATAAATTTATACATGTCTATGAATTTATATATATTATGTGCAAAATGAAAAAAAAATAATGAGGGATTGGGGGGTGCGTAGCAGCGGGTAGTGGGTTTAAAGCGTTGTTATTTAAACGTTTTTTTATCATTTATTTAAAAAGTTTTTTTCATTTATTTTTTTAACTTATTTATGAAAAGTATTTTTAAGTGTTTGTTTAATTTAAAACATTTTTTTAAACGTTTTTTATTTTTTTTTAGGGAAGGCCCGGCCCGGCCCGACCCTATTCGGGCCGGGCCGAAATTACAGCCTTAGGGGGTGCGCTGCAGTGGGTGAGTTACCTTTTTTCTAAATAAATTTATATATGTATATATAGTATATATAATAGATGCAGGTTTTATCATATTTAAAAAAAATAATGAGATTGGGGGGTGTACGAACATCATTGGGCGAGTAGTTATCTTTTGTTAATATATAATAAGTTATTATATATATATATATAATATGAGAAAATTATCAAAAAATAATTAGGGGTTTGGGGGTGCGCCGCAGTGGGTGGGTTAATTTTTTTTCTAAATAGATTTATATATAATATATGCAAGTTGCAACATATTTAAAAAAATTAATGAGGTTGGGGGACGTGCACAAACATCATTAGGTAAGTGTGTTATTTTTTGTTAATATAAAATAAGTTATTATATATATAATATTAAATCATTGACACACACACACATATTATTAATGGATTTTTAAAAGGCACACTTAATTGATATATATTATTAATAGCTATATATATATATATTATTAATGGATTTGTTTATATATATATATATATATATTATCATATCATTGATATATATATTATTAATGGATTTGTTTATATATATATAATATGCAAGTTTCATCATATTTTAAAAAAATTAATGAGGTTGGGGGGTGTGCGCGAATATCATTGGGTGAGTGTGTTGTTTTTTTGTTAATATATAATAAGTTATTATATATATATATATAATGTTAAATGATTGATATATATATATATATATGTAATATGAGAAAATTGTAAAAATAATAATTAGGGGTTGGGGGGTGCGCTGTAGTGGGTGGGTTAATTTTTTTTCTAAATAGATTTATAAATGTATAGTATATATAATACTAGTACATCGCCCGTGTATACGCACGACGTCATAAATGAAATATGAACTACAAAATGCATTAGAAATATGAGAAGTGATCAATGTAAATTAATAAATAATGTATTGAAATTATAAATCTATTCATAGAAACGAAGTATGAAAATCTAATTTCTAGATACTTAAAATAGGTAAACAGTGAAACAGATTCATGGTAAGAGAACTTGAAATTAGAAACAGACATTAGTTGTCATTTTCGACAACAGCGGGTGTGCAGATCAGATTACAATTCATGTCATCAGAATGTGCAGTCAACAGCCTCCCAATACTACCATGTATCATTGATGTAGAGTAACAGTTTGTCATGTTTTTTGACAGTTATATTGATCCCTGCAATATATAATTAGACATTAATGTGAGTAAATGAGACATATTACTATGAAAAAAAACCTGGGTAATGTAGTGAAGTGAAAAAAAAACATGTCATAAAAAATGGCTTATTTGTTTACAGTAGTCATCTATGAAAAGAAGCTTGATAAAAATACAATGAAAACAATTATTAATATGAAAATGAAAAATCACTACTAATTGAAATAATAGAAAAATCAGTACTAATTGAAATAGAAAAAGAGGTTAATCTGGCTAGCTTGTCACCCCCCCCAATTTTCCAGCACCTCCTCTTACCCCCCTACCCAGCTCTACCCCTCCCCTTCCCCCTCCTCTACTTGTCTCCCACCCAATCCCAACACCTCCCCCTCCCACCCCAGCCTCCCCCCTGCCCAACCCCTTCCCCCACCACTCCCCCCTGCCCAACCCCTTCCCCCAGTAGCCCCCTACCCCCTGCCCTCATCCTCCCCTCCCCTCCCCTCGAACCTGCCCAGCCCCTCCCCCTACCCTCATCCTCCCCTCCCCTCCCCTCCAACCTGCCCAGCCCCCTCCCCCCCCGCCCTCATCCTCCCCTCCCCTCCCCTCTCCTCCCACCCCTCCCCCTGCCCAACCTCTTCCCCCAGCATCCCCCTCCCCTCCCCTCCAACCTGCCCAGCCCCTCCCCTCCCCTCCCCTGCCCACTAACCAAAATTTTTTCTGACCCTTTCCTCCCCCCTCCTCCCTCCCCTACCCAGTACTCTATGCTAAATTGTCACCTGTAAAACAGAACATTTTGAGCAGAATAAAATGCTGGATGTAAGGATAGTCTCATGAATTGAACTGAAACATAACAAAAAATGCACCCAACTTAGGAACTGAACAGAAACAGAACACAACATGGACTCAACACATGAACTGAACTGAAACAGAGTAGAAAACGGACCCAAATCAAATCCCTAAGGTCTAGCTAAGTGGTAGCAGTCCTGCAGGGTCATAAATACATGTGCATTAATTAACTATAGCACAGATTACTGAATAGTTTATAAGTTGTTACCTTTTAATAACAATAACACACTGCAATAACTTCTTTCAAATATGAAATATGCATAAGAGAATATCACCAATAACCTCACAGGATTGGTTTTTGTTGTCAAAAATCAAGTCTAAGATAACCAATCTTCATGTGTTGTGTAATGTCATTCATATAAACCATCCAATGAGCCAATAAAAACGTAATGCATTGCATTACATAAGAACATACCTTGAATGTCTGTATGGAGTTCCTTGCAATACACCCCCACCCCAAGTTGCTATTAAACCTGCACACAAAAGTTAAAATAAGGGAATCCTAAAATTAATGGATAAGTGAACATCTTTCACTATCAATGATCAAACAACCTGTATATAACAAACACCACATGCATATTCATGTTGACCATCCATATATTTAAGTCACCAAGGTAATAAACAGAAACTTGATTAAAAAACATTACATAGGACCGCCCCCCCTGCCCAGCTCCACCCCCCACCAGGCCCGTCCCCCCTTCCAACTCCTAAAGTAATTAACATGAAAGACTCAATCTTAATATGAAACAAATGCATTACGTAAAATGTAATCATGAAACTGAAAAAATATCCATACATCAGTGTATACGGACACTGAAGTGCATTTCATTCTATAAATGCAGGATTTTGTGAATTGCATGCCTACAATATAAAGGATATTGGAGGAAAACAGTTGGATAATAAGATGTAAATATGAAAATATTTATTTACATATAGTTTCATTGTCAAATATGATAAAAATTCTCTATTGAGTCTTTGAGAAGCAGTAAAAGTAATCACTTTTACATGGAGCGAGAGGCCATGGATGATGATGTTCTGCTGGACATTACAGTAAATTCATCATATCCACAACATTGCAAAGATGTCTCGCATCTGTCTACCTCCTTTCATCTCAGAAAGAGGTCCTCAAGAAGGTATTTTGTTCCTGCAAAAACAAATTTACCTCCTCGAAATTCTGTCACTACTGAAAAGTATATTTCCACCCCATGGATTAACAAAATATTAAAAGATCCATCAAGATCCAATATTATTTATTCAAAATAGTAAGCTAAAAAAATGTCAGAAATCTCCAGCACCATCGCTTCTCACCCAACTCTAATAATAGAAACCCAAACCATGTAGACACCAACTATCCAAAATCTCCCTTGCTAACAAAATTTTTCAAAAACTTAAATCTACAGGAAAAAAATCCATCATCATTCAAGAAATAAATCATGTAATCGGAATGAAAAGATATAGCAAATTTATGAAGTACAACTCAGATTTATTGAACTATAGTTGAACCTATTTTGTTCAATATATGTTCTGTAAGGTTTATTAGTAATTAAATATAACAATAAAAATCTCTCCTGCATGGCGTCATTTATTCCTAAAAATATTAAGTATTTTCTTGTCATTACTAAAAAAAACATTGAAAACTGCTTATCTTATGAGCATGAACTGTATGAAACATTGGTGCAGGATTCAGTACCTTATACTATAAAAAATATCAAGTATAATCTATATGGATATAAACTTGAGAAATATTTCAATCCAAACTACAACCCCATAAACTATGGAGAAAGAGAACCAAAACTCATTAGGTCATAACTGAATTATAAAATCAAACACATTTCCAGACCATCCTATTGTATTCACATGCACTAAGGAAATAAATAAGAAAGTAACAGTTTAAACAGTAGTGGAGTTCATAAACCAAAGAGATATTTACCTCAATAGTCTCAGAAATATCCATTACAGAGATAACTAAATCACATCTTGGATATCATTGACCTGAAACCTGCACATAAAATGTCTTCTAGAGAAACCTGCAAATTAAATGGGCAATGTCTCGCAAACACTTTAAAGTGGAAGGTGGAAAACATCAAAAAAATTGAATAAAATGTAGAAATACAAACATGGATGTCTGTTTATGCTTCCAACATCAGTATGATTTGATCTTCAATAAGCGCGTGAGGTGCTGTCCAGTTGTTTTCCTGCATGGAAAACACAAAAACAAATGTTATTAAATAGTAAAATAACACCTTATACATGTCATTAATACTTTAGGTGATCACATCATTCAATGAATTGTCTTCACTAAGACTTTTCGTGTTAAAAAAAAGATTCAAATTGACGGACTAAAGCATTAGATATACTCCCCTAAACATTAAAAGTATTTTCATTCACCTTAATGCTGGAGATATGTTTTTGGATCCTTCTCTCCTTCATGACGTGGAAAAATAAAGTACTTATAACACACTCTATGAGCCATCATAAGTATAACTTCTTTTTAAGAATCCTTTAATTAGTAGGAATTATCTCTCCAATATTATATTGTAACAGAACCTCCTCAAATGAGGGGACATAAAGTTTACCAAAACTGTTTTTTCATTGCAAAATATCATCCTTAGATTTCTTGATTTCCTCATTAATTATAGAGAATTTAGCCCTTTCCCGTCCTCTAAGAGATGATTGGTAGCTTTCAGCTTTAACCTGAGCCTTTGGAAAACATTACCCTCAATCCACATCCATACCTGTTATAAAATGTCCCTACATTCCATAAAATGGAGACATGATTTATTGAATGTAAAAGTGATAGGAGATATCCTATCATCAGTTGATAAACAAAACAAAGGATTTCTATGTATTGAAAATAAGTTGGTGGATTGCTTTTGGGTGGGGGGTACATAACACATGTTCTGTTATTTGTAAATAAGAACATCATTAATGAAAAAATAGCAATGGAGTGCACCAACCAAGGATATATTTACCTAAATAGTCTCTAAAATGTCCATTATAGATACAACTAAAGAACATATTTGATAACATGTGGCCTGAAACCTGCACATTAAATGTCTTAGAGAAATCTACTCATTAAATGGACAATGTCTCACATACACTTTAAAGATGAAGGTGGAAACCATCAAATACATTAAAAACAAAATATAAATAGGTACTTGGATGTTTTTATCTCTCCCAATAATAGTATGATTCGATCTTCAATAGGTGCGTGAGGTGTTGTCCTTTTTTCCTACCTAGAAAACACAAAAAAATGTTTTTAAATAGTAAAATAACACTTTATTGAGTGTTGTTAGAGAAACCTGCACATTAAATGGGAAATTTCTTGCATAAACTATTGATTGTTGATTGTAGTTCCTCTTGAACTTCAACTTGAGTGAATTCAATACGATGTCCATTAATACCTCTTACCATCTCTTCTCGGTATGCACCCCCTTCACAAGCACTGAAATAATGAGAAACTGAAAAATAATAGTTCAAAACACAAATATATCCTGTAATATAACTGCACATGATCATATAAAAACCCTAGAAACTAAATAAATCAACATATCTTCCAAAATATAGTCCCTATTTAACTTATTAACAATGATTTTTTCATGGGATTGATAAAATTTTCCGTAAAAAATCATGTAATACAATAGGAAAATAGTTTCACAAGAGAAAAATTTATGTATAAACAATTTAGGGATCAGAAATGCTAATACATACCAACTGACATAGAAGAAAATATATGAAGCAGGTTCGGCTTCAGCTAGTTCGGAATGCCATGGTTCTTGGAAGAGGCCTTCCTCTCGATAATGTCGGTGGAAGGCTTTATCCCATTCTTCATCAGGTATTGCTCAATGTCAAGCATGTCACGTGGAAGCTTAATCTCGCGTATGAGCTGCTTGAAGTCATCATCCACCTCAACGACCAGACACATGTCATTTGGATATGTGATATCTTCTTGTGAATAGGTGAATTGGTTGGAGGCTTGAATGCGTAAACTCAAAATGGGTTCAAATAAATGTATATGGAAATTAATTAACTGTTAGGTGATCAAAAGTAAACATACATGTAGGTGAAAATATAACTAACATAACCTACAAATTTTTCAACTAAAGTGAACCCATAGATGATATTTTATGAAATTTATCCCCTTCTCCTTTATGTTTGACATAGGATAAGAAAAATGGGTCATACAAAATTATAAAACAATATGTAGATAATATTTTAAATAAAAGATTCAGAAAATATTCCCATACTGATGATGAATCAGTCTTCTCATACTAAATTAAACAAAGGATTTATATGTATTGAAAATAAGATGGTGACTTGCATGTGGGTTGGGGGTACAGAACACATGTACTGTTTAAAGAATTAGAGAAAGGGGATCTGCAAACAACAATTAGCATATGAAACATCTAACTTAGGCAGTCAACTCCTGATATTCATATAACTTCCAGATCATATACCAATTAGTTTAAGAGGGAATATATCCTTTTTGAGCATCAAATAATATTGAAGTTCACCCCGACCACTTATGGACACATTTAGAGTCAGTAAGACTGGCTGGAACAGAAATGTGCTTCAAATACCTAAATCAACCTGCATGAAAACAGTCTGGAAGACTGTCCTGGTGGTTGAACACATATAAATCCAGTTTTTCCCTATAGTAAACTGAAAATATAAAAAAATATAGTTGAGAATTTAATCATGAATATAAGAGAAAAAATTTCATTAAATGAGTAATGCCCTGCATGAAAACCATCCAGAAAATCTGAAAAACATCACAGACAGGATAAATTTCAGCATATAATGACGTCCAAAATGAATAATCAAAGGGAATCAATCTTCAAATAAATTAAAACAATAGTTAATGAACCAGATGTATATTGATCTAAGTTGATAACAGAAATGAAATGGCAAGCATTTTGATTTTCCAGTAGGCATATTAGGTCATACTTGAAATGCAACGATGGTGTGGGAGGGAATAAAAGATGCAGGAAGTGTGTAGGGAAGTGAATGTGGCATCTCAGGCTACCTGAATCTTCTAGGAGAAGCTCGAAAATAGTTCATGGTGGTCGATTTTGAAAAAGTAATTGATATTCTAAGAAAATAATCACGAACGATGATGAAAAAATTAGCCAATGTTCTATAAATGATTTTTTTTTCATTGGGAACCAGAGCTGCATATCACCGAAGATACCTTTTATGATGATGAAGGTTTTGTTGACAAATCCTGATGTAGAGCTACTCGACCTCGGATTGAGAGTCTCTAACAACCAAACTTTTGAAATAACCCTAACTCGACACCAACAGTATTGTCTTGAAGAAGATTGAAATCCACTGTGATTTATGGTCGCTACTATTTAATCAGAGGAGGCGTAGGATCCATATGTGATTGATCCGAAGATGGAGGACATAGAGATTGATAGCACGGAGAAGGAAAAGTAGACGGAGCAGGCTGACGTGGAGAACGTGAAGGCGGAGGTTGAGAAGACGAATGCACACATGGTAGTTGAAGAGGTAGAGGTAGCCCAACATGGGGGCCAGAACGATGGAGGAGTGAAGGTAAATGTCGAGGTGTAACTCTATGAGCATCAGGGGGAAGGTGATCACGAATGGGATGAAAGAGACAGAAGAACTGAAACCCTAATAGGGAGCAATGAATCAAGGTAGCGTGGCGAGAAGCCTTTAGGTTTGGAGATAGAATGAGAGGGGAATCATGGAGGGGAGTGGTGCAAGATGGAGGGATAATCAGGAAGGGGGAAGGAGAGGGGAATCAGATAGGGGAATAGGAACCCAGACGATTTGGGGAGGGTAATAGGAACTGGAGAGCAGGGAGATGTGAATTGGGGACGGGTTTCAGGGAGGGGAGCATGAGATGGAGGAAAATCCCGATCGGGGATGGAAAGTGGGTAAATTTTCACGATTTGGAGGGAGGAATAATGAAATTAAGGTGATGTGGAGGCATGGGAAGGTGACACGCTAGCATTGGAGAATCCAATTTTAGTATAGATAATAGATATGCAAGTTTCAATATAATTAAAAAATAATGAGATTGCAGGACGCGCACGAACATCATTAGGTGAGTGTGTTATTTTTTTTATTAATATACAACAAGTTATTATATATATATATAATATTAAATCATTGATATATATATATATATATATTAATGGATTTGTTTTTATATATACATTATATATATATATATAATTATATATCGTTGTATATACACACACACACACATATTATAATTATATATAATAATTATTATATGTATATATATACACATTATTATATATATAATATATAATATATATATATTATATATTATTTTTTGTTAATATATAATGATATATATATACATATATATAAATTTTGGTGATAGTATGACGGGCGTAGCGCCTGGACCAGTTGGTCCAGGCGCAGCCTTGGAAGCTTGTGGTAGGGGGATCGAATCTCCCTACCATCAGTTTTCCGTTTATTTTTTTTACAGCGGGCTGCATGGGCCAGCGGGCTGAGCTTTTTTGGGTCGACCCGGCCTGGCCCACGGGCCTTCTTGGATAGGCCCAGGCCCAACCCGATGAACCTACGACCCGAGCCCGGCCTGGCCCGACGTGGGCTTTACCAGGCCGGGCCGCTCAGGCTTCCGGGCCAGGCCTGTCGGGCTTTCGGGCCAAAATTACAGGCCTCCAGAACTCCTTGGATGATGAGAGGACTCCTATGGGTCTCAAAAATACCAGAGCTTTGCCTCCTGGCCGAATTTCTAAATGAGAAGCCCAAGCTTCCATTTTATAGGCAAAGTAGAAGGTGATTTTGGGCACACAGATTGTATAAAACTACTTGGCCGATGGTTTTTGACCACTTGAAATTCAAATATCGCTTTTGAAAAAACTAGAAACATGTTTCCCCACCCCTTGACTATCTCCATAGAAATTTTAGCACCATTTGGTCAACTACAACTCGAGATATTGATAAAATACAGAACATCACATTTGACTTTGTGTAGATTTGATTCTTTGGATGGGCATTGTAAAGGCCGAATGAGGCTTCAGTTCCTTCATATTAAATGTAGCCCATTAAATTTTGGACTAGAACAAAAAAATTCAGCCCATTTAGATGCACGGTTTAGTAGCAATATGCGGTTGATCCCACTGGTGTGCATGGATCCTACGTAGTTTGACCCATTTTTCTGGGACATCATCACGAGCCCTCCAAATCACCTCCACCTTCAATGATATTATCAAAACAAGCATCATTTCCCTTTTTAACATTAATAAATACAAAATAATTGGATCAAACATGAAGTGAAATTTGTTATTATTTTTATAATTTTCAACATAAAACAAGTTTAGCACAATGGCGTAAGGGTGAAAATGAAATAGTGAATCGCGGTGCGATCACACCTTACACCTAAACATTTTCACTCCGGGGAAAAGTCATAATTTCAAAAATTATTCATGTAGATATTTCCAACTTCATAAAGATTTAACATTCAATGAAAATTTAATTCCTGATAGAAATGTGATCAAAGAAAAAATCACACTGAGGAGCTGTTCTTAGTGATCATGGAAAAAGACGTCTAAAATATTGTATCCAAATGAAATTACAAGAGAAGAATGATACCAATCAAAGAAAATAATTCAAAAGTTAATCATGTCACTAATTCTTCACGTGTGTGTGTGACAACCATTTCATGCTATTCTTCCCACTTTTTATTGAGTAAATATAAGTTATTTTAATAATTGTCTACTTACAAGATTCTTTCCACTGAACGTGCCCCACATCCTTTGCAATCAAATTTCAACCCCCAATCACTTAAGCATTCCCATAAGTCAAACCATAAGCTCCCAACATAGATATCCCCATACGTTGTACATTTCATCACTCCCCTCATTTACTAATTTTTCAAAAGTTTCATTTAGAACAAATCTCACACTCTTCTCCCAACCCATGTTTGATCTCCTCACAACACTAATTGTAATAGTTATAACAAGATCAAAGGTCGAGGAAGGTTGGTTTTTGACCTACCCAATATACAACCCATTTTTTTTGTTTTTTAGGGCATACAATAGTCGGATAACAGGTACAAACACATAGGTCAATCTGGTACAGTAATGAAATAGATTGGATAAGGGACAAATGTATGGAAAAATGATTTTGGAATGTAGAGAAAAATCAACCTAATTTATATTTACCTTCCATTAAGTAAGAAATTTTCACATTTCATGGTTGGGTGCAAAAATATGTGGAGATATTAATTGACACAATTTTCCCTTAAACTGTTCATAAAAAAGGGAACCATTCTTCTCAAAGGTTTCAAAATGATACAACCATTTATATCATCAACAAAGAACTAAATTTCAATAGAAAGTCACACCACAATATTGTATTCTTGCTAAAATGCACATTTCATCAGAATTTTTTTTGAATGTTAAAACATCATGAAATACAGACACTCCACATGCATTTTTAATAACTTCCATGATTAAACAGACATCATTTTCCATGATAAAGTGGGCATAAAAAAATTAATATTCTGGCACAAAACTGAGGGGGAGGGAAGGGGGAAAGTAACAATACGATTCAGCAAGAGAAAAAGAGAAAAAGAAGAAAGATGATGAAAATTACTAACTAACCCAGGAATATACCCATCCCCCCACACCTAAAGTGTGCAGTGTCCTCACTGTAATAAGACAAAATGTGGGAAGGAAGGATAAAATCTGGTGAGTTTCATTCATAGATTGCTTCTTGAACATGGATTTCCTCCATCGGGGACTCAAGAATGGATTCATGGAAGTGCTTCATCCACTTCCCATTGACAGTGAAGGTTTACTTAGTTTCTTCATTTTGAACCTGGACAACACCAAATGGAGAGACATTAGTAGTAGTGTATGAGCCAAACTAGCAGGAACGAAGCTTACCTGGATGCAACTTCAACCTTGCATTGTAAAGGAGGACCTTCTACCCAATGTGGAACTAGCGATGAAGGATAAGATGGTCGTGGGCAGCCTTGGTATGCTTCTTATAAATCCTAGAGTTCTCATATGCATCTCTTCTTATTTCTTCTAGCTCCTGAATCTGCAAATTCTTTTGATCACCTGCACCAAAAATATTAGAATTGCATTGTTTGATGGTCCAATAGGCCCGATGCCCAATCTCAACAGGGAGGTGACAACTCTTTCCAAACATCAGCCGATATGGTGACATTCCAATGGGAGTCTTAAAGGCAGTACAGTAATCCCATAATGAATCACCGAGTCTAAGACTCCAATCTTTCCTATTGGGTTGAACCGTTTTTTCAAGAATTTGTTTTACCTCTCTATTTGGAACCTCAACTTGACCATTGATTTGTGGGTGATATGCAGTAGACACTCGATGACCGACCCCATAGAGACGCAAAAGTGATTGCATTGTTCAGTTGTAGAAATGAGAACCATGGTCACTGATGATGAACCTAGGTAAGCCAAACCTACAGAAGATTTGGGTTCTCAAAAATTATTCAACTACCTTAGAATCATCAGTCCTTGTGGCTTGTGCCTCTGCCCATTTTGACACGTAATCAATTTCCAGAAGAATGTACATGTTGCCAAAGGAATTGGGAAATGACCCCATAAAGTCAATACCCCAAACATAAAAAATGTCATTAAAGAGCAATGGTTGTTGTGGCATTTCATTTCTTTTAGAGACATTACCCATTCTTTGAAAACGAGGAAAAGATTTACAAAAATCATGGGCATCCCAAAAAAGTGTTGGCCAAAAGAGACCAGAATCAAGGATTTTATGAGCAGTCCATTGGGGACCAAAGTGGCCCCCACAAGTAAGAGTGTGACAGAATCTAAGGATGGACTGAAACTCGATACCAGGAACACAACGCCTGAGGACTTGAACACTACATGTGCGCCAAAGGTAGGGGTCATCCAAAATGTACCAACATGACTCATGTTTTAAATGGTCAGCCTGGTTTTTATTGCAATTAGTAGGAATGCAAGATTCTACCAAATAATTTACAATTTCAGCATACCAAGGAATAACATCTTACACTTGGTACAGTTGCTCATCAGGAAACATGTCATTTATGGGAATACATGGGGATGACTCAATGTTTGAGGATGGGTTAATCCTATTGATATGGTCAACCACCACATTCTTTGCTCCTTTTTATCTCCAATTTCTAAATTGAATTCCTGAAGGAGGAGCATCCAGCAAATGAGACGTGGTTTGACTTCCAGTTTCTTAAGGAGATACCGGAGGGCTGCATGGTCTGAGAAAACAATGACTTTGGACCCTAAAAGATAAGACCTAAATTTATCCAAGACAAACACAATGGAAAGAAATTCTTTTTCAGTTGTGGTGTAGTTTTCTTGGGCAGGGTCCAATATACATGAGGCATAAGCAATGACATGTGGAGCTTGATCGAACCTTTGTGATAAGACTACCCCAACTGCATAGTTAGAGGCATCACTCATGAGATCAAATGGTAAATCCCACCGAGGTGGTTGGATTACCAGGGGTGACATGAGACTCCATTTTAACTTATTAAAAGATTCACCATATTCATTATTAAAAACAAATTCCTTTTCTTTTTAAAGTAACCGGGAGAGGGGGAGTGCAATTTTACTAAAGTCATGAATGAAACGATGGTAAAATCCAGCATGACCTAGGAAAGACCGCACATCCCGTACATTCTTGGGGAATGGTAGGGAAGAAATGACATCCACTTTTGATTTATCTACTTGGATAACATTACTAGAAATGACATGTCCCAAAACTATACCTTGTCTCACCATGAAATGACATTTCTCATAATTTAATACAAGATTATTTTCAATACAACGACGTAGGACTAGACCAAGACTACTCAAACATTCATCAAAAGAGGATCCATAAACAGTGAAATCATCCATGAAAACTTCCATGCAATTCTCTAGGTAATCTAAAAAAATACTAACCATACATCGTTAGAAAGTACTCGAAGTATTGCATAGACCAAATGGAATCCTCCTATATGCAAATGTGCCAAAGGGGAAAGTGAAGGTTGTCTTTTCTGATCCTCGAGGGCAATATGGATTTGAAAATATCCAGAATACCCATCAAGAAAACAGTAATGGGACTTACTCACTAGACTCTCTAGCATTTGGTCAATGGATGACAAAGGGAAATGGTCCTTCCTAGTGTGTTGGTTTAGTCGGTGATAGTCTATGTAGACACGCCAACTATTCTGCACATGAGTTGGAGCCAATTCATTATTTTCATTTTTGATTACAGTAAGACCAGTTTTTTTAGGAACTAATTGAACGGGATTGGCCCATTGGCTGTCAGAGATGGGGTAAATGATTCTTGCAGCCAATAATTTTGTCACTTCCTTTTTCACAAATTCTAGGAGGTTTGGGCTCAGTCGACGTTGTGCCTGCCTCATTGGTTTAGCTTTGTCATTTAATAAAATATGATGCGTACAAATTATGGGCTAATACCAGGAATGTCAACAAGTGTCCATCCCAAAGCTTGTTTATACTCCCTCAAAAGTTCAAGTAGTCATAATTCATGCTCATGGGGGAGTGAACTAGAAATGATTATGGGTAACTTGTTTCCATTCTCAAGATATGAATATTTTAAATCTTGAGGCAGTTGTTTCAGTTCCAATTTAGGTGAATTTTGGATTGATGAGAGTGTGTGTGAAAGTGAGAGGTCACTAATCTCTTCTAACTGCTCAATGATATCATCCTCAGATGAGGAATGGGATTTTACAAGCTTAATAGTATCATCAATGGTTAGTGGATCCTCAGTGTTCAAGAAATAATCAATTAATAAACATGCATGACACTTTTCTAGACCACTACAACAATCAATGCATGATTCGGTACCTAGAATTCCAATCAATGAAGAAAACTTGGAAAGGGGATCGGGGGAATGATAAGAAGTGTTTTCAGGGGAAGGGTGTACATCAATTGAGCTTACTGAGAGAGATGAATGTTCTTCTGAGGGGTGCTTCATGGCATCAAGGATGTTGAAATGGACTATGTCACCACCAAATTACATAGATAATGTACCATTATGGACATTAATTATGGTTTTGGCGGTTTTCAAGAAAGGTCTCCCCAATATAATTGGGGCATGTCCATTCATCCTATCATCTTCCATTTTAAGCACATAAAAATCAGTAGGAAAAATTAAATTTTAAACCCTCACAAGAACATCCTCTAACACACCAGAAGGGTGTGTTGTACTACAATTTTCTAGTTGAACGACTATTCTAGTGGGTTTTAGTTCACCAATCTGCAATGTAGAGTAAATGGAGTGAGACATCACATTTATAGAAGCACCTAAATCAAGCATAACATTAGAAAAAGAATACTCCCCTATAGTGCATGAAATCGAGAATGTCCCAGGATCGTTACACTTTGTGGGAAGTGATGGATCTATTAATACTGATACGTTCCTCCCCAAGATCACCTTTTCATCTCCATGAAGTCACCTTCAGTGTGTACACATATCCTTCAGAAACTTTGCATATCTTGGAATTTGTTTCACAACATCAATCAACGGGATGTTTACCTGCACTTTTTTTTGAATGTTTCCAATATTTTCTTATCTA
Source organism: Viscum album (assembly GCA_963277665.1). Classification (NCBI taxonomy): domain Eukaryota; kingdom Viridiplantae; phylum Streptophyta; class Magnoliopsida; order Santalales; family Viscaceae; genus Viscum; species Viscum album. The sequence goes on along the minus strand of OY728125.1, from coordinate 2,112,139,164 downwards.
GTTAGATTTTATTTTGTTTCCTAGGTTGGGTGGCCCTTTGGGGAAATGGAAGAAGAATGGGTTGGCTATGAGACTCATCGACATACACACTCTTTCCTTTGGAAGGGATTCTATCAAGACATGGTTTTTCAACATTTGGAACATTTTTAATGGTTGGGATGGAGGTTTCCTCAAGAGGGGATGACTATAATGGAGGATTCATATGTTTTCCACTTCTAAGGGTGATGACACTAACATTTCCTTTATCTCTAGGGTTGACTACTGGTTGAGATGGTAGTTTACCCAACCCGTGACTTTGAATTCCCCCCACCGAGTTAGCTAGTTAGCCTAATTGGGTTTTGAGGTCTTGTATAGCTGCCTGGGTGGTTTGTTGGAATTAGAGATTGTTGGAAGCCATTTGTTTCATCATATCTTCTAGGCTAGGACTGGGTTTGGGAGGGGGTAGTTGGAAAGGCCTTTGGGGTGGTTGAGGATTTTTGGGTGGTGGTGGTGGATGACTACTCTGACCTTGTTCGTTCCATGGTTGATGAGGCTGGTTTGAATAGCCCCATTGCCTATAAGTTTGGTTTTCTTTCCACCCATAGTTGGATGGATAGTATGGTTCTTGCCTAAAAGGTTGGTTATAGGGGCATCCTGGGAAGATTACCTCACAACTCTCATAATTTTCTCTCAATTAGGGGCATTGGTCAGAATAATGGGTGTTGGGAGAGCAGGTTCTACAATGGATGGGAGGAGGAGATTGAGATTTCCCTTGGGAGAGAGCAAGTTGTCATAGAAGGGTACTTACCTCCTCAAACTTAGTGTCCACCTTCTTGTCGAATTCATTACTTTGCACCTCATGGACTCCTCGAATGGGTATACTGGACCTTGAACCAAATTGTTGAGTGTTTTGTGCCATGTTCTCAATTAAGGTCCTACAGCAATTGGGTTCTTATCTACCAGTGCACCACCTGCAGCAACATCAATCATGTTTCTATCAATAGGGATTAAACCTTCATAAAAATATTGTATTAAAAGTTGGTCACTTATTTGGTGGTGTGGACAACTTGAACATAATCTTTTAAATCTTTCCCAATATTCATGAAGTGTTTCCCCTTGAGATTGTCTTATCCCACAAATTTCTTTCCTTATTGTTGCAGTTCGAGAGGATGGGAAATATTTTTCAAGAAAAAGACATTTCATGTCCGCTCAGCCTCTTATTGGAGAATTAACATAATATAACAAATCTTTTGATGTATCTTCTAAAGAAAAGGGGAATGCTCTAAGATTTACTTGTTCTTCATCCTCATTAGCAGGTTTTAATATTGAACAAACAGTATAAAATTCTTTTAAATGACTATGTGGATCTTCTCCAGCGAATCCATGGAATCTTGGTAATAAATGAATTAGACTGGATTTTAGTTCAAAATTAGGTGTCTCGCCTTGCATTTGAATGTATGTGGGTTGGATATCAACATCAGGTGAGGTTAGTTATTTTAATGTCTGATTATTTTCATCCATGTTATACAAGTTTATTTCAGTTTTGATATTCGTTCTAGAAGAAGAAGAGGAAGGATCAAGAAGAGTGTCTATGTTTTGTATGTCCTCCTTCGAAGGGTTCTCTTGTGTGTCTCGGTGCCGCTGATGTAGGATCCTCTCCGGTTCGGGTTCGAAAGGTGGTAGGTCTCCTGGAGTTGAACGCATCATGCACAAAACCTACAAAATAAATAAATCAAAATATAAAAAGGTACAATTGTAAGATAAAATAAATAAATATTTACAAAATTTACAAAAATCTTATAAAAAACACGCACTAAAAAGCAAAGCGCTCCCCGGCAACGGTGCCAAAATTTGACCGCACTGTCGTGACACATCAAATTGATTATGATTTTAAGGTTTATTTTTAGTCTAGGGAAGACCCTAGGTCATCTCTCAAGGATCATTCATGGGTTTAGAGTGTGCATTTTTAATAAGAAGTACTAAAAGAGTGGTGGTTTTAAAACAGTTTAAAGAAAATGAATTGATTTAAAGAGTTTAATAGTTGATAAATAAAAGTGGTGTTTTAGAATTATGAGATAAGAAGATAATTTCAAGTTTACTACACATCTTGGTGAGTTAATCATTCTGAAAAATACACATGGTTTAATGGAATCCTTTGGTTGAGGGTTTTCAAGATCTCAACTTCCCTCTTGCATCTTAAACGATGCTCAAAGAATCACCCCTTGACACAACAATCATGTTGTCAAGGTTTGGGTATCAAGCATAGAGAAGAAAGTCTAACAAATTATACTGAAATATTATGTATGTGTGAGATAAATAGGACTCTTGTCTTGTCCAATTGGATCAACCCATGACTCCCACTTAAAATCTCAACTCAATCGGTGTTGAAATAAAAAGTGTTTCACTTAATTTTAATAATAGAAATGCAATCAGAGGAGAATCATATCAAGATAAGAAATAAGAGAAATATTTAGCACAAAAATTAAACAAAACTAGTAGAAGAACAAGTGCTGAAACTCCCTCCCAAGTGTGTGTAGCTCCCTCGAAATTATCGTCCACCGTTTAGCTCGACACCAGGAGGAAGACAAAGCTCGGGTGGAACTTCGCCTTCATCCTTGACCCCCTATGAGGATAGGGGCCTCTATAACTCCTTGGATGATGAGATGAATCCTTTGGGTATCCAAAATACCAGAGTTTTTCCTCCTGGATGAACTTCCAAATGAGGAGCCCAAGCTTCCATTTTATAGGCAAAGTGGAAGGTGGTTTTGGGAACACAGATTGTGTAAAACCACTTGGCCGATGGTTTTTGACCACTTGACATTCAAATATCACTTTGGAAAAAACTATAAACATGTTTCCACACCCCTTTAATATCTCCACTGAAAGTTTGGAACCATTTAGACAACTACAACTCGAGATATTGATAAAATACAGAACACCACATTTGACTTTGTGCAGATTTGATTCTTTGGACAGATCAGTTTGGATGGGCATCATAAAGGATGAATGAGGCTTCAGTTCCTTCATATGAAATGTATCCCATTAATTTTTTGGACTATAACACAAAATTTCAGCCCATTTTAATGCACGGTTTAGTAGAAATATGCAGTTGAGTCCACTGGTGTGCATGGATCCTGCACAATTTGGCTCATTTTCCTTGGACATCATCACAGGCCCTCCAAATCCCCCCCACCTTCAATGATATTATCAAAACAAGTATCATATCCCTTTTTAACAATAATAAATACAAAATAATTGAATCAAACATGAATTGAAATTTGTTATTATTTTTATAATTTTCAATATAAAACAAGTTTAGCACAATTGTGTAAGGGTGAAAATAAAATAGTGAATCGCGGTGCGATCATGCATGTTCATGGAAGAGTTCAGAATGATTTCTAGTCAAACAAAGAAAATTCAACACACAATCCAAAATAATCAATTTAATGGTAGTAATCGGCATGTTTAAGCTTAAAAATTCATCATGAAAAAACTCTCTAATTTCAACTCTTTTTAAAAAATTAAGTTTGAAAGTGGCAGCAGCAACAAGAAGAATTTTAGTGCATGAAAATGAGCATAATTTTATCAAAAAACTTCCAAGAATTACAAATTTTTTTACTCTTAAAATTCATTAAAATACACCCCTTCTTGCCTATGATGTAAGTACCTCTAGTCAACTTTAAAGCTCCTAAAAATGTAAACAAATTATCATTAGATTCAAGAGATTCCAGCTCAAGTAAAAAAGTAACCAGAGTATAAGAATATAAGGGGGGAGTGGATCAGGTTTCTTTAGCTTGTAGCTCATCTTGATCATTGTAAATTGTAAAGTATCTACTCCAATCGTATCATTTAGTTTTTATGATGAATTTTAAACTAAATTTGATTCATTCCATAGAACTAACTGACCGATCGTATGAAAACAACTTCAAAAAAAATTTCATTAAATAACTATGAAAACAAAGATGTCACTCCCTGAACATAGAATCACAATTGGCCTCTTCCCGAAAAGTGCCAAAAGGAAAAGAAAGATCCATAGAAAGACCTATTAATTAAAAATTATCAAAGAAATACTGATTAAAAAACCATGATTTCATTGCAAAACCGAGCATGATAAACTTATTCAAACAGAAAGTAAAGAGTAAGACTTAGAAAACCATGGGTTGCCTCCCATGCAGTGCTGAATTTATGTTCTTCAGCTAGACTTACCCTCCTAAAAAGAATATATATCCATGATTACTTGAAGGGCATGATTCATTATTATATGGAACTTGGGTGTTTTGTGTAAGAAAAATTTCAGGTTCACTCAAAAGCTCTAACTCTATAAGAACTCGCAAAACATCATCCAAAGAACCCAAACTCTTAAAACTTAGTTGTTCATCCACAAAGGATGAAAATCCTAGAATATCCCTAATAGAACCTATAATCAAATAAAAAACCTAGCATTTACACTTGAAAGACCAGCTTCACTCCTCACATGTTCCCCCACATATGGTGCAATAATAGGTTCATAAAATGGTGCAGTAATTTCAACGATTTGAAATCTAAAAACAAAATTATCATATTCAAAAGCATTACATGATACAGGGGAACTCTCATCAAAATCAATTAGAAACTTCTTAAGCTTGAGAATGGGTAATTATTCAGCAGAAGAGCTCAATAAAGAATGGATAGAACTGTTATCATTAGTAGAAAAACTCTCTCGAAACTCATCTATCACACTCTCTTCAAATTGAGAAAAATTAGTTTCAACTCTATGTTGGACAAAATTAACCACAAGATCTTACTCAATGTTTAAACATCCATATTCTTCTAAAGAATCATTAAAAACTGACTCATCATCAGAAAAAAGTTTTTTTTCAAAATAATTTAGAAGTTGGTTATTCCAATTAAAATCATGAGATGAATCTATAGAAAACCAATCAATTGTATTAATTTGTTGTGAAGAATGCTCTTTCACATGATGTTTCATTGATTCAAATATATGAAAATTTACCATATTACCTCCAAACTCTAAAGTCAAACTCCCTTTATGCATATTGATTACTTCCTTAATAGTTTTCAAGAATGGTCTTCCTAAAATTAAAGGTTCATGTGAACTAAACCTTCCATCCTCCACGTCTAACACATAAAAATTAGCAGGGAAAACTAAATCTTTCACCCTTACCAACACATCTCCAATGACTCCAGCTAACTTAGCTAATCTCCTATCAAACAATACTATAATCTTTAAGCTCTCTAACCTATATAGATGAAAAGATATAATAAGGCATCACATTTATGGAGGCTCCAAAATCTAACATTGTATTTTCAAACTGATGATTCCCAATTACACGAGGGATAAAAAATATACTTAGATCCATGAATTTCACATAGAGAGGGTGTTGAATCATGGAAGAAACATTTATTCCCAAATTAGCTTTATCACCTCCCTTGAACTTTCTTTTGTGAGTGCACGTCTCCTTAATAAATTTAGCATAACGGGGGATCTGTTTCACAACATCTAACAAAGGGATATTAACCTAGACTTTCCTAAAAGTTTTAATAACTTCTTTGTCCATTTCATTTTTGGTATTACTCTTGACAAGAGGTCTACCAAACGAGTAGGGTGGCGGTTCCCTATAGATTTTCATGTCATCATCAACTTCACGTTTCCCTTTGTAAGAGCCCATTAGGGTTATAAAATCCATATAGGTTCTTTTAAGTTGATTTTATTTATTCTTATTTTATTTTTCTTGTTCAACTGGTGTGTTGAAAACAGGTTCACGAACATGTTCAAGAGGATATAAAATAGTTTTAGTTGACGGTGTTTCAATAGGCGATAAAACAGGTTCAATATGTGGTTTAACAACTTCACTAGGTAGTTTAACAATAGCTTCAGAAGTGGGAACATTATTTTCATATTCTTGTTCAATGTTTTCTGCTTGGGGTTTTTAAATTTTGGTTCCACTTCAAGATTATTACATTACCATTTTCTCTTTCTCTCAGGTTAAATTCAGATTGGGATGGAAAACAACCGCTTCTTTGATTCTTTAAACCACTGATTTGGGTTTCCATTCATTCAGAATGGCCCGAAGGCCTTCATTTTTTTTTTATTTTGATAATCCACCTTTCAAGGGGTGAGGTGAAACCCTTACAAGGCTCGAAGGCTTATAGACAATTACATGACCCATAGGTCTTAGAGGGAATCACCCAGACAAGACAACTTGGAACTAATTCTCCCTAGCATATGTCATAATATCAGCACTCCACCTTCGTAGGGATGGTCGACTAGCTGTCCTGTGCAAGGTTGCACATGCTTGGTACCGATGGCAAAGTCATACCCTCTCGTTCTTCCAATTCTGGTTAGCTCTGCTCTAGTGAATGCACCTGCCCTGATCCTCATCTGAAGACTTGTCCCTTGTAGTCTTGACTAGTACATCTGCATCATGTGGCTCAAAGGTCTTGGGGTGGCACGAAGGCCTTAAAGTGGTCTGAAGGCCTTGAGAAACAACTAGCCCGAAGGCCTTGGGTGGCCCGAAAGCCTTACAGGACCCGAGGACCAAATTGATGGCCCAGATGCCTAGATGGATGAATAGTTCTGGCTGCTACAGTACCGAACAATTCCTTCTACAATACTGCGACAGTAACCTCGGAAATATGTCTCCACCAGGATTTGATCTCAGGTTTCTTGGATGCACTTTCTTAGTCCTCACCAACCGGGCTGAGGCTCATGTGTTGGGTTTCCATTTATTTCATTTTTGTAACCATATTTCATAGAAACACTTGTTGTTGTTGAGAAATATCTTTTTTCTTTTAACTAATTCTTTAAGATGTGAATAATTTCCTTAATTAACTTGTTCTTTTAGGTTTTCTTAATTCTAAAAATTTGTGAAATTCCCTTTAGATTGGTTTCGAAATTGATTTTGACTGTACCAAGGTTGTTGATCAAATGTTTGGGGCTAACAATTCCTATTTGGTTGATAATTATGCGTAAACCTTTTGTTTTATTGGTTAATACATGCTTGGTTGAAATTTTGATTTGATTGATAGGGCTTAGGTTGAATGTTCTTGTTTGGGAACTGGCCGTTCAGGTTGTTTTGGAAAGGTTTTCCAGGGAATATTCCATTAAAATTTTCATAAGTCTCTTGTAATTGAGGGCATTGTTCATTAAAATGCTTAGTGGAAGAAAAAATGTCACAATGCATCTGGATGAGATAAACTGGTTCAAGATGTGATTGTGAAGGAGTAAAGGTATTCAACATCTACTTCATCATGCTTGCAAGTTCACTCAACTAACTCTCAATTCAACTATTATCAGAATTGGAAATAAACACTTCCATAGCCGATTTAACATGAATTAAGCCACTGGTTCCAAACTTCTATAAATTTGGGCCATATTAGAAATTATATTTCTAGCATCGATAGGAGTCTTATCCATTAATTCTCCTCCTACAATAACATATATCACACTCCTATCCATAAAAACTAATCCCTCATAAAAATATGGAATTAAGAGTTGATCAGAGATCTGGTGATGAGGACAACTCAAACATAACTTCTTAAATCTCTCCCAATATTCATGTAAAGTTCCCCCTTTATAACTGCATAATCTCACATATATCCTTTCTAAGTGAGGCAGTTCTAGAAGAAAGGAATTATTTTTCAAGTAAAATATTTTTCATTTGATTCCAACTTCCTATCGAAGTATATTGGGAGTAATAAAACCACTCCATAGATACTCCATCTAAGAAGAAACTGAAGACTCTCATTGTCACGACCCGACCCATACCGGGGCTCGAGCCGTAACTACCCCAAACCCTCCTCCATAGGCCAGAGGCTGGCGATAAGCACCGAATGTGTAACAAATCTGGGGAGGCCTTTGCCTAAGTACCTACACACACACACACAACCAAATCAATGAAAAAGTGCAGAGGTAAAGGAACAAAAGATACAAAACTACTATAAAAAGGGAACCAAACATATATCCATCAACCTCTAAATAGTACAAGCATAAAAAAGTAAACTGAAAGGGAAAGGGAAAAAATACACTCCCAACTAGAAAAGTGCCACAACTTGACAATAGGTGAAAAAGTAAAATAGTTGGGAGAGTCCCGCTCCTGAATCCCAAGCTATGACCACCGCACGCAGTCCAAGCTTCTGTATCCCTAAGCTTCTCTGAAGTCACAATCAACCTGTTCATCACCTGCAAGGGCACACCAAGTGTGGGAAAAACCCAAGAAGGGGTGAATATAAAAATACTTAGTAGGATGCCTGAAGTCTCAAGAGAGCAGCAAAATATGCATTGAAGAGGGGAGCAGTGGATAGAATAAGGTACAATAAAAGGAGTGAAGCTCAACCTAACAAGAGAGTGAAGTAAACTTGTCCAAACACAAAGAGATAGAAACGGTGAGAAGATGAACTTCTCATTGAGTTTTCGCTACCTATAGTAGGATAATAGAATCATCCAACCATGAGAAGATAGACATGGAAATCACGTGGCATACCCCGCACGTCTTCACCTCTCCTAAAAGGAGAGTAATCAAAACCCAAGGAGTGGGTACTGGAAATAAAATATATATATGCTCAGTCAAAGAAACCCAAATGAGAGAGTAAGGGGATCTACATATCACAAGCTCAGCCGAAGAAAAGGGAGTAGCCAATAGTCCCAGAAGTAACCACCATCGATGCCTAACATCCCACATACCAACTCTGATCTACAAGGAAAAGGGACTCAATAACCGCACCTTAATACTATCCACTTTGGATGACACTATCTCACCCTCACGGTTTTAGGTATCGTCACAAGGATGCGTCTTGGTGGGAAAATCATCCCTCTTTCTCGAGAGTCTAAAGGCACGTCAAACACATCTCATCACTGTGCCACATAGCTGAGGTGTAAACCCAAAGTAGAGGATACCCATGCCCTAGTACATTAGGGGGATTCCACCCTCATAGTAGTCATAGAGGCTACCCACTCTTTGATACGTCGGGGGGGATTCCACTCTAATAGTAGTCGTAGAGACTACCCATGCCCTGATGAGTCAGGGGGATTCCACTCTGATAGTAGTCATAGAGGATACCCATGCCTTGATGCGTCAGGGGGATTCCAATCTAATAGTAGTTGCAGAGGATACCCACACCCTAATGCGTTAGGGGGATTCCACTCTGATAGTAGTTGTAGAGGCCACCCACACCCAGATGCATCAGGGGATTCCAATCTGATAGTAGTCATAGAGGCTACCCACACCCTGATGCATCAGGGGGATTCCACTTCGATAGAAGTCGCAGAGGCTACCCACTGGACATCTCTATTGGATGACACCTCTTGGAAAAGAAACACCACTACATTCATCAGGTGCCATCCCAGATAAGCGTCACACCTGGTAAATCTCACACCGTAACTCGTAAGCCACTACAGAGGGAACCATCACGTTATACGCAAAAAAAGTTCAGGATATGCTACATGCATGCCAAAATCTAAGTAAAAAATAAAGGAATGCGAGAGACAGAAGATTCCTAAAGCAGTACATATCGCGTGTGGGGCCCACATGACGTGTGACCCCACCTCATTGCCCGACCATGTACCTAACCATTATTAGGTACTAAACCGTGAATAAGTATCCCTAGGTGTGTCAACTTACTCCTAGAGTACTTGACACACCTAGTTGAAAAGATGACGACTGCACGGTGCTCGCCGTTGATTCGAAGGGCCAAAAGCATAATTTCGCCGACACACCTCCTCAAACGGTCCTAGAACATTTGAATGTATCTCTTCATTAATTTTCTCCACTCTCACAAGAGTTGAATCTTGACCTAATCCATGGGTTCTCTTCAAACACTTTAGAAGAAACTTCCACCGATATTCCTTTAATGATTCCACATTTAACAAGATCACATAAAGGTTCCACACATCCAAACGTATCACACAGTTGCGATCCTTGCGAAAAAACACGTAAGATCGACTATTTATTTTCCCCAAATAGACATCCAATGGAAAAGTTGTGAGTCACCACACTTCACTTGAATGACATCCCGTGGGGTCCACACCTCAATCCCAAAACAAATTAAATGGATCATTCCATTTTGATCCTCTAAAAAAACACATGGTATGAACTAATCATTCATCTAAAACGGATACCAGGTGAAAAATCTACTTTTCACCGCAACACGTGCGAAACAACCTTGTGGGGCCCACACCCCATATTTGGTTTTAAAACCCAGAAGTAGTCTTGAAAAGTATGCACAAAGACTAGGGTCATGTCAATGTTGACGATGCATCAAAACAACATCCCGTTTAGAAGATAGGTACATTGCAAGATTTTTGAATAATAATAATTAAATTATTATTATTAAATTTATGTGTTTCATGCAACCAAACCCCAAGAATAAGACTTCAAAGTCCCAAATTGGTCTAAAAAGATCCGTCTCATTGATAGGGATGTGTGGCTATAGACAGCGCGTCAATCGGACACGTCGTTTAGTAGATAAGGGCGTTTGAAGGTGTTTCAGACCAATCTGGGCCGATCCAGCCCAAACTGGATGGACCAGTCCATCTGGGCCGGCCTGGACCGACGCACTATAGCCCTGTTAGCCAAGTGGCCCGATGGTCCACCTCGAGACCCCGCGTGCCCCCTTCTTCAACACACGACCCGCACTGCACGGGTCACTGCCTCCTGGTCGACGGTTGCGAGCTCGTGCTCCACCCGGCCTGACCGCGACGACACCTCCAGGCACCGGTCCGCTGGCTTCCAACCGCACCACAGTGCCCACCCACTCTGCTAGTTCCCTCCAACGTTGGCCCGCTGTCTCGCCTCAGTACCCCAACTCGCAGCCTCGACACCATCCCGGGCGTTTCCGCACGCCCAACCACACCAGTGCTGGACCCCACTCCGGCCTTGCCTCCGTGGCCGCTCCGCCATGCTGCCCTTCGTGGCCGCCACGCACCGCCACCGCCGATCGAACTTGCTCCGATGGTCCCTTCTGCGTACCACCGTGACCACACCGATCACCCAAAAATTATTTCAGGATAGGTTTTGGAATCCTCAGGATGGAATCTTCAGAGCGCCAACCTCCACTCAACGATCTGTTGAAGTTTTGATATGTCCAAAATTAAACATTGAAGAACCCAAAGAACGGGTGAAGAACACGATGAAAAAAATTGGTTTTCAGCAAGGATTAATGGTCGTGTTAGTGTGACCACCGACGATGATAAACAAAACGAAGAACAAATAGGAAATGAAGGATTTTCAATTAAAAACTTGAATCAAAACTCAAAAGTAGAAGAAATCCTACCTCAATTGATTCTTTTATCGCCGTCGACGAGTCCACTGTGATCCTGCTTCGATTTGCCAAGGTTACGCCAGAGATTTCTCTTCGATTCGACAAAGAATGAACGATGACCGGTTGAGAGAGAGAGGAGATAGAGAGAGAGAGGATTAGGGATAACCCTAATTATGGACTCTTAAACTTCTATTTATAGAAGTTTTGCTCGGCGCAGAATCATAAATTCACACGCTCCCTCTTTTTATATTGTTCTTAGGTAAAACGCCACATTCCGAACTCAATGATGATCTCATATTTTCAGTTCGAGTCCCCGTTTGAAAACCAAGTGTTGGAAATCGATAACGAATCAAGTTCACATGACTCATATAACACTTAGTTATGGCATCACCACCTTGGTCATGTAAACGAGAAGCACCCGAAAAAGCTCTATAAAGATGGTTATTTAGACTCTTCCAAGCTAAAACCACTTGATAGATGTCATGCTTGTTTACAAGAGAAAATTACCAAACCACCATTTGGGGGACAAGGTGAAAGGGCCACAGAGCTTCTAGGATTGGTACACACTAATATGTGTGGACCATTTCCAGTAGAAGCTAGAGGTGTGTATTCTTACTTCATAACTTCTACTGATAACTTGAGTAGATATGGATATATTTACTTGACGAGGTATAAGTCTGAGTCCTTTGATACATTCATGGAATTCAAGAATGAAGTAGAGAATCAACTTGGTAAGAATATAAAGAAGCTTCGATCATATTGAGGTACAAAATATCTTAACCAAGAGTTCATCGACTTTTTATAGGAGTTTGAGATTCTATCCCAACCCACTCCACCTTATACACCACAGTGGAATGGTGTTAGTGAAAGGAGGAATTATACCTTGTTGGACATGGTAAGGTCGATGATGAGTCATGCAGATCTTTTATTATCCTTTTGGGGATATGCATTACAAACTGCGGCATACCCATTAAACTGAGTACCAACTAAGGCGGAAAATGGAATTCCATTCAAGTTATGGAGTGAAAAGAAACCCATTTTGTCACATACACATGTATGGGGATGCGAGACGTTTGTTAAGCCTTTCTCAGGAAACAAACTAGCACCCTAGGTCATGAAGTGTATCTTTATAGGGTATCCCAAGGAAACAAAGGGATACTACCTATACAACCCCTCAGACAAGAAAGTGACTATTTCCAGACAAGTCGTCTTTCTTGAGAGGGAGCACATACTTAAAAAGAATAGTAGGAGAAAAATCGACTTTGATGAAGTTGATGCTCAAGATACACAGAAGTTGGTATAAGAACAAGTTCCACAGGTCCCCGTGGAAGAAGTAGTTCTTGAAACACAAGTACTGCGTAGGAGTGCAAGAGAGGTAAGAGAACCAGAGAGATATGGTTTTCTTGTCACCGAGGACGGTGACTCGTTATTATTGGAAAATGATGAAACTCTCTCCTACAAGGAGGAAATAGAGAGATTAAAAGCTACAAGATGGCTAGAAGCTATGAATTCTGAGATGGATTCCATGTATCAGAACCAAGTTTGAGTTCTGGTCAATACGCTAGTTGATGTAAATCCTGTTGGATATAAATGGGTATTCAAGAGGAAACTAGACATGGAAGGTAAAGTAAATACCTATAAATCAAGGCTAGCGGATAAAGGGTTTAAACAACATCAAGGAATTGACTATAATGAAACCTTTTCACTAGTTTCCATGTTTAAATCCATAAGAATCATATTTGTCATTGCAGCTTACCATGACTATGAGATTTAACAGATGGATGTCAAAACTGCATTCCTTAATAGGAAACTTCAGGAAGATGTTTATAAGACACAAACAGAAGGGTTTGTGATACCAGGTAATGAAAAAAAGGTTTTCAAGTTGCAGAGGTCCATTTATGGATTGAAGCAAGCATCCCAGTCATGGAATATTCAATTCGATGGATCTATAATGGAATTTGGTTTCATTAAGAATGAATGTGAGCCATGTGTTTACAAAATGTTTAATGGGAATTCGGTCATTATCCTAGTAGTATATTTTTGATGGCATATTACTTATTGGAAACAACATATCAGTCTTACAATCAGTTAAGGACTGGTTGGACAAGTGCTTTTCCATAAAGGACTTAGGTGAAACAACCTACATTCTAGGGATCAAGATCATTCGTGATAGATCCAAAAGGCTGCTTAAACTAAGTCAAAGTACATATATTAACTAGATACTAAAGAGATTTAGTATCCATTCGAAAAATTTCTATGGGGTTTGGAGATCAGGTCGAGCATTTCTCCTGCGTCGTCTACAAGTATTCGCGATTCATTGACACAAAATTGTTCCATCAGACGCTTTGAAACAACGTCAGTTGCTGCTTCCCTTCTATAATCTCCTGTCACATCCTCTTTCTTCTGCGATCGATTGATACATTCGAGAGTGCATGTTCTTAAACTATTTGGTCATAAAGTAGGGGGAAAGAACATGTCTATGAAATTATCTAGAGAACATTCTAGCTTAGAAGATCTCATATTCAATAAGAGGAATTTGTATGAACATGATAGAAAGTACATGTGTTTGATACCTAGCAAGGTGTCGCCCCATCGACAAGTTCCTAAGCACATAAGAAAGCCTCATTATGATGACTCTTTGGAACTACTTGAATTTTCAAATGTGTTTGAAATTCACGATAAAAAAGGCATAGAGTCAATAAGAGATTCTGGAAGGCTTGCAGCCCAAGTTCTTGAGTATGCTAGCACTTTAGTCATGCTAGGCAGAACAATGAGTGAAATAGACCAAACATTTCAGCAAATGATAATAGATAATAGGGCATATCCTTCAACACTTAAGTATGGTGGGTTTCCAAAGAGTGTTTACACATCAGTAAATGAATGCATATTCCATGGAATACCTCACTATCGTGCACTTGAGAATGGTGATATTATCAATATTGATGTTACTATCTACTTAAATGGTTATCATGATGATACATCTACTACTTTATTATGTGGTGATATTGATAAATAAGGGAGAGACTTGGTTTAGGTAACCAAAGAATGTATTCACAAAGCAATATCAATATGTAATCCAGGAGTTGAGTTCAAAGAAATTGAAAAAACTATACATGAGCATGCAGATAAACATTGATACGGTTTCGTTCGACAGTTCGTTGGCCATGGGGTTGGGTGATATTTTCATGCTGAACCAGTTGTCTTGCACTTCAGGAACCATGGTGATGGAAAGATGGTGTTGAATTAGAACTTCACAATTGAACCAATGCTGACGATTAGTAGTGTTAATCCGGTGGTTTGGAAGGATGATTGAACGACCGTCACCAAAGATGGAAGCCTATCAGCACAATTCAAGCACACTATTTTAATCAACAATGATGGAGCTGAGATCATCACACAGTGCTGGGTAATGTTGGTTTTTGGCTCTTTAAATTTTAAAAAAATCCCCCATGTTGAAAGAAGAATGTATTTGCTGTTTTTTACTTCTCAATGATTACTAAAGAGATTTAGTATGGAACAATCCAAGAGGGGATTGGTTCTAGTGTCATATGGTTTACACCTTTCTAAGAAAATGTGTCCCCAGACACAATAGGAGAATGATAGAATGAGTTAGATCTCATACGCTTCAGTGATATGATCAATCATGTATGTCATGTTATGTACTAGACTTGATATTTTCCATGCACTAAGCATGGTAGGAAGATATCAAGAAGATATAGGAGAACAACATTGGATTGTTGTTAAGAATATCCTTAAGTATCTGAGGAGATCTAAGGATATGTTTTTAGTATATGGAGGAGACAAGGAGCTTGTTATCAGAGAGTATGATGATGCTGGTTTTCAGACAAATCTGAATGATTTGAAATCACAATCAGGATATGTTTTCTATCTCAACGGAGGAGCTGTGAGTTGGAAGAGTTCAAAGCAGCCAGTTGTCGCTGATTCTACAGTAGATTCTGAATATATAATGGTTTATAATGCAACCAAGGAAGTCGTCTAGATTCAAAACTTTGTCTAGGAACTTGATATGGTACCTATTAGTAAAGACCCTATCACATTTTATTGTGATAATACTATAGCGGTGACTCTTGTAAAAGAGACAAGGTCACATCAACGGACAAAGCACATACTCTGAAAGTATCACCTCTTGAGAATTTTTTATCAAATGGGTGAAGTTGTAGTGAGAAGAGTATCCACATAGGAGAACGTGGTGAACCCCTTGACTAAAGGCTTATCTTAGCATAAGCATGAGTATCATGTGAGATTTAGTGGACTAAAGGTTGTTAGCAGTTGACTCTAGTGCAAGTGAGAATCTGTTGGAGTTGGTGCCCTAAAACCAACTTCTTTTTTACTTTATGATAAATATATATTCATTGGATGGATATTAATAAAATCCTTATCACATCATGATTATTCTTCTGCATGACATTGTATGTGATAATGTCCTAAGAGTAGCTGTCACAATAGAAGGTCATAGCGGATCTCTGTTATGATGAGAACCTGGAAGTGACATGATACTATTCTTGAACATATGTTCTATATCCAGATGATATCATTTGATGGAAAAAAATGATATAGGCTATCAGGGGTGGAGACTCATAGGAATTTGTGGCACCTTCTAATGATGCACGCCCTTGGTAATGTCCAGGAAGATATTATGAGAACAAGACCCGCCAATAGGAAATCCACATTTAAGTGTCATTAGATGTTCCTATCTATAGATGTGTGTATTGGTCCTTAGATTTTAAGATTATGATTAATCGGTATTATGACTCGTGCACTTAGATGTATTGACGAAAACCATGATGACATATGTTCGCGGTGAGGTAGGATATGTTGGGTGTGTCACGAGTAATACTACATTAATGAATAATGTGATAAAGTATTTGTCCCTTCTGTTCTATAATGGAAGTTGATATCTCAAACCCTTGGATGGAAACAATATAGCCTAAATAAATCTATGGTCATGGTGTTCTATATGCAAGTTCAATTTTTGAGAAGTCAAAGAATGAGAAATCGATCACATGAGTTGATGGCACTTGCATGCAACCCACTTGATTAGAAATATCGAGACAAAGAGATTATATTACACGGTGAACATTTGTATGAGATGACATGTCGTTGCAGCATTAACTTATTTCTCTATGGGTGCCTTAGCGTGTTGCTAGACACTAACCTTGGACTTTAGGTAGGTTATCCTAATCCCACTAAGAAAGATACCTAGAGGGTCACACACTAAGTGTATCCGGAATCTCGGTTAAATAATTTATTATTTAACAAGATGGATAAATATTAATCCCGGTTGTGGTTTAATAATTATTCATGTATGCCTGATCGTATTTATTTCATTGTTAGTTATTCGAGAGAATATATTGCGGACAAAATATTTATTTATCTGCAAATAATGCAGTTATATTTATTTAATAAATATATAGTCGTTATTCAAGGCCTAATAAATATTAAAAAGGATGGGTGGACTGAGTTTAAGGGTCTAGTGAGAAATAATATTAAATTTTATTTGATTAAATAATATTTAAATATAACTTGCAAGTTAAGCCCATGTCATGGAAATAATGGTATCATCGTTATTATTTTACATGAGGGTTTCACATGGAATAATAAAATAAGTAACAACACTTGTGCCAATTATATATTATTACCTAGTGAATTAAGTTCCTGATTATATTATTATTTTATCATTTAGTCTGGGCAAGCGAATGCTAGCTATAATGACTCTGCACAACATTTTTTTGGAGAAATATCTCAAGCCTCGAGAACTCTCTTTTCTCCAAGAACATTCTCAAGAACTAGAACGTCCATCCTCCATCAGATCAGAGGACACTTTGGAAGCGACTCTCAATGTAACACCCCAAGCTTCCATGGTACGTTTCACTTCGAATAATGCAATAGCGTGTGTTGTACGCAACCTCGAGCTCTAACACACACCACAACGAATTAAACTAGCCGTTGTGAATAGTAATACCTACTTTTTGAAATTTTATAAATTTTATTTATCAAAATGGACTTCATTTTTGGATTCGGAATGTCGGAATTAGCCTATGTTGAATTTTTGGTATTTTTCTGAGAACTTCTATTTTTTATGAATAGTGAAAAATACTAAAAACAACTTTTTTAATCAAAATAATTTATTGTGATAAATTAAAATATTTAGTCATTTTAAAGTATAATTAGAATATATTTTTACCATTTTATCCAATGGTGGTCATTAGAATTAATTTAACATTGAAATTGGACATAAACAATTGCCAATCTTTTGATATAAATTGTTTCTTAAAAACACGCTATTTGTTGTGACAGCGGAAATTAATTATAAAATTAACTAATGCAACTTATATGTTTTTAATTTTGTAAAATAGACATCATTTTTGTATTCGGAATATCAATTATAGCTTAGGGTGAAATTTTGGCATTGTTCTGAAAAACTTCAATTTTTGATGAATAGTGAAACCACTAAGTGGTAGTTAAATAACTGATTTTTCGTTTAAATGAAATATTACCACTTCTGTGATTTGATTTTCAAAAATCCGACATACATGGTTGTCATTAAGAAGTAAAATGTGGTTCAATGAGATTAAAATAATTTTTTGGTGAATAGTAACTTTTATGTTCTTAATCGCGATTAGAGGTAATTAGTGTAGTTTAAGGTAAAAATAATGTTTTCATAATATGAGATGAGCTTGACACTTGTCCTACTCCTATTGGATGAGTCATGGCCGACCAAGACAACCCATGAGTCAACTTGGGGACCCCATGGAGCCACTTTAGTTGGAAAATGACATTAATATATATTTATTTAATGTTAAAATTAAATTGATACAAACATGAGTTGTTTTACTAAGACAGTTTTTAAGTGGGGTTACACAAGTCCAAATTTTGATTATAAATATTCATTAGAAAGCTAAAAATATTTCCTACATCATAGTATTTTTTTTATAATTTTTAGACATTAAATAAATTAAATTATTTATGACATCATTATGATGCAGTAATGACCTCATTATTTAACGATTTTAATAAAATGAGAAGATAATGTAAAATCCAAGGCTTACACTTGTCCAAAGACTATTGTATGGGTAGATTTCGAAACCTTATCACCTTATCCACGAATTATATAAGTGTGGGACCTTTAGAATCCGAAAAGCATTGTGTAATAATGTAACATTTCAATCTTTCCAAAAGAGCCCCTCCTCTCCTCTTATAAAAGGCCCCCACCTCTACCACCTTATTCACACTTTCAATCCTTTTGGCTCGGACAACCTCTGCCCAAATACTCTCCCAACTTCCCCCTCTTACTCCTAGAATCCTCACTTTGGGCAGAACTCTTCCCAAGGAAGCCTTTGGCTCAAATCAAAAAGAGTTACCCGATTTTGAGGTAATGTCTTCTCTAATGTTGTTTTGTTTCATTTTTCTTCTCCAACCCCCTAAAATCTTTTTATTCATTTCTGTTGTAACAACAATAGTATCCTCAATATACTAGGATGTTGTTATAAGAAGGATTCGAGCTACACTTACACACACCTACATCTAATGGTTAAAGAATATACGGTTTCTGTGGATGGTGAATTTCTGCCTCACGAAACGATGATTGTTCAACACTCATATAATACCTTCAAAGGTGGCCATTAAGATGTCACTATTTTTATATATGATATATAATATGTTTATGTTTTACTTATGCTTCTGTATTTCTCATTTATGGCATACTTTATGATTTCTATTATGGGTAAAATGCGATAATTTCATTTTAGGAAGTGTGGACTACCGCCCCCTCAAAGTGATTTGAATCGTTAATGTCATATGTGGGATGTATAAAGGATGGAGTAAATGGTATTATACACTATATTATACTGTAATAAATTTATATCATTATGATTTCATTCCATTAAATACGAAATAGAAATGAAAGTAGCGTTCATGCATACGTACGGCTTACCGTCTCCATGAACGGTGCATTTCATTTCTTACCTCTAAATGTTACGTAATATTATAAATGAATGTATATACTGGATATATAAGATATATATGACATCTAAATCATGAATATAATTATGGAGATAATGGATATTCTACCACATAAACAACTTGTAATTATAAGAAGTTTATTGTTGACTCAAGTACCAAAGATCGACAAAATGACCGTTATTAACTTAAATAATTACATAATGTTCATATCATTATAATAAGTGATATAATAAGGATAATGAAATTGAAAATGGTTCTTAATAAGGTATATATTAACTCTAGTTTATTATTCAGGAGGTTAAAGAACGGTTGAGTCAAGTCAGACACGAGGTAAGGGAACTTCTTAACCCAATTTCTATTCTTTGGGTTAATCTCCTACTTTAAAATTATGTCATGATATTATTATGTCCTATATTGTATTTGTAAATTATTTATGTGTACTTATAGTGAATACACATTATAGATGTAATTTATTTAAAAAAATTATCTTTTTAAGGGACTTCGTCTCAATCTCCTTTCATTGAGGCATATTTGGTTTTATACACAACTTTCTTTTATACGGTGTATAAACCCCTTTGACTTTTAAGTTTATTCAAAAGGAATCTTTTTTATACGAAGCGTTTTACTAAACAACAAAAGGGAATGTTTTTCTTTCCGTACTTATGCGGCGACAATGACTTCTCCACCGCCGTGACCATTATTTGAGATTCGGCTTCCTCTACAAGCCATCATTTTTTTTAATGAAAAATAAATACAAAGTTTTAACTTTCTTTTATTTTGGTATTGAAAATGGTTTTGAAAGAATTTTTATTATATCAATGTGTTGTATTGATATCTTGTGATTGAAATGTGGAAATGTTATGTTTACTTTATGCATGTTTTATGTGATACGATTATGTTATGGTTTATGATATGTTTAAACCTATTCATATGAGGAATGCATTGGACTTAATAAGTGACGGGTGGAGCCCGCTATAGCTCCTCGATGCATCGGCAGGTCTCATGAGACAAACTAGTGTCTTGGCACGAGGCCTTGACAAAATTTTATTTGTGGTCTTGGCACGAGGCCTTGGCTACGTGGTTATGATAGTCTGACATTATGCATTCCATCATTATGAAAGTGCTTAGTGATATTGCATGTGATTATTCGACCAGTAGAATATCCATGTGAATAAGTAAATGGCATTATCTCATTTTACTTTTGCCATATTATGTTGAAGTTCATGTTTAAAAGACTTTTGTTTTAGTTATACATTGCCTTAAATGTTAATGTTTATTATGAATGCTTCCGCAATATTGTTATCCTTACTGAGCATCTAAGCTCACCCCTTTCAATGTTTTAATATTTTCCAGGATGTGAAGAAGTATTTTATGAATGACCTGCAGGGATTGTCCGAAGAGGATAGAAGTGTGGACTATGGAGACTATGTTATTGTAGTTTTTCACTTTATGATGTAATGTAACGTTTATGAATGTATCTAGTGATTCCAAGGCTACTAAACTAATCGGTCTTTCGAGACTTGATCTTTTGTGATCATGCCAATGTTACAAAGTAATGCACCGGCTCTGGGTAGCTGGGATCGTGGCATTACAGTTGGTATCAGAGGGAGGTTAGTACTAACCTTGGAAGCTAGATTTAGATAAACTCTGATTAGAGCACATAGCCCAAAGATAGACTTTAAGGATTAGTATAGATGAACTTCCTATAATTTTGGTATTATAGAGATTTTGTGAGTTTTCCGAGCAATACGTCCCTGTCTGGATACGAGCAAGTATAGGCGGCTCTGGCACAGATGTACCTAGGGTTAAAACCCGAAAAAACAGCTTTGAGCTAGACTCGAACGGGAACTGGTGCACAACAACGGGCCTTGCTGCACTCTTGGTTACGACACTCCCGGGGGATATGCTTTGGATAATTCTCATTTTCTTTATAAACAACTATGAAGGGTTATGAGTGTATACTTCCTCAAAGAAAACCTTTTTATGATTATGGATTATATAGATAAATAGTTCAATTTATGTTAATTATTTTATAAGTATGGAATTATGTATTTTGATTCATAAACTAATATAGTTTATGCCATTGTATAGAAATGGCACCCAGTAGAAGGAATGTGAACTCCAGCAATACGTATGATCCAAAGAGTAATAAGTATCGTATCTTTCACGGTATTAAGCCAACATTTCGAAGGGAAATAGTCTCCCATGTGTTATCAGCATATGAAGAAATAATATCATGTGTTAATAAGATAAGTAAAGAATTATCTGAGTCCTATGGCTTTGAAGAGAAGCAAGAGATGAAAGGGATGGAAGAGAGAATGATGGATAAAGGAATGAGGGGAATGAAGAATTTTCCAATATGTGATAACTGTGGGAAGAAACACCTTGGAATTTGCCTGAAGGGAATGGGGGTTTGTTATAAGTGTGGAGAAAAAGGACACCAAGTGCGTGACTGCAAGGGTAAGAAAAAGGTTTCAAATGTACAATGCTTCATCTGCAAGGAGTGGGGACACTACGCAAACCAATGTTCAAATCATCAGAGTATGCCCCAAATGATGTTATTGGATAATAATCAAGTTATGATACTACCACAGATGAGGAGGAATGATTAGTGTTCTTATGTTGTTATTAAAGAATTTTGTAATTTGAGTGTTGGATCAATGATGTACTGGTTATAATAATTATGGAGTATATAAGGATTGTACTGCAGTACTATTTCATCTAGGACTTGAGATTGTGTGGAACCAAGAAAAGTGACTCCACAGTAGGTTAAATTTTTGGAAAATATATGGTTGAGAGAAATATAAACCATAATATGGTTCTGATACCGAGATAGTGATTTTGAAATAAGACATGATTGATTCAGATAAATTATGTTGGATATTCTTAACATCCTTGAAACTGATTAATGATTTGTATACATTTTTGGATAGAAGGAGTATATCTAGTTTTCTATAAGGAATAAGGGATCATGAATGTAATCAATAAGGATTTATGGTAATTCAGTATGTTGCAGTGTTTTAAAAGAATAAATGATGAAGGTGTTCACATGTTGTTACGCAGAAAAAAAAGAGCTTCATTATGTTTACCTTCCTCATAAAATCTGGACTGTGAGTTGGACAGAAGTATTTTGGATAACTATAAAGGTTGTAATGGATTATATTTTACATTGGATACTACTGTTAAGGTTATTTTTGGATATTTATAAAAAGGACAACACGCAGACCGAGTGACAACCCATCATGTCGGACAAAGCTGTGGGAATCGAACCCTCAACCATAGTGCGATTGGGATTAATCGCCTACCACTGGACTACGCGAAGTCCCTGGTTATTACAAAATAGTTTTTCTAATCTAATGGTATGTGTTAATATTTGGAACCTTATACAATTAGGATAAATAGAATATTTTTGAGTTCTATTACCTTTTAGAGTGAAAGATGGGTTTTTGGTAAAAATTTATTAACGAATAAAAGTATACATAACAAGTATGTATATTCCCTTACGTTCTTAGTAAATTTCCTAAATAAATTCCTCAACATTATAAAAGGTAACTTAAAACAAAAATGTTGTCGGTTAACTTTTCCAACTGGGGATTCAATGACCGTTTAACCAGTCACAAGTTTGTGATTTTCTTGTAGTTAAACTTTCTCCTAATCCTGTTTTCTATAACTCTCCATCAGACCTTGATGGTTTGTTTCTCCTCCATATCCATATTTTCATAGAATCCTAGAATGGGCTATATCGGGTGACCTTTGTACTTGCTTTCTTTTAATGTTATATATTTATTAACCTTATTTCCGATGTGGGTTTTCCACAAAGGTATTTTCTCTTTTCAACCTTTTATTTTCAAAGAAAAATTTCAAATTGCGAGGACGCAATTTATTGAAGGAGGGGAGAATGTAACACCCCAAGCTTCCACGGTACGTTTCACTTCGAATAATGCAAT
Organism: Viscum album; assembly: GCA_963277665.1. Lineage (NCBI taxonomy): Eukaryota > Viridiplantae > Streptophyta > Magnoliopsida > Santalales > Viscaceae > Viscum > Viscum album. Next base: position 2,112,115,996 of record OY728125.1, on the reverse strand, counting down.
AACGTGTGTTGTATGCAACCTCGAGCTCTAACACACACCACAACGAATTAAACTAGCCGTTGTGAATAGTAATACCTACTTTTTGAAATTTTATAAATTTTATTTATCAAAATGGACTTCATTTTTGGATTCGGAATGTCGGAATTAGCCTATGTTGAATTTTTGGTATTTTTCTGAGAACTTCTATTTTTTATGAATAGTGAAAAATACTAAAAACAACTTTTTTAATCAAAATAATTTATTGTGATAAATTAAACTATTTAGTGGTTTTAAAGTATAATTAGAATATATTTTTACCATTTTATCCAATGGTGGTCATTAGAATTAATTTAACATTGAAATTGGACATAAACAATTGCCAATCTTTTGATATAAATTGTTTCTTAAAAACACACTATTTGTTGTGACAGTGAGAATTAATTATAAAATTAACTAATGCAACTTATATGTTTGTAATTTTGTAAAATATACATCATTTTTTTATTCGGAATATCAATTATATCTTAGGGTGAAATTTTGGCATTGTTCTGAAAAACTTCAATTTTTGATGAATAGTGAAACCACTAAGTGGTAGTTAAATAACTGATTTTTCGTTTAAATGAAATATTACCACTTCTGTGATTTGATTTTCAAAAATCCAACATACATGGTTGTCATTAAGAAGTAAAATGTGGTTCAATGAGATTAAAATAATTTTTTGGTGAATAGTAACTTTTATGTTCTTAATCGCGATTAGAGGTAATTAGTGTAGTTTAAGGTAAAAATAATGTTTTCATAATATGAGATGAGCTTGAAACTTGTCCTACTCCTATTGGATGAGTCATGGCCGACCAAGAAAACCCATGAGTCAACTTGGGGACCCCATGAAGCCACTTTAGTTGGAAAATGACATTAATATATATTTATTTAATGTTAAAATTAAATTGATACAAACATGAGTTGTTTTACTAAGACAGTTTTTAAGTGGGGTTAAACAAGTCCAAATTTTGATTATAAATATTCATTAGAAAGATAAAAAGATTTCCTACATCATAGTATTTTTTTTATAATTTTTAGACATTAAATAAATTAAATTATTTATGACATCATTATGATGCAGTGATGACCTCATTATTTAACGATTTTAATAAAATGAGAAGATAATGTAAAATCCAAGGCTTACACTTGTACAAAGACTATTGGATGGGTAGATTTCGAACCCTTATCACCTTATCCACGAATTATATAAGTGTGGGACCTTTAGAATCCGAAAAGCATTGTGTAATAATGTAACATTTCAATCTTTCCAAAAGAGCCCCTCCTCTCCTCTTATAAAAGGCCCCCACCTCTACCACCTTATTCACACTTTCAAGCCTTTTGGTTCGGCCAACCTCTACCCAAATACTCTCCCAACTTCCCCCTCTTACTCCTAGAAGCCTCACTTTGGGCAGAACTCTTCCCAAGGAAGCCTTTGGCTCAAATCAAAAAGAGTTACCCGATTTTGAGGTAATGTATTCTCTAATGTTGTTTTGTTTCATTTTTCTTCTCCAACCCCCTAAAATCTTTTTATTCATTTCTTTTGTAACAACACCAGTATCCTCAATATACTAGGATGTTTTTATAAGAAGGATTAGAGATACACTTACACACACCTACATCTAATGGTTAAAGAACATACGGTTTCTATGGATGGCGAATTTCTGTCTCACGAAACGATGATTGTTCAACACTCATATAACACCTTCAAAGGTGGCCATTAAGATGTCACTATTTTTATATATGATATATAATATGTTTATGTTTTACTTATGCTTCTGTATTTCTCATTTATGGCATACTTTATGATTTCCATTATGGGTAAAACGCGATAATTTCATTTTAGGAAGTGTGGACTACCGCCCCCTCAAAGTGATTTGAATCGTTAATGCCATATGTGGGATGTATAAAGGATGGAGTAAATGGTATTATACACTATATTATACTGTAATAAATTTATATCATTATGATTTCATTCCATTAAATATGAAATAGAAATGAAAGTAGCGTTCATGCATACGTACGGCTTACCGTCTCCATGAACGGTGCATTTCATTTCTTACCTCTAAATGTTACGTAATATTATAAATGAATGTATATACTGGATATATAAGATATATATGACATATAAATCATGAATATAATTCTGGAGATAATGGATATTCTACCACATAAACAACTTGTAATTATAAGAAGTTTATTGTTGACTCAAGTACCAAAGATCGACAAAACGACCGTTATTAACTTAAATAATTACATAATGTTCATATCATTATAATAAGTGATATAATAAGGATAATGAAATTGAAAATGGTTCTTAATAAGGTATATATTAACTCTAGTTTATTATTCAGGAGGTTAAAGAACGGTTGAGTCAAGTCAGACACGAGGTAAGGGAACTTCTTAACCCAATTTCTATTCTTTGGGTTAATCTCCTACTTTAAAATTATGTCATGATATTATTATGTCCTATATTGTATTTGTAAATTATTTATGTGTACTTATAGTGAATACACATTATAGATGTACTTTATTTAAAAAAAATGATCTTTTTAAGGGACTTCGTCTCAATCTCCTTTCATTGAGGCATATTTGGTTTTATACACAACTTTCTTTTATACGGTGTATAAACCCCTTTGACTTTTACGTTTATTCAAAAGGAATCTTTTTTATACGAAGCGTTTTACTAAACGACAAAAGGGAATGTTTTTCTTTCCGTACTTATGCGGCGACAACGACTTCTCCGCCGCCGTGACCATTATTTGAGATTCGGCTTCCTCTACAAGCCATCATTTTTTTTAATGAAAAATAAATACAAAGTTTTAACTTTCTTTTATTTTGGTATTGAAAATGGTTTTGAAAGAATTTTTATTATATCAATGTGTTGTATTTATATCTTGTGATTGAAATGTGGAAATGTTATGTTTCCTTTATGCATGTTTTATGTGATACGATTATGTTATGATTTATGATATGTTTAAACCTATTCATATGAGGAATGCATTGGACTTAATAAGTGACGGGTGGAGCCCGCTATAGCTCCTCGATGCATCGACAGGTCTCATGAGACAAACTAGTGTCTTGACACGAGGCCTTGACAAAATTTTATTTGTGGTCTTGGCACGAGGCCTTGGCTACGTGGTTTTGATAGTCTGGCATTATGCATTCCATCATTATGAAAGTGCTTAGTGATATTGCATGTGATTATTCGACCAGTAGAATATCCATGTGAATAAGTAAATGGCATTATCTCATTTTACTTTTGCCATATTATGTTGAAGTTCATGTTTAAAAGGCTTTTGTTTTAGTTATACATTGCCTTAAATGTTAATGTTTATTATGAATGATTCCGCAATATTGTTATCCTTACTGAGCATCTAAGCTCACCCCTTTCAATGTTTTAATATTTTCCAGGATGTGAAGAAGTATTTTATGAATGACCTGCAGGGATTGTCCGAAGAGGATAGAAGTGTGGACTATGGAGACTATGTTATTGTAGTTTTTCACTTTATGATGTAATGTAACGTTTATGAATGTATCTAGTGATTCCAAGGCTACTAAACTAATCGGTCTTTCGAGACTTGATCTTTTGTGATCATGCCAATGTTACGAAGTAATGCACCGGCTCTGGGTAGCTGGGGTCGGGGCATTACACTCAAGGCGATTGGAGATGGATGACATAAGCACAAGGATCTTCTATGCTAGCACACAAAGATTCCTTCGGCGACATCCATAGATTCGTAGAGCACATGTGGATCATCACTAAAGGAGATCTACTCTTGATCTCTACAACACAATAAAGGCACACCATAGATTTGTGGTCAAACACATCAACAAAGAAATAAACCCTTGGAGGTATTTCTTTAAATTAATTAAATTAATTATAAAAAAATATGTTGATCCTCTCTCTGAGTTCCAGGGGTAATTCTTCCTTTTTAAAATCTTTGATTTAATTCCATGGATACTAGCATTTATTGTCATATTGATCCCAGAATGATCATTGATTATGGAAAAATCAAAGTTGGGCACCACCCATCCCGTGCTTCTGTTGCACCCGGAACCTATAGATTTAACATGAATTAAGCCTTTGGTTCCAAACTACTATGAATTTGGTCCGTATTGGAAATTATATTTCTATCTTCGATAGGAGTCTTATTAATTAATTCTCCTCCTGCAGCAGCATCTATCATGCTCCTATCTATCAAAACTAATCCATTATAAAAATATTGAATTAAGAGTTGATCAGAGATCTGGTGATGAGGACAACTCAAACATAACTTCTTAGATCTCTTCCAATATTCATGCTAAAGTTTCCCCTTTGTAACAGTCCAATATCATAGATATCCTTTCTAAGTGAGGTAGTGTAACGACCTGAATATTTAGGAATAAATTCCCTTTCCTTTAATTAAATGACTTATGGATATAGAAAACACATGCACTTCTCTTATTTTATTATATCCAATTGGATTTAAATGACCGTTAATTATCCTTACCATTGATAATATATCCATTGAACAGTGATCACATCAATAGTATAAATATAGGGTTTTAAAAAATCTTTTTGGCACAAAAAAAGGAAGTGATGACCTCAACTAGTAGGATCGTACCCTATGAAGCCCATTTATCAGAGCTTCCAAGGGAGATAACATTTTTGGGCTTTTCTCTGGACCAATCCCAAGCCGAGATCCAATAACTTAAGTATGAGAGAAATAGTTTACGGGAGAAGTTCAAGATCATCAAGATCACAGCCCAAACCATGTTCACCGAAAAGCCCCAAGAAAGCCCAACCATCGCACACCTTACTCCTAGGTTGTATGCCGGTGTAATAAAGAGATATGTATCGAGACCCTAACATTAGGATTATTTTTTTATTGAATAATGAATACACTTTCACTCTATTATTGTTACTTTGTAAATGATTTTTAAAACACAAATAATATTTTTGGTTAATATTAAAATTCAATTAAGAAATCTATTTCGATGAATTAATGGATTTTTGAATTAAATAATATTTTAATAAAATATTATTATTAAATTAATTTTATTAAATATAAATGATCGTATAATTTTTATGAATTCAAATGTAATTTTTATGAAGGTTTGAAAACCGTTTTTGCCAAAACCCATCAATTTTTAATAAATGCTGGTTTTTATTTTAAAAGTGAAATTCAAATATTTAGAAAATTATTAAGATAAAATGAATATTATTTTTGAAATCAGGACATCGAAATTATCCAATAGGGATTTTTTCATAATTTTCTGATATAATCGATTTTTTTGGTAAACATTAAATACCGTATAAATATATAATGTGTTTTATGACATCATAATGACCCAATAATGGTGTAATAAAATACTATAAAAGGTATCTTCGGCCAAATATATGTTTTTAATTTAAAATAATTTAATTTTAGATTTATTTTATTTATTTCATAAAGGCTTAGTGAATCCTCCAAGACATATAAAATATTTTAAGATTTTAAAATCATTTCCTTGAAAGTGTGACTCACCTCCATATAAGAAAGGAAAATATTTTAATATCTTCAGACCTTAGTCTTATAAAATAATGTATACCACTCCTCTTTTCTAGAAACCATGGGCAAAAACCATGGGATGGTTTGTGGTTTTGAATATTTTAGTGTGCAGTGTCCAAAATCAAAATAATAAAGAATTCCTCCACATTTCCTATATAAACCCACCCTAGCTCTCATTTATCTTCACTCACACTATTTGAAGCTCGACCAACCTCTTCCCATTACTCCCTAGAGTCCTCCCAAGTCACCCCAATCTCTCAATAAGCCTCCCCCAAGCCTTTGAGATTACGCATCCAAGTAAGGGATCTTCCACTCTTCTCTTTTATCAAGCACTTATTTTGTGATATGTCTTTCAATTTCAATTTGAATATGTTGGGATATGTTCATACATACTCACCTTAATGTCCATTTTATTTAAAAATAATGAGAGCTTCCTTTCACTCTTATTAATCCATTCACGATCCTTTATATACTCCTGTTAGCATACTAAAATTCCGTAAGAGATTTCTCTCTCCTCATTCCCATTAAAGCACTTCTTTTATATTATGCACCTTAAATTCCATTTCATATGTTGGGATATTATGTTACATGACCCCCTTACTATCCATTTCATGTATAAATGATGATAGACCTATTTCTCTCTCATCAACCCATTTTATGACTTTCGATATGACGTCGTTATGCTGCCAAAATTGTACCGCGATTTTCCATACCAAAATCATCATGCAATGAATACCATACAGATTAATCTATCAAGGCTATTCACATTTATGCATATATACTTATTGATTTAGAACTTACATGTATGTATTCTACATTCCTTGATCATGGAATAAATGATGATGTTGAATGAATCCATGTTATATGATCTACGTGACACACTTAAGCATGAGATTGAAATGATCATGAAGGGTGTGTCCTGGTAACGCTCCAATGTATTGGGTAATGTTTAGTATCATGATACATCATGTTGGGACTGAGGATTACATGATTCATTTATAGGAATTTTTTCCACCATGTTGGGACATGGGTTTACCTGGTTCATTTATGTTAATGATGTAGTGTTTTAAGTTGTTTCCACATTTCCATGTTATGAATATCATGCTATATCATGCCTTTATGTTCATGTTTCTTTTGTGCTCCATTGATATACCTATTGACTAACATGTATTATATTCCTCATGTTATTCCATGTTTACTCCCTTAATGATCTTTATAGCTCATTATTTTCTTATGCATGCCCTCAGGTTATCTCATGCAATGCTAAGTACAAAGGAATGTTGTGGTCATAGAAAAGAAGTTTTCAATAAAGATGTGTATTTCATATTTTAAGTTGTTATGTAATGTTACTAAGCCCCAAATATACTAGACCCCTCAATCTTTTGAGTTGTATTAAGTGCATTTTTATGTAATAAATCATGTTTAGATATGAAATAAAGAGCAGAGTTATTATAGTTGGTATCAGAGGATAAATTTAGTTATTTTTTGGATTAAGATTAGAAAACTCTAGTGAAAGCCTTAAGGATGAGACTAAGTATAAGAAAATAATCCCTAAATTTTGGTGAGTATAAAGTAAGTGGTTTATCAAAAAAATACATCCCTGTTTGGATACAAACAAGTAGATGTGAATTTGGAACAGATGTATCTAAGAGTAAAACCTGAAAACACTGCTTTGAGCTAAACTTGAACAAGAACTGGTGCATGACAATGGGACTTGCCGCAATCTTGGTTCGACACTCCTGGGGGATATGCTTTGGTAAATTCATAAGCTTAGTATGAACCATTATTAAGGGAACAAAAAAAATCTCATAAGAATATACATTAGGAAGTAGATCATGGATAACTTAGATTGAATCCTAGAAATTCATAAGTTAAGGAGATAAATGTAATTTATAAGGGTTTATATGCCCAAGTGCTTCACCATGGGGTTCACCAATCATTTTTTTCAAGAAGGATGAGTCAATGCGTCTTTGCATTGATTATCATGAGCTCAATAAAATCACAATAAAGAAAAAGTACCCTCTTCCATGAATTGATGACTTGTTTGATCAACTGCGTGGAGCACAAAACATCTCCAAGGTGGATCTGCGGTCAGGATATTACCAAGTTAGGGTGAAGAAGGAGGATATCCCCAAGACTGATTTTCCTACGAGGTACGGACATTATGAGTTCATAGTGATGTCATTCAGACTCACTAATGCTCCACCAATCTTTATGGACTTGATGAATAGAGTCTTTAGAGATTACCTCGACAAATTTGTCATAGTATTTATAGACGATATTCTAATATACACCAAAACCAAGGAGGAGTATGAAGATCATCTAATCATGGTGTTAGAGACCTTGTGAAAAGGGAATCTCTATGCAAAGTATAGCAAGTGTGAGTTCTGGTTGAAGGAAGTCTCATTCTTGGGTCATATCATCACAAGAAATGAGATATTTGTGGATTCTTCCAAGACAAATGCAATTGAGGGATGGCTGAGACCAACATCTATGATGGATATCCATAGCTTCCTGGGGTCAACTAGATATTATCGCCGATTTGGGAGAAATTTCTCACAATTATCAAACCCTCTTACCAAGATAACTCAGAAGGGAGTTAAGTTTTCTTAGAATGATGCATGTGAAGAAAGATTCATGGAGTTGAAGAAGAGTCTTATCACTACCCCTATGCTCACACTACCCACAATTGGGGAGATTTTCGTAATCTTCAGTGATACTTTGAAGAAGATTCTGGACTGTGTGTTGATGCAGAATGACAAAGTCATTGCCTATGTCTCAAGGCATTTGAAAATTCATAAGCAAAACTATCCCACACACAATCTGGAGTTGACAGCTATGATCTTTGCGTTGAAAATTTGGTGGCATTATCTCTTTGGGGAGAAGTGTGAAATATATACGGATAAAAAAAGTCTCAAATATATATTCACACAGAAAGAGATGAATATGCGCCACCAAAGATTACGACTACTCAATCCATTATCACCCTGAGAAAGTGAACAAGGTGGCAGATGATCTAAGTAGAAAGTACCCATTAATTCTATCATTGATGAGAATTCAAAAGGATCCAATATTCTTAGGTTTGATGAATATGGACATGAAAATCATAAAGAAGGGAAAATCATCAATCCTTTTGCAAATTATTGCTCAACCATTTCTTTAGGGAAGGTTAAAGGATGTTCAAAAAGATGATGTGGGAATTCAGAAGAAATTGGAAACTATTAGAAAAAAGGAAATCCTTAGAGTTCAATATCAATGAAGAAGGAATTTAGAGATTTGGGTCAAGACTATGTGTTCCATAAAATCCAGAGTTAAAGAAAGAACTTTTGGATGATGCACATAGTTAGAATTTCTCCATTCATCCAGGAAACACGAAGATGTATTGAGATCTATGAGAGAACTATTGATGGGATAACATGAAGAAAGAGATAAATGAATATACATCAAAATGCACGGTATGTTAGCAAGTGAAGGATGAGGGGCAGAAGTCTAAGGGGATGATGCAATCATTACCCATACCAACATGGAAATGGGAAAACATCACCATAGACTTTGTCACCGGACTTCTGAAGACATACAAAAGAAACAATGTTATCTGGGTTGTTGTGGATCGTCTTACAAAGACTACACACTTCATTGAAATTCGAGAGGATTTCTCACTGGATCAACTGGCACAAATATACATCAGAGAAGTGGTAAGGCTGCATGAAGTACTACTATCGATTGTGTCTGATCGAGATCCAAGATTCACCTCTAAGTTCCGGAAGAGTCTCCAATACGCTCTGAACACTAAGTTGAAATTCAGCACAACCTATCACCCTCAAACTGATGGCCAATTTGAGCAAACTATCCAGACACTTGAGGACATGTTGAGATCCTACTCAATGGAATTCAAAGTTGAATGGGACCAATATCTTCCTTTGGTAGAGTTCTCTTACAAAAACAGTTTCCACTCAAGCATCCAAATGACTCCTTATGAATCAATTTATGGGAAGAATTGTAGAACACTGACATGTTGGGATGAAGTTGGGGATTAAAAACTTCTAGGTTCAGAAATGGTCGAAGAAATGGTGGGAAATGTTAAGACCATCTAGCAACATATCAAAGCTTCCCAGAGTCGACAAAAGAGCTATGTTGATAATCGTCGATGAGACCTAGAGTTTGATGTTGGAGACATGATATTCCTCTGCATAACTCCATGGAAAAGAGTTATGAGATTCGGGAATAAGGGAAATCTTAGTCCAAGGTACATCGGTCCTTTTGAGATCCTAGATCACATCGGAGTAGTGACCTATCAACTAGCACTCCCACCGAACATGTCTCAAGTACATGATGTATTTCATTTATCACTCTTAAGAAAGTACATACTTGACCCATCACATGTACTCAATCCAGAGGTGGTACCATTGGAGAATGATCTCTCTTATAAAGAGAAGCTGATGAAGATCTTATATCGTAGAGAAAAAGTGCTACGAAATAAGATAATGCCCCTCGTCAAAGTGTTGTGGAGAAACCACAAGTTTGAAGAAGCAATGTGAGATCTAGAGGAAGTGATGAAGCAGAGCTACCCTCATTTGTTTTAGTATGGGAAAAGAAAATTTTGAGGGAAAAATTTCTAAAGGGGGGAAGGTTGTAACGACCCGAACATTTATGAATAAAATTCCCTTTCTTTTAATTAAATGTATTATGGATATAGAAAACACATGCGATCATTTTGTTTTATTATATCCAATTGGATTTAAATAACCGTTAAATATCCTTACTGTTGATAATATATCTATTGAATAGTGATCACATGACTAGTATAAATATAGGGTTTTAACAAATCCTTTTGGAACAGACAAAGGAAGTGACGACCTCAACCAGTAGAACCGTACCCTATGAAGCTCATTTATCGGAGCTTCCGAAGGAGATAAATTTTTTGGGCTTTTCCCTAGACCAATCCCAAACTGAGATCCAACAACTTAAGTATGAGCAAAATTGTTTACGGGAGAAGTTCAAACTCATCGAGATCACAACCCAAACCATGTTCACTGAACAGCCCCAAGAAAGCCCCACCATCAAACACCTTTCTCTTAGGGTGTATGGTGGTGTAATAAAGAGATATGTATCAATACCCTAGCATTATGATTATTTTTGTACAGAATAATGAATATACTTTCATTTTATTATCGTTACTTTGTAAATGATTTTTAAAACACAAATAGTATTTTTGGTTAATATTCAAATTCAATTAAGAAATATATTTTAATGAATTAATGGATTTTTAAAATAAATAATATTTTAATAAAATATTATTATTAAATTACTTTTATTAAATATAAATGATCGTATAATTTTTACGAAGTAAAATGTAAATTTTATTAAGGTTTGAAAATTGTTTTTGTCAAAACCCTTCAATTTTTAATAAATGTCTGTTTTTATTTTAAATGTAAAAATTCATATATTTAGAAAATTATTTATATAAAATTAATATTATTTTTGGAATCAGAACATTGAAATTATCCAATGGTGAATTTTTCATAATTTTCTGAGACAGTCTAATTTTTTGGGTAAATATTAAATACCGTATAAATATATTATGCGTTTTATGACATCATAATGACCCGATAATGATATAATAAAATACTATAAAATATATATTCGGCCAAATATATGTTTTTCCTTTAAAAAATGTAATTTCAGGTTTATTTGATTTATTTTATAAAGCCTTAGTGAATCCTCCAAGATATATAAAATATTTTAAGATTTTAAAATCATTTCCTTAAAAGTGTGACTCACCTCCACATAAGCAATGACAATATTTTAATATCTTAGGCCCTTAGCCTTATAAAATAATTTATACCACTCCACTTTTCTAGAAACCATGGGAAAAAACTATGGGACGGTTTGTGGTTTTAAATATTTTAGTGTGTAGTGTTCAAAACTAAAATAATAAAGAATTCTCCACCTTTCCTATATAAACCAACCCAAGATCTCATTTCTATTCACTCAAGCTATTTGAAGCTCAACCACCCTCTGCCTATTACTCCCTAGAGTCCTCCCAAGGTGCCCCCAAGCTCCTAAGAATCCCCCCCCAAGCCTTTGGGATCACACATCCAAGTAAGAGATCTTCCACTCTGCTCTTTTATTAAGCACTCCTTTTGTGATATATCTTTTAATTTCAATTTTCATATGTTGGGATGTGTTCATACATACTCCACTTACTATCCATTTGATTTATAAATAATAATATATTCCTTTCACTCTCATTAATCCATTCATGATCCTTTATATACACCCGTTAACATGCCAAAATTCCGTAAGAGATTTTCTCTCTCCTCACTCCCATTAAAGCACTTATTTTTATATTATGCATCTTAAATTCCATTTCATATGTTGGGATATTATGTTTCATGATCCCCTTACAATCCATTTCATGTATAAAAGATTATAGACCCCTTTCTCTCTCATCAACCCATTTTATGACTTTCCATATGACGTTGTTATGCTGCCGAAATTGCATCGCGATTTTCCATGCCAAAATCATCATGTAGTGAATACCATACTCATTCCTATATCAAGGATATTCACCTTTATGCACATATACTTGTTGATTGAGGACTTACATATATGTATTCTATATTCCTTGATCGTGAAATAAATGATTATGTTGAATGAATCCATGTTATATGATCTATGTGGCACACTTAAGCATGAGATTGAAATGATTATGAAGGGTGCACCATGATAGCGCTCCAATGCATTGGGTAATGTTTAGTATCATGATACGTCATGTTGAGATAGAGGTTTACCGGATTCCTCTATAGGTCTTTTTTCCACCATGTTGGGACATAGGTTTACTTGATTCCTTTATGTTAATGATGTAGTGTTTTAAATTGTTGTCACATTTCCATGTTATGAATATCATGCTATATCATGCTTTTATGTTCATGTTTCTTTTGCATTCCATTGATATGTCTATTGAATAACATGTATTGTCTTCCTCATGTTATGTAATGTTTATTTCCTTACTGCGCTTTATAGCTCACTATTTTCTTATGTATGTCCTCATGTTATCTCATGCAATGCTAAGTATGAAGAAATGTTGTGGTCATGTAAAAGAAGTTTTCAATAAAGATGTGTATTTCATGTTTTAAGTTGTTATGTAATGTTCCTAAGCCCCAAAGACACTAGAACTCTCGATCTTCTGAGTTGTATTAAGTGCAATTTTATGTAATAAATCATGTTTAAATATGAAATAAAGAGCATGGTTGTTATAGGCGGTGCTAAAAGCATTGATTTTTTTTTCAAGGAAAACCTTTTTCAGCTGATTCTAACTTCTTATCGAAGTAGATTGGGAGTAGTAAAACCACTCCTTAACTACTCTATCTAATGAGAAATGGAAGACTCTCATCTTAATCTAGTTCACATAAACCTCTTGAGGTTTCATGGTAATACAAACCGTATGGAACTCTCAAAGATTCTTGTGTGGGTCTTCACCCGACAAACCATGAAATTTTGGCAAGTGGTGAATCTTGCCAGATATAAGCTCAAAACCCAGGGATATGTCAGGGTGTATCAAGCAATTATGTTGGTTTTCAAATTCAGGAGTGGCGAGCTCCTTCAACGTTCTCCACTCAACTATATTCTCCAAATTTTGTAAGTTTTATGGTTTGTTGAAATTTGATTATAGCGGTGTTGAAATTTCAGCTTTTTGTAGATTTTCAATTTCAATGAATAGTTTGTTTTTCAATGGTCTTAGTTTGTAAATTGTAAGAATCTTCTGATTCCAATTTTTTAGAGTTAGTTGGACATACAAGAATTTTTTTAAGGAATATTTTTAACTTTTTATTTGTTTTTTTAACAGAAAATATTTATTTAATTAACACCTTGGAAACCTCCTCGAAAACAATGCCAATTGAAAGCAAGGTTTTTTTAGTTATTTTTAAACATATTTCAAAATTAATAACCTAGCTACTGAAATATAATAGTACTCAAGGTTTTCTCCCAACGAGACTGGTCTGCAGGAGTTACTTTGTCACAATTTTTTTTTGTTTTTAATATTCTCAAGGAGAATTACTATTATTGTAAATGACAGAATTAAAGTAAGAAAAAAAATAATGGAGACGATAGAATAAAATCAAGAGCAAAGTAGAAGGAAGTAAACTGTGAGAGAGGAGAGACCAAATCTAGTAGATCTCCTGGATCAAACTTTCTTCATCACTTAAAAATATTTATTGAACTCTCTGAACGCACAAATTAATATCTCAATGCGTACATTTCACTTGCCTCAAAAAGCCAAGGTCAACTAAAATCTCAGTTTTAACCTTCTTTCGTTAGGTGTCAGTCGAGACACTCAATGATATCTGAGCACCAAGACATAATTGCACCTCGTTGTTCTCACAGTTCTCAATCAATATTTTGAGATATTTAAACAAAAGTCAATCACCAAACCCCTAATCGGGTTGGGTGAATAGTCCGAAATCCATGGAAAACAAACTCCGATCGGCTGTGTCGATCAAGAAATGGAAGAGAAAAGATGTACATTAAGTAATAGAAAATATGGTCATTAAACGTCAATAGAAACAATTATTGAAAGAGATTTCAGTAAAATATTCATGAAATAAAAGCTCAGAAATAAATCACCATTCAAAACTAACCACCAGAAAACTAACCAACCATGTTTGAGGAGTGCAGAAAACCTCCAATCTTCATCCACATCAGAAGTGGCACCAATCGTGCAGAAGATCCTCTGCTTCCCAGGTGTCAATTCGGCTTGTCAGCCCATCATTCGAACACAGGGAGGCTTCAGTAGGTTCAGGATCTTCATCCGAGTCGCCTACACTGCTCATCTTCCTCAGTGGAGAACTCAATCAGATCCGTATCTGAGTTCGAACTGGTTTCAGATCCGTTGCTCTCGACGATGGTGGACTCTTCAAACCAGTGATCTTGGCGTCGATGCTTCCTCAGTCTTCAATAGGACTCCGGATCTCGGCTCATCATCCTCAATGGCGTCAGCTGAACCCGGACACCATTACCGTTCTTCAGATCTGAATGCGATTCATCTTCCACAGTTGGGTTTGGTGGCGTCCATAGCTCAGTCGACAGCGGCATCGATTTACATATCTCGTTCGGCTTCGGTCGGAATCTCTTCAGATTCAAGCTCAAACTTCCATAGAAAGAAACAGATGAACTTCCAGCTTTCAATTCATCTTCGTATGTGGATTTCCATTATCGAATACAAACATTAAAGAAGGAACGGTGAGGATCGAGTTCGGAAAACACCCCGACGGTCGGATTTGTCCAGTTCGGTGGGAACCCACGTCGTCTTCTTCATTGAGCTTGGCTTTGAGAGACTAGTACAAAGTCGTGGCTTTAGTCTATCAAAGAAGCCATCTAGGGGTGTCTAGGCCCGACCCGACCCGACCCGACCGGGCCGGGTCGGGTTCAAAATTCCATATGCATGGGTCGGGTTGATACAGGTTGACCCGTGGTTGGGTCGAGTCGGGTCACGAGTTGAGGAAAAAATGATCCAACCCGACCCAATGGACCCGATGGAGAACCCCTGTGTTGCGTATTCTTTGTTCATTCAAATTCACGCCACTGTAAATTTATAATCAATTTTTAATATATATCCTATGTTATACTGGAAGAGGAGAGAAAATCCCCGTCATGGAAGAGGATAGGTTGACGGCAGAAATGGCGTTCCCCAACTCCTTCGCCGCCATGATCAAGATCAGGAGAGGCTCCCTGATTTCTTGCAGTCCGTGAAGCTCAAGTACATGAAGCTGGGCTACGGGTACTCCTGTAATTTGGCGACCGTGCTTCTGCTCCCCGCCCCCGCCGCCGCCTTGTTCGTCTCCATGGCGGTTCGGGTTACGAGTACCGCCATCCGGGTTTCCACTGTTTTTGAGGGAGGCTCTCGCGCCGTGATAGGGGCCAGCCTCGCCGCGCTAGTCGTCGTCTTCACCGCTTACAATGCGAGGTGGTCGAGGGCACTGTACCCAGTGGACTTCGCCTGCTTTCGGCCGGACAATAAGCTCAAGATCTCCAACGCCGGGTTCCTGAAGATGACGGACGAGAGCGGCAGGTTCGGGGAGGAGTCGGTCCGGTTCCAGCGTCGGGTCACCTCTCAGTCCGGGCTCGGGGACGAGACGTACCTCCCGACCGGGGTCACGTCCAAGCCACCGCACCTCTTCATGAGGGAGGCCCGGGCAAAGGCGGAGCTGGTCATGTTCGGCGCCCTCGGCTCTCTGTTCGAAGGCATTGGGGTCCGGCCAGAGGAGGTGGGTATCCTTACTTATCGTGAACTGCACTCACACCGTCGTTGTGTGCCATGATTGTCAACCGCTTCATGCTCCGGCTCGACGTGAAGAGCTACAATCTGGGCGGCATGGGGTGCAACTCCGGCCTCATCTCCGTCGACCTCGCCCTCCACCTCCTCCTGGCCAACCCTGAGACGTGTGCGATGGTGGTGAGCACGGAGAACATCATCCTTAACTGTTACTTCGACGACAACCGCTATATGCTTCTCTGCAACTACATCTTCCTCATGGGCGGCGCCAGGACCGGGCGCGGGCCAAGTTCGAGCTCTCACATGCGGTGCAGACGCTCAAGGGCAGGGAGGAGGACAGTTACAGGTACGTGTACCAGAGGGAGGAAGGTAGGGACGGAGACACCCTCCAAATGAATGACAGAGAACATTGGCAGCAATGACGGACAGGGATGGAGGCTATCGCCTCCTTGTACGCCTCGAACTACAGTTTCATGTGGCCGAGAGTGAGGTGGTCGCTGTGAAAGTGGAGACTGTCTCCGTCTCCACAACGACCTACCAGACCCCATATCTATAGTCATCCCACCACTACCGATCATGCACGCCCCTGACTGCCACTTTTTGAGTCGATTATTCATCCAGTTGAGGTGTTCCGGTAATAGGAGAGGAAGAAGAAGCGAAGCGGAAGGAGTTGTCTTCGTGCAACGTCTTTTTTTTTACATAACCCGATCGACCCGACCCAACCCAACCCGAACCAAGATGGGTTGGGTCGGGTCGGGTCCAAAATAAAAACCACCTCCAACCCGACCCGACCTGACCCATTCTTTTTTTGGTTGGGTCGGGTCCAAAAAACCCTCCAACCCAACCCAACCCGACCCATGGACACCCCTAAAGCCATCTATCTTTCTTTAGGGTTTCATATGTAATATGAATCATGGTTTACTAACCTTGTAAAGTTATCTTTGTACTCACCCACAACTTCCTCCTCCTTTTGTCTTAAATTCATAAATTATGTTTTTAAGCCAACTCTTTACTTATAAGGAAGATATTTACATGGAATCTCTCTTTAAAATCTTTCCACTCCATGCTTTCTCTTTTCCTCCTTGGTGTTTTGACCACACTTGATTAATGCCTCCCCTTAGATGATATACATCCATGATAACCTTTTTCCTTTCACTACATCTCAAATCAAAGAATATCATATCTAAAAACTTGATTCATCTCTCTATTACTAATGAATTAAAAGTTCAATTGAAGGATGTAGGTTGTTGCCTCATGAAGCGGACCAACATTATTGCTCCATGATTTGGTGCAGTGGGTTATTCCATACAGGAAAGGTTATTGAACATATCCTGAGTTAATTTCCCCAATATAGTTATAATATCCTACACTCCAACACAAGCCACATTAAGTTTTCCTAGATGGAAATCTCTACATTGATTAAAAGTATTAACACAGTTTATGTTCCTTCCATTAGACATCATTTCTAAATAATGAAATGCACTTAGTTAGTCTCTGAATAACACTATGAATTATAAATCATAGAATATAATTCCAATACATTTAATGCATGTCATGTAATCTTGAAATATTTATAGAATATCTGAAGGGTTTATCATATGATTATGTTCTCTAACTATGTTCTTCTAAATCTAGTTCACAAGGTTTCTACTAGACTTGCTCTGATACCAAATGTAATAACCCCAAATCTAGTACCCTGAAGGAGGTGGTAATTTTATTACATTAGTATAAAATACATAGATTAAAAAATATATATAACATTTTAGTTGTCTCAAGAAAACTAGATACATAAATAGACATTAATCACTTTGAAACTTAAAATACATCATTTGAATTTAAGAAAACCTTATTATTTCTCCTTGTAAGTCCTTATGTTAGACATGGTAATCTTCATGGTTTCCTAGGGAAATGGAAAACAATATAAGGGCGTGATTTTGAATTCTCAGTAAGGGTAGCATACAATGAAATCTCTCATAGCATTAGTATGGAATACGTAATATGGGAGGAATAAATGAATATAGTAATTCCATAACAATTGAAACTGTGGTAATATTATATCCATGAAGAACATTACAATAAATAAACACATGGATAAGAATAACTAATCTCATATTGATGGAATACATAATGTTGAACATCATAAACATACCTTCAAGGCCTCATTCCAAGACATCTTACATAAATGGACATGGATTATACCAAATACACAACTAGTTTTCCCCATGAAACCTACCAATGCATTGAGGGGTTTTATAATTCCGAGTCCCACCCATCACATTATAAGTCGAATGCATCCATCATATGAAGAAAATGAATAAATAATACATATCATAATGTTCCCTGAGGAACCTCATACATAATTGGGGCTAAGTAATTAATAGTTTTCTATATAAGAATATAAATATATAGAAAATGATTATTTCCCCATTCAATATGAATATCCCAAAATCAACATAAAAATAATAGATATTCACAATGTAATGGGAAGTACCCTTATCAAAGGAATGATAACAAGGTAGTAGTGAAAAGTACTATAACAATGTTTGGATATAAATAGAAAAGAATCCTTCATTATGGTTTTATAAGGAACTCGTGAATCATCCAAAGCATATCTCATGGGAGTGCCAAACCAGGTGGGAATTTAAGCCCATTAGTTGTGCACCAAGTGTAGATCGAGTTAATACCCAACAATTTTTTTTAGGTTTATTAGCCCCAGGTACATCTGATCCAGACCATGCATTCACTTTTTTATATCTATAAAGGGATGTCATTGTTAGGAAACCACACATTCGTTACTTTACCAAAATTTTATGATGTTTATGGGTGCAAGAGTGTTTGAGCATTATAAAATCTTATAAAGGTCATGTAATGAGAGGTAATGGAAATATCTCATTGATAACATGATAAAGAAATTATAAAAATGAATCATAACAACATTTCTCATTAAAAATAAATGGAAATGGAAGGACTGGAAGAATAAAGGTAGAAAAGAGGTGAAGAACCGCTACCTTATAAAGTGGATTCTTAAAGCCTAAAAGGAACACCTTAGAACCTTAGGAGATCCTTGGAGAGTCTCTTGAGAGAGAGAGAAAGAGAGAGAGAGTGAGAGGGAATTTTTTCTCAATGTTTTTTTAAAGAGAGGAATGGATGAATGGGTGGGTATTTATAATAAATAAGGGGAATTGTTTATTAGTTTCTAAATTTAGGATTTGTACTCTAGGTTTTAAAAATAGAAAACCACTTTCCTTTCCATGGTTTTAGCCCATAGTATTTGACATGTAGCACTTAGTTTTTAGTATTTTTAATTTTTAAAACCAAACTCTTTAAATAATATTATTTTGGATGTGGAAGTGATTCTTATTCATAAATATTTTTTTTGAATTTTAAAATTTTCTTTAGGTTTTGGGATATTGTTTATTGGTTTAGAAAGTTAGTATTATTAACTTAAGATACATTATTTTAATGAGAAAATACAATTTTTGGTCAATAAATCCTTTATAATATTTATTACATCATTTTTATTTCATTACGATGTCATAATACTTATCATATACTCATACCATATTTCACTTTTTACCCAAAAATTCCACAATCTTAGAAAATTATGAAAACATCACCGTTGTCTAATTTAGACGCACTGATTTCAAAAATTATATCCTTTTTATAAAAATATTTTTCTAAATATGAGAAATTTAATCTTTAAATAAAATACTTATTTAATGGAAAATATTATTTTTATCACATTATCAAATTTTTAACCATTCAAAAAACAACATATG
Source organism: Viscum album (assembly GCA_963277665.1). Classification (NCBI taxonomy): domain Eukaryota; kingdom Viridiplantae; phylum Streptophyta; class Magnoliopsida; order Santalales; family Viscaceae; genus Viscum; species Viscum album. The sequence goes on along the minus strand of OY728125.1, from coordinate 2,112,096,392 downwards.
ATTGCATAACATTATTTTATTATTTATATATGAATAAATATTGATTTTTAAATCCTTTTTATGAAAATAAACTTTTATTTCAAATTCTTAAATTCATCATAAAAATATATTTTCCAAAAATACAATTATGGTTTCTTTGCATCAAATATATATTTTATCATACCCATCCTCTAATCATGTGCATTTTATCTTTTATATAAGTGTGATACATTAAATAAAAATGATGTATTAGTGTATCCACTATATCATTTATAAAAGAATTTACACCTTAATATTACTTAATCTCTAGATACAAAACCCCATATCACACTAGCATAATCCCTAAGGGTAAAGTGTACGATGATGGTCTTTTCATGAGGTGGTTCAACTAACATTAATCTCATAGTGATCTTTAATAGCTTGAACTTCTCCCATAAATGATTCTACTCAATTCATGGTTATCGAAAATAAGCTTGGGTGTAGTCAAGGGAGAACCTTAGTGATGCCACCTCCCTCTCAAGATATAATAAATGAACTTCATAAGGGAAGTTCCTATTGGTTTCATCCATGATTTATCTATTATGTTTCAACTTTATCTCATCATTACAACTTATATAAAATAATTAAAATGGTAATATTATTACCCACAATTATAATGTCTAACTGTAACAATAACTAATGGTCATAATGGCCAATGGTCATAATGAACGATGATCATAATGGACATATTTACTTCCTAAAAATTCATTCAAACCAATATTTTAAATATTATTTTTCATTTTTATTTCCTTTAATATGTTGATTATATGGCTTATATCATTCATCCTTTGTACCATTATTATAATAACTTTTATGTTTACTAGAGAATATGATCCATGAGACATATATATTGTACTTGCATTATTTTTTTTATATTGTCCATTATTATTAATAGTGGTATTAATAAATTTTCACCATTGATTCATAATGAATTACTTTGTAATAAGATATGTTCATTTCATACTATAATTTTCTTAGGTGTTACATTCTGAAACCATTTGAGTAGTTATTGTATTAGAATAATAAAGAAATGATAGTAGATAGTGATACTGAAGTGAGAAGCTAAGGTGTATGTTATGGGGCTAATGAAGAATTTGAAAAAAACACTGATGATGAGGAAAATATAGTAGGTTCATCCATTATAAATAAGGTAAGAAGTAGGTTTGAAACTAATGATGAAAATATTGTTGATTACTAGGTAGCTCTGGTGAAAACAAGAAGGATTAAGGATCAATAGAAAATTTATCTTTTGGATCAAGTAGAGCCTACAAGTCTAGAAAAGGCTTCTAAAGATGCTAATTGGGTCAAGACCATGAATGAAGAACTTATCCAAATTTAAAGGAATCAAACTTTGTAAGTTTATATAAGGATGAAGAGTAATAATTTCTTCAAAACCAAGTGGTTTTTTTGTATTAAACTCAATGAATATGGAAAAGTGACCTCAAAAAAATACAATTACTGTAAAAGGGGTATTCCCAAATTTAATGTATTTATATGAATGAGACATTTTCCCTCATAGTCTGACTAGAAAAAATTTATCTATTTTTAGTTATGTCTATGATGCCCCTTAGATATGACAATCTCATAATTACATAAATTAAAGAAAATGATACATTACGGTACATTCCCATGTTTTTTAGGTTTAAAGTTTTAGGGATTTAGGACGAAAAATTAACTAAAAAAACCCATGTATTTTTCAACTAATGAACATTTTTTACACTATATTAGCAATAGATTAATCCATAAAAAGTCTTCAAAATCTTCCATAATTTCTACACATAAGATACTCTTCTGTTCACAACATATGTATTACTTTTCTTCATAACATTGAGAACTTAAGATTTGTCTTGGAAATAACCTTTTTAAATGAAGGCCTTAAGCTGCCTAATTGAGACCAGATGCTTATGAAATTGATAGAGGATTCTAGGAAGAGAAGATGAAAGAGTTTTTGGATGAAATTATAAGTTATATGTATAAAATTAAGTGGTGTAAGTGATCACATTTCATAAGTAAAGAGAAATATAATTTTAGAAGTACCAATTATATTTCAATAACGACATGTCACTATTCAAGGGTTAAAATGTCCCAAAGATTAAAATAATGTAGGGGAGGAGGTTTGGCTAATCCAACTCTCATCCACAATCTTGGATTCGTTTTTTTTAAATATTTCATTTCTTCTAATGTCAGTAAAACTCTTTTTACCCTTTTTACTTTTATCGTGGTAATTAATGTTTTAAACCATAGTAATTAATTTTAATGGAAAAAATTAAAATCTTCCTTATTTAATAATTTTAGCATGATGCTTTAAAATATTAAAATATTAAAATAATTTTATCAAATAAAATCTCTAAGGTTTATAAAATTTAATCTCATAATTAATGCACATAACACATACAAACAGTTTTAAGAAAAAAATGTATTTTTAAGATTAAAGTTTATATGTAGGTTAGAATTATCAATGATGTTAATTTCCATGAAATTAATTTGTTGATTATAAAAAAAATATTTTTTAGATTTCAAATCAAGCCCAAAATAAATTTTATCATAAAAATGTTAAATTAAAAGAAAAAACCAATTTTTTTTAATTTGAATAAAATGTTACCTACATTCTAAAAATTAAAAAAAGTTTTCTAAATTTATAATAGTATTTAAAGTACAAAATTTTTACTATTTTATTGATTATTTTTTTAATAAATTTCTATGCATTTTTTATGTAATGATAAATTCATAAAATTTATGATTTTGGTAAAAATTGCATTTTTCACTATTCACTTAAAAATCAAATATTTCAGAAAAATACCAAAAAATAGTACTAAGATAATATTTTTATTATAAAAAAAATAATTAAGTTTATTTTTTTCAAATTCAAGTTCTAAAATTTTAAAATTTAACTTTTAAATAAAAACATAAAATATATTTAACACTATTTTCATAGGAAAACAACTTTTTGAAATTTCAACCGTTCTTATTATTATTTTATATAAATTAACAATTAGGTATATTATCCATATCAATAATATATTTTACCTATAATATATCTAGTTACTTAAAATAAAGTGCATAAAAATCTAATTTTAGAAAAATAGTTTTTTATCATAAAATGACCTTATTTTCTATTTAATTATTTCAATGAATTAGTATTAAAGATGAACTTTATTTTTATTTAAAATTCAGTATTTGAAATTTATAAAATATATGTGATATATATATAATTTATTATAATAAAATTACAAGTTTATATCTCTTAATTTCTACTTACATATCCCTCACGATCTCTGTGTAAGACCTAAGCATAAGGGAAGCTCTGGTGGCCATCAAAAGTGGTGAATCCACTAGCATAGACCTCCTAGAAATTTCCAAAATCATGAACTTCAATAATATGGGATTTCTATCTTATCATAATTTTTTATGTTTGACCTGGTCTTGGTCTGGATAAAACCCTAGTGAAGCTACCTCCTTCCCAAGCTCAGATTAACGAGACTTATAAGGAAGAATTCCACTACTTGATCTTATTGATTCTTTCTACTAAATTTCATAATTCAGTTACTCCTATTTTTACCTTCTTGTTTAATGAATATATTATAATGGTTAAATTTTATAATTTTATTTGAACATATCATAGTTTCATTTTAGTTTGGTGTTGTGTATAGATAATTCTATTAAATATAGTATCTAAAAGGGAAATTAATACTAAAATCTTGGGGCATTACATTCTCCCCCCTTAAATAAATTACATCCTCACAATTTTAGTTCTTCCCAACCATTGAAGTAGTTAAGGGTATCCATAATATATACATGAATTCAGATTTTATTTCTAATAACGTTTCATCCTCACTATCCTTAGTATGACTATTGAAGTAATCTTTTCCCTCATAATAATACTATATCTAGTGTTGAGTTTTTACTCTAACCATTTGTGCAAAATACCCCAATATAATGAGAGTAAATTTTTTATATGGGGTTTATAATTATCCTTGTTTTAATATTTGTTCATGGGTTAATTTTTAGATGTGATTTTACTATCTTGGAAATTATTATGGCCTCTATGCCAATAGAGACAATGCATGCCTAATTTCATATCAAATTTGACTAAAGGAAGAAGAATGTGATTTTATAAGAATAAAATTTCTATAAACTTCTATAATATATGAGTTATATACTTGGAATACAATAATGGTATCACTATAATATTTTTGATTATAATTCAACATCTAGTCATCAGGATGGGGATTTTATGTTTTTAGTAAATATTTTAGGTTTAGAGGAGTATGTTGAATAATATATGAATACAATACTCATAGTTCTTGAGTTGGTGACCAGTGTTCCTCATTCCATGCCATTTTCAAAACCCAATTCCATAGTTATGTTTAGATACACTTTCCCTTTTCTTGGAAGTTGGTGGTTCCTATCATTCCTATTAGCTGTTGTATTAGGGCACTGAATTAGATAATTTCCAAGTTCCCTACATTTAATACATTAAACTATTTGTGGTACCTCAAAAAAACTCTATTTCCTTTAACTATATCCATTGATCTCTTCAATTTTCCTCAAAAATTATTTTCTCTATTCCCCCATTTTCCACACGTGAAACATCTCTCATGTTCCTTTAAGACACTTCCCTTGGTGATTATTATTAAATTTTGGACATGAATAAAATTTAATCTTCTTTACTTAATCATCTTCATCAATTTAAATTTTGTGTTCCTACATACTTCTATTATTTGGTGTGTTTAGAAACTCAAATAAGTTCATGTTAATCATAATTAATGATAGCTAATTAGGAACCACAAGATTTCTTATTCTGATTTTTATCTCATTAGGTTTCTTATTGGGACAATCTTAATAATATCCATGGAATCAATTACTAACTTGGTTACTTTGGGATTCAGTCATTACTAAAACTAAAAGGTGTTAATCATGAGTGATGAATAATTCACACTATAATAGAATTATTGGAAAAATAATTCAACCTCAAAATGTATTACTCTTATAAATTATAACCTTAGTTTTTAGTTCAACCTAAATCACACTCAATTCAATATAGGTTTCTTTAAGTTGAGTTTTATGATATTCCTTAACCTAATTCCTTAAAATAATAAATCCTTGATAATGGACTGTAAAGAGAATATGATTAACAAAATAATATCCCCAGGATCATTTATCTAGGTGTGCAGTATTAGGCCCACTCAATGTGCACCAGAGTGATGATTGAGCTTCTTATCAACCAATATTTTTCAGGGTTATTACCCCTATGTGCATCTATTTCACTACCATATCCAATTTACAATATCCATATAGAGATATAATTGCTAGGAAAACTACATAATCTATAATTTAACAAAACATTGAAATGTTATCCTATACTTAGACTTATCCATAAGTTTTCACTGAAGTTCTCTTATCATAATCCCTAAAATAGTACATATTATCTCCCCTAACTTAAAGGGTTATATTTACCTTGGTAATTATGATCAATCTTAACTTATTAACCCTTAAATTATCCTCAACTAACATACTAACCTCTAAAATTATCTCAACCCTACCATGATACCAACTATGATAACCCATAAAAGTTTTCGTCTAATAATTAAATGACTTAAAGAAAATATTTCATTATAATACATTACCATCATCTTTTAGGTTTATATTTTTATAGAATTATGAAAAAACATCAACTAGAAAAAACCATGTATTTTTTAACCAATGAAATTTTTTCCACTATATAAGAAAATGATTAATCCATTATAAGTTCTCAACATCTCCCACAATTTCATGACATAAGATACTCTTCAAGACACATCATATGTATTACTTTTCTTTATAACATTGATAAATTGATATTTATCTTAGAAATATCCTTGAAAATTGAGGCCTTAGCCTATGTAATTATGACCAAAGACTTATAAAACTGAAAGAGAATTATAATAAGAGAAATATGATAGAGTTTCATGATTAAAATCAAAGGGATAGGTGTAACATGAAGTAGTGGAAGTGATCCCCTTTCATAAGTGAAGATAAGAGTAATTTTGGAAGTACTAATTACATTTCAATTTTGGTATGTCACTATTCACAATTCAAAGGTTTAAAAGTTTGAAATAATGGAGGGAAGTATGGTTTCTCATTCCACCTCTCATTCACACACTTGGATACATTTTTTAAATGTTTTAGGTCTTTTACTCTTAGTAAAACTCTTTTTACCCCTTTTACTTTTATTGTTCTAACTAATGTTTTTAACCTCAGTAATTAATTTTAACAAAAAAAATTAAAATTGGACTTATTGTATAATTTTATCTTATGGATTTAAAATTTTAAAATCATTTTATCAAATAAAATCTATAAGGTTTGAAAAAGTTGATTTCATAATTCAAGTACATGGTGTGTAAAAATAGTTTTTAGAAAATGTGTGTTTTAAGCTTAATATTTATGTGTAGGTTAAAATTATCAATGTTATTAATTTACACGATATTAATTGGTTTATTAAAAAATAAATAATTTTTTTTGGGATTTAAAATCAAGCCAAAACTGAATTTTTCCATAAATATTTTTAATTAAAAGAAAATATCAAAAAATATTTTTTAAATTTGAACAAAATATTACATAAGTTATAAAAAAATAGGTTTTCTAAATTCAAAATAATATTTAAAATTAATAATTTGACCCCTTAAATTTATATTTTATTAATGAAAATGTTTAATAAATTTTTATGTCCTTATTAAATAATTACAAAGTCAAAAAATATATAATTTTGGTAAAAACAATATTTTTCACTATTCAATTTAAAATCAACCATTTCAAAAAAATCCCAAAAATTAATCCTAAGATAATATTTTTATTATAAATAAAATAATTAGGTTTATTTTTTCAAATTAAATTTCTAAAAATTGAGAATTTTAATTTTAAATAAAACATAAAAATATAATTAACATTATTTTCATAAGAAAATAACTTTTTAAAATTTCAACTGTTATTATTATTATTTTATATAAATTAAAAATTAAGTATATTATCCATATCAATAATATATTTTATAAATAATATATATAGTTACCTAAAATAAAGAACATAAAAACCCAATTTTAGAAAAATAATTTTTTTGCATAAAATAGTCTTATTTTCTATTTAATTTTATCAATGCAGTAGTATTAAAAATGAAATTTAATTTTCTTTAAAAGTCAAGATGTGAAATGTATAAAATATATCTGATATATAAAAAAATTATTACATTGATTATTACAATTTTATATCATCTTAATTGCTACTTACATATCCCACATGATCTCCATGTAAGACTTAAGCATAAGAAAAGATCTGGTGGCCATCGTAAGTGGTGATTCCACTAGCATAGATCTCATAGAAAATTTCACAAGATTGAACTTATCTCATATAGGATTTTTATAATATCATAATTTTTCAAGTTCGGCCAAGTCTTGGTCTAGAGAAAACCCTAGTGAAGCTACTTTCTTACCAAGCTCAAATTAACGAGACTTGTAAGGAAGACTTCCGCTACTTGATTTCATTTCCAATTACTCCTAAATTTCATAATGTGGTTACTCTTATTTTTACCCACTTATTTAATGACTATATTATAATATTCAAATCATTGTTTCATTTTAGTTTGATGTTGTGTATATATAAATCTATCAAATATAGTATCTAAAAGGGAAATTAATACTAGAACCTTGAGGTGTTACATCCCCCCCACTTAAATAAATTCCATTCTCAAAATTTTAGTTCTTCCTAACCATTTAAATAGTTAAGGGTATCTATAATATATACATGCATCTAGATTTAATTTCTAATATGGTTTTATCCTCACTATCCTTGGTATTAATAGGAAACTCATCTCTTTCCTCATAATAGTAATATAGATAATATTGAATTTTCCTTTAACTATTTATGCTAAATACCCCAATATAATGAGAGTAATTTTTTATAGGGAGTTTATAGTTATCCTTTTTTTAATAGTTAGTCATGGTTTAATTTTTAGATGTGATTTTCCTGTCTTGGAAATAATCATGACCTCTATGTAAAGAGATCCAATTCATGCCTAATATCATATAAAATTTGACTAAATGAAAACATTATTTTATAAGAATAAAATTACAGTAAACATATATTAGATATGAGTTATATACTTAGGATACAATAATAACATCACTATAATTTTTTTAATAAAAATTCAACATCTAGTCATCAGGATGTGAATTTTATGTTTTTAGTAAACATTTTTGGTATAGAGGAGTAGGTTGAATAAGATATGAATACAACACTCATAGTTCTTGAGTAGATGATCAGTGTTCCTCATTCCATATAATTTTCAAAACCCAATTCCATAGTTGTGGTTACATAGGATTTCCCTTTTCTTGGAAGTCGCTGGCACCTATCATTCCTATTAGTTGTTGGATTAGGGAATTGACTTAGATAATTTCCACATTCCCCACATTTAAGTCATTGAACTATTAGTGGTACCACTGAACAAACTCTATTTACTTTCACTATTTCCACTGAGCTCTCCACTTTTCCTCAGAAATTAGTTTCTCTATTACCCTGTTTCTATACATGAAAAATCTCTCAAGTTATGTTAAGACATCCCCCTTGGTGATTATTAAAACATTTTTGACATGAAGGAAATTAAATCTTCTTTACTTTACCATCTTTTTCAATTGAACTTTCATGATACTCCATACTTATATTATTTGGTGTGTTTAGAAGCTCAAATAAGTTCATGTTAATCATAAATCATGATAGATGATTAGGAATAACCATGATATTTATTATTCCTATTCTTATCCAGTTAGGTTTCTTTTTGGGAAAATCTCTACAATATCCATGGAATCCATTACTAACTTGGTTCCTTTGGGCTTCAACCATTACTAAAACCAAAAGGTATTAATCATGAGTGATGAATAATTAACACCATAAGAGAATTATTGTATAAAAAATTCAAACTCAAAATGTATTATAATTAATAATTATTACATTAGCTTTCAGTTCAATGCAAATCACCCTAGATTTGATCTAGTTTTCTTTAGGTTGAGATTTATGAAATTCCTTAACCTAACTCCTTAAAATAATAAATCCTCGATAATGGATTGTAAAGAGAATGTGATTAAAAAAATAATATCCCTTGGGAGTGTTTAGCCTGGTGTGTAGTCTTAGGCCAGCTCATTGTGCACCAGAGTGAATATTGAGATGATACTTAACCAAACTCTTTAGGGTGATTACACCTAGGTGCATCTATGACAATACCATATCCACTTTTTAGTATCTATAAAGGGATGTAATTATTAGTAAAACTACACAATCTATACTTTACCAAAACATTAATATGTTATCTTATACTTATACTTATCCCTTAGACTTATCCCTAGGGTTTTCACTAAATTTCTCTTATCATAATCCCTAAAATATTACATATTACCTCCCCTAACTTAAAGGGTTAGTTGTACCTTTGTAATTATGATCAACCTTAACTTATTAAACCTTAAATTATCCTCAAATAACATAATAACCTATAAATTTACCTCAACCCTACTATGATACCAACTATGATTCCCCAAAAAAGTGATCATCTCATAATTAAATGAATTAAATAAAATATTTCATTACAATATATTCCTATGATCTTTTAGTTTTAGAGTTTTAGAGAATTAGGACAAAACATCAACTATAAAAACCCATGTATTTTTCAACCAATAGAAAATTTTCCCACTATATAAGAAAATTATTAATTCATTATAAGTCTTAAACATATCCCACAATTTTTTGACATAATATACACTTTTAGACACATCATATGTATTTCTTTTCTTCATAACATTGAGAACTTGAGATTTCTCTTAGAAATATCCTTGAAAATGGAGGACTTATCCTATCTAATTGAGACCAAAGGCTTATGAAATTGATAAAGGTTTCTATTAGAAGAAAAATGGTATAGTTTCATGATGAAATTAAAATGGATAGGTGTAACAGGAAGTGGTTGAAGTGATACCCTTTTATAAGTGAAGAGAATGGTAATTTTAGAAGTACCTATTACATTTCAATTTTGGAATTTCACTATTCACAGTTCAAAGGCTCAATTTTTTTAAAATAATTTAGGGAAGGATTTTTGGACATTAAAATTCTAATAAAAACACTTGGAGACATGTTTTTAAATGTTTTAGGTATTTTACTTGTAGTAAAACTATTTTTACCATTTTTACTTTCACCACGGTAACAAATGCTTTTAACCTTAGTAACTAATTTTAATGAACAAAATTAAAACTAGAATTATTGTATAATTTTAACATGCAGAATTAAAATATGAAAATAATTTTATTAAATAAAATATCTAAGTTATAGAAAAGTTAATTTCATAATTCAAGCACATTGTGCATAAAAAAAGTTTTTAGAAAAAGCGTGTTTTAAGCTTAATATTTATGTGAAGGTTAAAATTATCAATGTTATTAATTTAAATGACATTAATTGGTTTAATAAAAAATAAAAATATTTCTTTTGGATTTAAAATCAATTAATAACCTAATTTTTCCTTAAAAATAATTAATTAAAAGAAAAGGTCGAAAACTGTTTTTTAAATTTGAATAAAATATTATCTAAGTTCTTAAAAATAAAAATAGAATTTATAAATTAGGAATAATATTTAAAATTGATAATTTTACCACTTAAATTTATATTTTATTAATATTTTTTACTAAATTTATATGTATTTATTAAATAATTATAGTCATAAATATATAATTTTGGTAAAAACTGTATTTTTCACTATTCACCTAAAAATAAACTATTTCAAAAAAATCCTAAAAAATAATAATAATATAATATAATTATTAAAAATACAATAGTGAAGTTTATTTTTTCAAATTAAAATTATAAAATTTCACAATTCAACTTTTAAATAAAAATATAAAATTATAATGAAAACTGTTTTCATAGGAAAATAACATTTTAAAATTTCAACTATTCTTATTATTATTTATTATAAATTATAAATCATATATATCTTTCATATCAATAACATATATTTTCTATAATATATATATTTTATTAAAATAAATCGCATAAATAGCTAATTTTATAAAAATTCATTTTTAGCATAAAATTGTCTTATTTTCTATTTAATATTATCAATGGATTAGTATTTAAAATGAAATTTATTTTTCTTTAAGAGTAAGCATGTGATATGTTTAAAATATATGTGATATATAAAAAATTTATTACATTGATAATTATGTGTTTATATCATCTTAATTTTTACTTATATATCCTTCCAAGGTCTCTGTGTAAGACCTAAGCCTAAGATAAGCTATGGTGGCCATTGTAGGTGTTGATTCCTCTATCATGGATCTCATAGAAATTTCAACAATATCAAACTTATCTCACATACAATTTCTCTCATATTTCAATTGTTTGAGTTTGACTTAGGCAAGGTTTAGAGAAATCCTTTTCGAAGGTACTTCCTTCCCAAGATCGGATAAATGTGCCTCATAAGGTATACCTTTTCTACTTGATATCATTTCTTATTTATCTTAAATTTTATAATATGGTTAATAATATTTATACCTTCTTATTTAATGACTATATTATAATGTTAGAATTTAATAATTTTATATTGAAGTATCATAGTTTTGTTTTAGTTCTGTTTTGCGTGTAGTGAAAGATATTAAATATATTATCTAAAAGAAAAATTAATACTAAAACCTCAAGGTGTTATAATGTTGGTGAAAATAGAATTCAAGGTGTACCAAATGGATGTAAAATATTAATTTATAAATGGAATTATGGAAGTGGAATTATGCATTGAAAAACCAAATTAATTTATTATGGATAAATATTAAAGAAACTTTTTCTGATTAAAGAAGGATTTGTACAGACTAAAGTAATCACAGAGAGCTTGGTATTGTATGACCCCGTGTCAGTATGAGAATTCAAATTATAAGAGGAATTTTAATGTTTCAAATATTATACAAGACACATTTTTATTTGGGGTTTATAAGAGAATTATGAGGGTTTGAAAACCTCAAAATGTGTTTTTACACAAGGAGGCTCATATAGTGATTAAAGGTAATGAAAAACACCAAAGAATGGTAGGATGTCTAGGGATATAGTTTACAACCACCAATTATCCACTGGTAGGACATGGGCTACCTAGTGGCTTGTCTAGTGTCCTGGAAGCCATGATAGGCGCACCTGCTAGCTGATGGCCCAATACCAACTAGTCAGTATATCTTAAGTGGGAGGGGGGGGGGGATTCTCCATTCCCCTCATGTTTTTAGGTGGTAATCAACACTTATCCCTCTCATTTCAATTTCATGGCTAGAGATCCTTCTCCCCTTCCTCTCCTCTTTAAGGCCCTTCAAGGGGGGGGGGGGGGTATTTCAAATTGATTTAATTATTGATATATGGTATTTCTCTTACTTTGTTGGCCTCCATTATTACTCCATCACTATTTTTTTTAATTTTCCTCTTCTCTAGACTAGATTTTGGTTTTTATTCCACCAGATCATGTTGTAATCATTCGATTATCAAGGTGATTTAATTCTTCCCATGTAAGGGACATCCTAGGATAATGTTCGGATACCACCTTTAGTTGAATCATCAAAGGTATGTCACGAGAACTAATTTATTATGGTTTATCACTAAATATTAAAATGAATTAATTATGAAATTGGTGGCATATATTTGGTATTTGGCTCGATTTGGGTTCAAGGGTGTGCTGGGGGTGGCCAACACCCTGTTGATCAAAGTACTAATGATCGTTGGACGTCGACGAGTTTTCAAAATTTATGATACATTTGAATAAATTGTATAATTAATTATAATTGTTTATAATTATTTTTTATGATGACTTGGCATGATATAGGTTCCCCGAAGTGTGGATGATGACCACTGGAGCTAAGATGAGCTTGGATGAGGCCGATCAGTGAGTTGTCTGGCTATATAAAATGGAAAGGGATTTGGGATGTGGTGGTCACTGTTACTTTCCCTATGGATTAATGAGTGTTATTTATGATTTATGTGATGTGTCATCATTCCAAAAATATCATTGACCCAATTAATTAATTAATTGAACTATCAAATTAAATCAAAATGTTTATTTTAAATGAAATGAACAAAGAAAGAGGGAGTGAGGTGCTAAGGACCCATTGGATTTGTGTATTGTTTTATTTCTTCGGCTATTAATGGATGAGGTAGTGTGTTTTTTGGTATTACCTATGATGTTCAGGACCTTAGGGGCATGAATAAGGTGAGAGTGTATTAGTGTCCTTATGCATAATCTTTTGGACACCTCTATATAGAGGTGTGGTCTAACTTGAGTAAACCACTATAGAATTACCATATAAATTGAGATGGGATATGTGAAATCTCAAGTGTGTTTACAATGAGTTTTATCCTACTAATACAAGAGGTCATATGATGTTTATGTTTGGGATGATGGATGTGCTTCCCCCATGTTTCAATTTTTACCCTAGATGTGAGCTAGATAAAAAGGAGACCCCAAGTAGGGCCCCCCTTCTTGGCATGACATAGGGGACCCAAGTAGGTGACCTAGTGACAGGTCGACTCTGAAAGGGTGAAAATTGGAATGGATATAGATCATAACGGGTGTAACTTTAGAACCTATACTAGACATATAATATTGTTGCAATGTGGTTATTTTTTATTCATTCATCCAACCCTTGGATTTTATTTATTATATCCTTTATTTCTTCTGATGCATATGTGGATTCCCAAATGTACTTCCTAGGATCTAAATTATGAGACTTATATGATATGATGATGTCTTTGGGAATTACAAATGGTGCTTCCTGGGATCTATATTTGGGTCTTATGTGATACTAATGTGAAATAACTTGGATGTGGTGAAGTCTCTATGGATTCCCAATTTTTATCCTAGATCTAGTTATTGAGACATGTGATGAATTACTAAGATTCTAGGATTAAACATTGAGTCTGTATGGGATTCCTTGGATTTCATGGGTCCCTAAGATGCCTATATTTTATAGTATCTAGCCATTAATTCTTGGATATTGTGATCACTATTATAATCATGATAAGATACCAAAGTCTCCCCTAGGATTTGACCAGTTGATTATAAGGACACTAAATAATGATTGGGATGCCCAAGATGTCTGTGATCTGACCATTTGGTGTAGTGACATAGAGATGTTTTTAATTCAGTGATTACTCAGTGTCCTCAGGAATAATCTTTAATTCATTTATTATACTAGGAGTCTTGGTAAATTCCCAAGATTCTCAAGATATTATTGTAGAGTAGTTCATAATGAGTTGTTAGCCTTTTGATCCTGAGTATTGGAGATTCCTAGGTTACACTAGAGGATCCAGTGTTTATATGGTTGGCATGATATCATGACATTCTCAGAGATACCCTGACACTCATTGAATTAGGTATAACTGATAGAGTTTGCAAACATAAGGATAAATAGTGCTTTATTTTTTTATTTATTTACTACAATTATTTATTATTTTCAATTGACCATGTCATATTAATATATCAATAAAATATTTTTATAGCAAGAGACTATATTGGTGGTTCCTTACTAAGTTATATACTCACACCCTGATCATGCGTCCATGGCACTTGGGTACCCAAGATAAATCTCACTTGGTTTCTAATATAGGTTGGGTGGAGGACTAGGATTAATTGAGTGGGATAACTCAGATGAGTACATGGAGCTTGAGATGAGGTATGGCTCAGAGTTTTAGTAGATACATTGCATTTTGTTTTTATTTTTCATCTACCTTGTATATGTGATCAGCTTAGTGGGTGATCAGTCATGTATATCATATGTCATTATTTGTTTTTGACCTCACATGTTTAGTTTATTTATACGTTATGTGTACTTTATTAAGTATGATTCTTTTTTATTTATAATTTTATTATGCACTCTGATATTGGTCATAATGTAACATCCTATTTCTATTTTCAGTAATTCCTAAACCCCAATTTTGATCATACTTTGGTTGGGTTTCATTTATGGTTGTTTTGGGTGAAAATTTGGAAAAATTTGGAAGTTCTTGGGATATGAATGGTTGGTGCATGTTTTTTCCAAACCACATGCCCTACTAGTGAAAACCATGAAATATGAGATGTGAGGGTTTTCATAGTTAGTGCACAGTTTAAAAAACCATGCACCACCAAGGAGAAACCGTGCACACCTATATCAAGGGGTACATAGTTAGGGTTCATGGTTTTTCTAACTGTTCGACCCTGCCCAACTAACCATGCGTATGAGATTTAATTAATCCAAAAATTAATTTTAAAATTTTGAAACCCTCGGTGTAAGTGACCAACAAGCCTATATAACCCTAATATGATTTCTTCTTCCTTGGAGGCTCCCAAGAGGTGATTTTGACCCCTCTACACCCCTCTAGAAGTGAATCAAAGCTAGGATAACGATGTTCGATCTCTTCCCGATAACTTTCCTCTTACAATTATCCTTTTCCCAATCTCTCCTCTCTTCTCCCTTGGGTTTATTAGATCTTAGTGTTTTTGGAGGATCTAATCTTCATTGTTTCAGATCTTGAATCTAGGTTTGATTACTGGATATTTATTGCTGATGTTATTTATTGGAGTTTTCCATTTAAGGCTTTGTGTTTCATGATAGTGTGATCCCAAGGTAGGTGGTTCCATTTATGATGACCAATTTGGTCAACCCTAGATTTATTGATTTAAATTAAATTGTTTTATTTAAATTTAATTGATTTCAATTGGTTTATTAAATAAAAAATTCCATTGAATTGGGGATTTGAATTGGATTTGGCATGAAAATTGGAAAAAACAACCAATTCCATTGAATTGGGGTGTGTTGTGAAATTAAATGGAAAATTGTGAAAATTAAATTGTGTAAATTTAATTATGGAATTTAAATTGTGAAATTGATTTTTTGGAATTGATTTAAAATTTTTATTTAAGAAAAATGGATTAATATTTCTTTATAGAAACCTATTGGTTTTATCCTGGAAAAAAGCATGTTTTTATTAAAAACCCATTTTTGGTTTTTAAATGGAAATTGATATATTAAAATAGAAAATGTGTTGAATTGTATTTTGAATATTTTTGAAATAAACTTCCCATTATTGATTGTTGTTTGAGCACATGCAAGCCTAGGTAGTTAGTGAGTTATTATGGAAAAACATGTTAGGATGAGAATTCCCTAGCAATAGATTTATGATTTAAAAATATAATATAAACATATTAGTAGATATTATCCTCAGTAAGATGTTGGTTAGTCCTCTTTGACTAGTTTCAAAGGGATGTGTGTGGACATTACCATTTTCATTATATAAGTATGTGAGGATCCCATAGCCTGGAACTATCATACATCTTATAAGATGACCATGTTTCTAATTATTAATTCTTTGATATATATTCCATTATTTTTAAACTATTTTAGACATGCCTTGTGAATTTATATAAACTATTTTATATAAAATATTTTATTGAGCCGATTGTTTAAAGTATTTCCATCAGTTTAAATGTAAAGAATGATTTTTTTAAATATGATTTTGAAATTTCATTCCTGTTTATTTAAAATTGAAAGATTTATTTGGTTAATTAAATGTGGAATACTATTATGTAATCTTTGGTGAAACCCTGTTGGGCTTTTAGTTCACACCCCACATGTGACTTCAGGTGTTTATAGATTATCTTCTTCCAGGTTTGAACAAGGGTAAATCACCACTTAGAGGTGGTTCTTATGGTTGATCCTTGGGCTTGGAGAGTTGTGTCTGTTGAGGCTTGGGTTGTTATCTTATTTTTTGGTACTTTGTTGTTGTACCTTTGAGTTGTTTATGCCTATTTAAATTTTGGTACAGTTCTCCTAGTGGAGTTTTTCTTGTATGCATACTGACTTGTATCTCTTGCTTCCATTATGTTTATGGAAAATTCATTCCCACTTTCATATTGTTTGATGTCAGGTGATTTTCACCAATCTTTGGGGATTGGGAATTCCCTTCAGGCTATTTTAGGACCATCCTAGTTATTAGGGTACCAGGTTATCCGGGATGGTTCATGAAAAAGTGGTATCAGAGGTTCAGGTTAGGCATCTTTCCTTAATATCAATATACAGTTGAGTAATCTTTCCAAAACTTAGGAGGTAGTTGTGATTGAGTTCCTGACCATCTCTCACTACAATAAGACTTAAGTAACTAGGGGTGGTTTTGGAAGGATGTCTTGTGGATTAGATCTAGTCTTTTCCCTAATTTTGATTTGGATAAATTTAAATCCAAGTCTTGTGTACTTATTTGTTGGGATTATTTTCCTTTGTTTCTATGTTTGAGTGTTAATTTTATGTCTTAAATGTTGTATGCTGATGTTTTGTAGCATTATGCCTTGAATAATATGTTTGAATAAGATCCAGAATAAAGCTTCTGATGAACCACAATGATAAATTCCCCTCAAATACCCGAGTCTGGTTGAAATCATTATGCGTATTGTCCAAGATCTAGGACATGAACCTATACCCATTCCCATTCAGGCTCCAATTGTAGAACCTTAAAGGGATGATTTATAGAATCATTATTAGTAGTTCCTTTTCTAAAAGACACCAATGTTCAAAGGATCCATTGATCCTCAAGAGTTTGAGGATTAGTTGAGAAGGATAGAGCATTTGTTTGAGTTCTTGGAGACACCTGATGAGACTAAGGTAAGTGTGCCACCTTCATGTTGGAGAGACTAAGAAGGAGAAGGTGGGACATGATGGTGATGATGAAGAATCATGAGGTCTTAGAGTGGAAAGACTTTAAATATATTTTTACCAACCAGTTATATCAAGAGTCGATGGTTTTATCCAAGTATAAATAGTTTTTCAAACTCAATCAAGATGATAGAACCATTATATAATATTAAAATTTCTTTGCCGATCTTGTGTAGTTTTCACCTTAGATTGTATCTAACGAGAAAATGAATACTTGATGGTTTTATATGGGACTTCAATATGATATTCATTCTTAGGTTTTCTTGATAAAGCTTCCTTCTTATGTTGGTGTGATGGATAGAGTGTTGATGGTTGAAATTGACCTGGCTGGAAAGTCAGGGTTGACGGGAGATCATTTTTCTCTAAGTGGAAGTGTAAATTACTCTAAAGGGAAGAGGAATCATGATTATTCCCATGTTGGTTCTCGTTATTAGGGTTTTTCTAGACCTCCTACAATTCCTGAAATATGACCTTTGATTTGTTACCAGTGTGGCACCCCTGGGTACTTGAAATGAGTTTGCACTGAGGAACCCAAGATATGCGGTTCATACGGACACTCAGGTCACTTATAAAAGTTTTGGCATGTCTATTCCACTCTACAGAGTGGAATGGGATCATCAACACCTACTAAAACTACGGTGAAATCATATTCTTCACACGTAAAGGGGTTCCAACCATAGGAATTCGGAATGAAGCTTGTTCACATAGTGTAAGAGTCTCTAGAAGAAGCAGATATAGGCCCAACAACTATGATAGGTACCGTCACTATAAATTCATCATTAGTGATTTATTTATTTGATACTAGTTCATTTTATTCATTTATTTCAACCCATGTTGTCAATATGATTAATCTTCCTATAGATATTTTATCTTATGTGATGGATATTACTACACCCCTCATTGCAAAGAGATAGTAGGGTATCTAAAGTCCTTGTGTTTTCTCATTATCAGATATTGAGCTTGATGGAGTTTTATGTACCTTGACATGAAACCTATTTATGTCATTTTTGGGATGGGTTGGCTTATTTCCAATAAATCCAAGACTGATTGTTATCTTCCGTGGGTATCCTTTACTATATCTGATGGTGTCTTCTATATCTTTCAAGGAGAATGGGACCCGAGGTCTAGTAGATATGGACCATATTATCTAGAGTTAGGGAAATTAATATCTATGTTGTCTTTTGATTTTAATAGATAATATTTTAATGATGATCTCCCTAAATTTTTCATTGAGTTTCCTGAATTTTTTCCTTCTGAATTCTCTAGTTTTACACTAGTAAGAGAGGTAGATTTTTCTATTGACTTAGTGCCTGATGCTCAACAAATGTCTGTTACCTCTTACTATATGGAAGCTAATAAGATAAAATATATGAAAACTCAATTGTATGATCTTATAGAGAAATTATTTATACACCTGAGTGTGTCACCTTGGGTGGAAACGGTTCTATTTGCTATGAAATCTGATGGTTCACTTCTCCTTTGCATTGATTACTATAAAATCAATAGAGTTACGGTAAATAAAAAGTATCTATTTCCATGTATTTATGATCTATTTGAACTGTTGAAGGGGGAAAAGTGGTTCTCAAAGATTGATCTTCAATATGGTCACCATCAGTTGAGAATAAAAGAATCTGACATTCAGAAAACTACCTTTACAAGAAGGTATGACCATTATGAGTACCTTGTCTTGACATTTGGTTTAACCAATTCTTCTATAGTCTTTATGTATTTAATGAACATAATTTTCCATGAGTATCTTGATACTTTCATGATGGTATTTTTGGATGACATCCTTGTTTAATCTAAGTACAAGTAGGATCATGTATGTCATCTGAGAGTAGTTTTTGAATTTCTAATAAATCACTAACTTTAAGACAAGATATCAAAATGTGATTTCTAGATTCAAGAAGTAAAGTTCTTGGGACACATGGTGTTAGAACATTTTATTTTATTTTATCATATAAAGGTGACAGTTTTTGTGACATGGAAACATCCATGATTTTTTTGATATTTGAAGATTCTTAGGTTTAGTTGGGTATTATCATTGGTTCATAAAGGACTTCTCAAATTTAGTTTCTATGATTACTTCATTAACTTAGAAGGGATTAAAGTTTTCTTGGGATGAAAAGTATCAAAAATTATTCTGTTGAGATAAAATTCCTTTTGACAACTGTAACGACCCAAACTTTCATTAATGAAAATTCCTCTTGATCTAATTAAATGTCTTATTATAGTTATATAAAATGTGAACTTCATTGGTTTTATGTTTCTAGATTTTAAAATACCATTATGAATTGTGACTGCTGCTAATATAACCATTGAACAGTGATCACATGATTAGTATAAATATAAGGCTTTAACAAATACAATTTACTCAAACAAAGGAATAGATGGCCTCATCCAGTAGACTTTCCCCATACGAATCCCATTTGTCGGAGCTTGGAAAGGAGGTAGCGTCATTGGGCTTCGCTCTTGACCAATCCCAAGTCGATCTTGAACACGTTAATCTTGAGCGGAACCGACTACGGGAGAAGTGGAAGTTAATAGAGATTACCACCCGAGTGATGTTATCCGAGCCACCCCAAGAGTCGTCACCATCACACACCTTACCCTTCGGTCTTATGTGGGTGTTATAAGGGGTTATGTAACAAGAACCTAGCACTATTACAATGTAAATTATTTTTGTATAAATAATGTGCACTCATTTTATTAATTTTACTTTGTAAATATTTTTTTAAAAACCACAAATAGTATTTTTAGTTAATATTCAACTAAGAAATATATTTTGACGAATTAATGGATTTTTAAATTAAATAATATTTTAATAAAATATTATTATTAAATTAATTTTTATTAAATATAAATGATCATATAATTTTATGAATGAAATTTTAATTTTTATTAAGGTTTGAAAACTGTTTTTGTCAAAACCCATGAATTTTCGGTAAATGTCGGTTTTTATTTTAAAAGTAAAAATTCACATATTTATAAAATTATTTTAGATAAAATGAATATTATTTTTGGAATCAGGACGTTTAAATTATCCAATGGTGAAATTTTCATAATTTTCTGATACAGTCAAATTTTTGGGTAAAAAATTAAATACCGTTTAAATATATAATGTGTTTTATGACATCATAATGACCCAATAGTGAGGTAATAAAATACTATAAACATTATTATCTGCCAATATATGTTTTATCATTAAAATAATGTGATTTTATATTTGTTTTATTTATTTTACAAAGCTTTTTTGGAACCTCCAAGACTTATAAAACAATTTATCTTTTTAAATTGTTTTCTTTGAGAGTGTGACTCACCTACACATAAGCAACCCTATTATTTTAAGAAGTTAGGCTATTGGACTTATAAAATATTGTTTTCCACTCCCCTTTGAAAAAACCCATGGACAAAAACCATGGAAAAAAACCATGGGTTGGTTTGTGGTATTGATTAGTTTAATGTGTGGTGACCCAAACCTAAATAATAAAGAATTCCCTCTACTTTCCTATATAAACCCACCCAAGATCCCAATTACTCTTCAATAAAAGACTTTTGAGTTCATCCAAACCCTGACCTTCTCTATATAGAATCCTCCCAAGTTTCCCAAGCTCCCAAAAATCCTCTCTCAATCCTTTGGGATCACACTTCCAAGTAAGGGATTTCTTCCTCTCTCATTTTTGTCCAATTTTCTTTAAGTTGTTATGCCCTTTTGTTTTCAATTAAACATTTTGGGGTATGATTTCAAACCTTACCCATACTTCCCTATTTATTTTTGGATATGGGATACCCATTTATCTCTCATTAATTCCTCCCATGTACACCTGTTACCATGCCGAAATTCCGTGGGGGATTTCTCTCTCCTCTTTTACATCCAAGTAATTATTTTGTATTATGCATCTAAATTCCATTACATTTGTTGAGAAAATGTATCTATATGACCCCCTTATGGTATATTTCATGATACACCCATTTCTCTCTCATAAAACATTTTCATGAGTCCTTATGTCACGCCGTTAAGCTGCCGAAATTGCACTGTATTTTTCCAAGACAAGATCATTGTGTAGTGAATACCATACCCATGTCTCAATCGAGGGTATTCACCTTTATGAACATATACATATTTAATGGTACTTTAATTTATTTATTACACATTACTTAATCATGGAATAACATATGATTTTGATTTATTTCATGTTATATGATCCATGTGGCACACTTATGCATGAAATGAAATGCTTAAGAAGGGTGCACCCTGACAGTGCTCCAATGCATCGCGTAAAGTATAATATCATGATACATCATGTGAAATGGGTGTTTAATCATGATAATTCAAGTGAAACAAGGTTTTACTTGTGCTTCATGTGCAATGAGGCTTTAATTACGCTTCATGTGCAATGAGCCTTGGCTCATGCTAATTCCATGTTAAGTGTTGTTGCCACATTTCCATGTTATGATTATCATGCTTTATCATGCCTTTATGTTCATGTTTCTCTTGTGCTTCATTGATATTACTATTGTCTAACATGTATTGTATTCCTCATGTTATTCCATGTTTATTCCTTCACTAGGATTTATAGCTCACCCTTTTCTTATGCATGTCCTCAGGTTATCCCATGCAATTCTAAGTACGAGGGAATGTAGTGGTCATGTAAATGAAGTTTTCAATAAAGATGTTGTGTGTTTTATGTTCTAAGATGTTATATAATGTTCATAAGACACAAATACACTAGAAATATAGATATTTTATGTTTTATCAAGTGAATATTTTATGTAATAAATCAGGTTTAAGTGTGTAATAAAAAGAAGGGTTGTTATAACAACTACATCGGTGTTTACTCTTGAAAAGACAGGGTAGGACTATGTGGTCTTCTATGATGCATCCAATTATGGTTAGGGTTGTGTTCCTATAAAAGGTGATCTTTCCATTGCCTATGGTTCTTGGTAACATAGGATACACAAGAATAATTACCCAACCCACGACCTTGAATCGACATCTATGGTGCATACGCTTAATATTTGGTGACATTAACTTTTCAGATAAAGGTTTATGATGTATTACAACCACAAGTGATTGAGTTATATCCTATCTCAAAAATATTTGAATCTCCTCTAGAGTTGTTTGGTGGAATAGATAAAATGTAACACCCTGACCCCATTTACCCAAAGTCGGTGCATTATTACATAACATTGGCATGATACAATGAATCATGTCCTGAAAGACCGATCAGTTTAATAGCATTAGAAGTACTAGATATATTCATAAGTTTTAAATTACATCGTGAAATAAAAAAATCAACAAAATTTTGTACCATTTTGAACACACTTATATCTTTATCATATCCCTACAGGTCAACCATAAAATAATTCTTCACATCCTGGGAAAAATAAAACATAGAAAGGGGTGAGCTCAAATGCTCTGTAAGGATAACAATATAGCGGAAACTTTCATAAATAAGCATAAAAATTTAAGGAAATGTATAAGACTAAAAAAAAATCCTTTTAAACTTAAACTTCAGAATAATATGGAAAATATAAAATCAAATAATTCCATTTACTTATTCACATAGATATTCTACTAGTCGAATAATAATATGCAATATCAATAGCCACTTTCATAATGATGGAATGCATAATGCCAGACTTCATAACCACATAGTCAAGGCCTTGTGCCAAGAATACAAATAAGATTTTGTCAAGGCCTTGTGACAAGACACTAGTTTGTCTCATGAGACCTATTGATGCATCGAGGAGCTATAGAAGGCTCTACCCTTCACTTACTAAGTCCAATGCATTCCTCATATGAAAAAGTTTAAACATAACATAAACATTCGTATTAAAACTAGCATAAGAAATGTCAATAATTTATCGATAAACCATGAATGGTATAAAAATAACACATCCACAGTTAAATATATTAAAAAAACTTAAATAAAATATGGAAGATTTGTATCATAAATAAATCAACTTCAAACAGGTTTAAAATCCATCAAAGAATGTTGACATAGATGAAATCAAAACTTTTTGAGAGAAATATCTCTTTCTATTTTGAAATGATTTAGAAGTCATGTAATTATAAAAGAAAACATTTATTTTTAAAATATTATTATAATCTTGTAAGGTAAGTTTCTATTATGTTATAATGGCGGAAAATAGCCGCACTCGCCGTATAAGTTAAAAAAACATTCTTACCTTAATTTTGTCGAAAAGGTCATAAAGTACCTTGTTTGGAAAACGACGGAAAGATTACTTTCAAAACATATAAGGTCCAATAAGGGTATAAATGAATTTAACTCATTGTATAGTAAATAGTAAAAATGTTTTGAAATACATTTTTAAGAAAACACGAATGTGGATGATAAAGAGGTCCCAGTAGATACTTACGTAAAAACAGCCTCAGATAATAAAGAGATTGTGAAATTAACCCTTACATTATACTTTTTCTTATTAAATGGTATGTTAAACCCCTTTATAATAGTAAAAACATTGTTATTAAATTATAAAAGAATTATATACATAATTATGATATCATATATGATCCTCTAATATTGCTTTTTTAATAATATTTCAGTAGTATCATCATTTCAGGTGTTAACTGATTCATTTTCCTTTATATGATTGGTTACGTAAGCCATGTTTTTTATGAATAGGATGTATTTGATTCATATAAAGAATTATATTATGTTCATAAACATTATTTTTAATCATAAAATGAAAATTATTCTTGAATGATTATGATGGGGAATGAATCTCATCGCGTTCGTGGAGACGGTAATCCGTACGTACACACGAGCGACAATATCATTATATTGATGGTGAAATAATATGTAATTGGATGATATATCATATATAAATAATATTTAACATGTTATATTTATTATTTACATCAGTTATATTTATTATTATACCCATCCAAAATAATGAAGTGTTTGAATAACAAACTACACTACGACGTGGAGACCGTAAGACGTATGCACGCACGTATGGAGACTTTTTCATTTATAGGATGGATGGAATAACGAATATGGTTGTACCATATTTATAATAACATAATAGTATATAGAATATACTGGAGTTATTATTTTAGAATATAAACAACAAAGAAAGAGGAAGTGGAAGAAGAAAATAACTTGAAAGAGGTGATGAAATATTTACCTCTTCTTCGGGTTCTTCCTTTTGATTTGATCAAAAGGGATACTTAGGTTAGATTTATGACCAAAGTAAGGCCTCTAGGATAAAGGGATGAAAGTTGGGAGGATATTTTTGTAGGTTTTGGCTGAGCCAAATGGATTTGGGGGTGTGAAATTAAGAGAAGGGGAAGTACCTTTTTATAATAGAGGTGAGGGTCACTTTAGGAAAAGCTTGAAATATTATTTTATAATAAAATAATTTTAGGTTTCTAAGGGATAAAAAATGATTTATTTCGAGGATAAGTTGGGTATGGGTCTAAAAACTCTGAACCAATAGGTTTTATATAGGTTTATATCACCATATTAACCTTATCTTTTAGATTTAACTCTTAGTTAAATAGTTTGACATTTACCATGTCTCTTTGTATTTTTATATTATATGGTTAATAAAATTACTATAACAAGACAAGAGAACCCAAAGTGGTTCATTATTAATATATATAACATTATCTAAGTATTTTGGCCAAAACTTATATTTTTATGAATATTATATCAATTAATAATATAGTATTTGTTTTAAAAACTCAATTATGTCTATTTTGAAACTATTTAGTATTTGGCTTTTGTGAAAATCATAACAGTAATATTACTTCAAAAAAATTATTTAATCAACCCTAAGATGTCATATTAACCTAAAAAATTAGTGGAATTCATCAAAAGTCTCAATTTACATTTATTTGGATAATTATAATATCGATTACTTTAATCTTTGATTAATAAGGTAATTAATGCATCATCATTGTGTCATAAATAAATTAAATTATTTAATGTCTAAAAATTATAAATAAAATAAAATTATGTAGGAAATATTTTTATATTTATAATGAATATTTATAGTCGAATTTATATTATGTATAACCCGATATTAAAAATGATTTAGTTATTAAACTTTGAATTTAACTCTTTTTAAATCTTCTTTAAATAAAATAATAATAAATGTCCTAATCTAATCCAAGTGGACCAAAGGGGATCATATTTTATTCCTAAGGTTGTTTTTGGTCTAATTACACTTATCCACAAGAATCAGGACATGTGTTAGGGTAATTATAATATCATTTGTACCCTTAATTACCCTATTTACTTTTAACCGTGGTAAATAAAAGTCAAAAGTTACTATTCACAAAAAATTATTTTCATCTTATTGAACCACATTTTACTTACCGATATCAACTGTGTCTCTCGGATTTTTTAAATTAAACTCATAAAAGCGGTAAAATTAAGTTTTATGCAAATTTGTAAATGCTCCTAGAAGGTGGGTAAAAGACAGTAAAAAGTTCAATAAAATTTTTATATATCTAATATTATTATAAAATGACTCTAATGAATTACATTGAACTTATATAGGTATTATTTATCTATTATGACCTAAAATAAATTTAAATATAACAAATAATTATTTAAATAAAAAGTCGGTTTTAACCAACAACGCAGTGTTTTTCACTACTCATAAAAAATTAAACATTTTATGAAAAATACCAAAAATTCACCCTAAGATAATTTCGATATTCCGGATTCAAAAATAAATTCCATTTTGAAAAATAAAATTTATAAAATTTCAAAATGTGGGTATTAATATTCATAACGGCTAGTTTGATTGGTCACGGTGTATTAGAATCTTGAAGTTGCGTACAATGCAAGCTATTGCATTATTCAAAGGGAAACGTACCATGGAAGCATGGGGTGTTACATTCTCCCCTCATTAAAATAATTTCATCCTTGAAATTTCTAGAATATTTCTGTATAAAAAGATTCGGGTGGTTCTTCATCATAATTTCCTCAGGTTCCCAAGTTGCCTCTTCCATCTTATGATTTCTCTATAGAACTTTTACCAGACGAGTCATTCAGTTTCTCAGCACTTGTTCTCTGGTATCAAGAATTTTGACAGGTTCTTCACAATAAGATAGATTAGGTTCCAGTTCAATTTCCTCATAGGTGGGTACATGCATTGGGTCAAGCTTGTATTTTCTCAATAGTGATATGTGGAACGCATCATGAACTTTGGAGAGACTTGGAGGCATTGCCAAAAGATAAGCTATAGCTCCAATTTGTTCTAGAATTTCGAAAGGTACGATGTAGCTGAGACTCAATTTACCCTTCTTACCGAATCTTATAACTCCCTTCCATGGAGATACCTTAAAGAAAACATGATCTTATACATGAAATTACAAATCCTTCCTCCGGTTATCGGTATATCTCTTCTGCCTACTTTGAGATGATTTGATGTGGGTTTGGATAACCTTTAACTATTCCATTGTTTCCTCAACAAGTTCTGGGCCTACAAGTTTTATTTCACCAAAATCATCCCAACAAGTTGGTGTGCGACATCTCTTTCTGTATAACGCTTCATATGGTGCCATCTGAATACTTGAATGGAAACTATTGTTATAGGAAAATTCTACCAGAGTAAAATATTGATCCCACATATCTTGAAAGTCAAGTGAGAAATATCTCAACATGTCTTCTAAGGTTTAAATAGTCTGTTCTGATTTTCCATCGGTTTGAGGGTGGTAGGCAGTGCTCAAACGAAGTTTAGTATCGAGGGCCTTCTGAAGACTTTTCAAGAATCTTTATGTAAAAAGGGGATCATGATCAGAAACAATTGATAGGTATACTCCATGAAGTCTTACAACTTCATTAATATATAGTCTTTTCATACGTTCAAGTGGTAAATCTTCTCTTATAACAAGAAAATGTGATGACTTGGTAAGACGGTCAACAATGACCCATATTGCATCATTTATTCTAGGAGTCTTTGGTATCCCCATGACAAAGTCCATCATAATATTATCCTATTTCCACTCAGGTATTGGAAGAGGTTTCATGACTCCTCCAGGTTGTTTCCTTCTAGGTTTCACTTGTTGACAAACCATACGTCTTGACACAAAATCAGAAATCTCCCTCTCCATGTTGTCCCACCAAAAATGTTCCTTCAAATCTCTATACATCTTGGTGCTCCCAGGGTGTATAGAGAAATTGGAGCTATGATCATCATCCAACAATTCCCTTTTTAGATTAGGTATGTTAGGAACACAAAGTCTCTTCCCAAATTTCAAAATTCCATATTCATATATGAAGTCACTAAATCTCCCATCATTCACAACTTTAATCTTCTTTTTAAACTCCTCATCATTAGTATGAGAACTCTTTATCCTTTCTAGTAAAGATGGTTTGACAACCATTTGAAAAAGTATTGATGTTTCACCTTCCATGGTTATTCCCATATCCATCTTTACTAGATCCATGAAAATAGGATCCCTTTTAACTCTCATCTTGTTCAAAACTCCATGATCCTTTCTACTCAAAGCATCTACCACCTTATTTTCCTTCTCCAGGTGGTAGTTTATAGTGCAATCATAATCCTTGAGTAGTTCAATTCATCGTATTTTCCTCATGTTGAGTTCTTTCTGTGAGAAAATATATTTCAAACTCTTGTGATCAGTATAAATCTCAAATTTTTTAACATAGAGATATTTTCTTTATATCTTCAGAGCAAAGATTACAACTGCTAACTCAAGATCATGAGTAGGATAGTTTTTTCTCATGAATTTTTAGTTACCGTAATTCATAGGCAATAACTCTATCATTTTGTATAAGTACAAAACCAAGTACATTATTTTAAGCATCAATATAAATAACAAACCCATCATTCCTTGATGGTAGAGTCAAGATAAGAGTATTATCTAATCTTCTCTTTAGTTCTTCAAAACATTTTTCACACTCTTTTTTCCAAACAAAGTTAACCCCTTTACGTGTGAGCTTGGTTAATGAGTTAGCTAACCGGGCAAAAATTCTGGATGAAATGTCGATAATAACCTGTTTTTCACGACCCGTCCTCGGGGCCCGTGCCGTGACTACCCCAAGCCCGCCTTCCATAGGCCAGGGGCTGGCGACTAGCACCAAGGCGTAAATCCCGGTAAAAGGGAAGGCATTGACTTTGTAAAGTAAACAATCACACAGAGAACAAGTGGAAGAAGTAAACACTGAATACAACAGTAAGTGCAGAAAGTAAAAAGGGGCCGGAAATACAAGCCCAACTGTAAAGTACAACTCGAAAGGGAAAAATAGCAACTGAAAAGTAAAGCTGGTACGCCGAGCTGTCCACTGGAAATCCCACCTGAAGGGTGGGTACAGATAGCTCCTCTGCTCCT
Source organism: Viscum album (assembly GCA_963277665.1). Lineage (NCBI taxonomy): Eukaryota > Viridiplantae > Streptophyta > Magnoliopsida > Santalales > Viscaceae > Viscum > Viscum album. The sequence goes on along the minus strand of OY728125.1, from coordinate 2,112,067,319 downwards.
CGGGTCCCGCCGTCCGCTCCGAGTATGTCCCGCCCAGTGGTCCACCTCCGGGTACCGCCTCGTCGTCACGTCCACCTCTGGGTACCGTCTCGTCGTGAGGTCCTCCTCCGGGTACCATATCGTCGTAATAGTCCACCTCCAGGTACTGTCCAGTCCTCGAGCACTCGGCCTCTGTCAGCATTGCCCGTCGTCTGCAACCAACACAACGAGGTGTGGGCATAGCCCGTGCAGGGGTGAGTATAACGATACTCAGTAGGGATCCCGAGACCCTCAAGGTCTCACTAAACCAACAAGGATAACCACAAAGAAGATATCAACAGATAACCTCTACTTAGGTATATGCCCATACATATACCTAAGTTATCAAGTGACCCATCTCAATCATGAGGTAAACACAAAGGTCATGAAATCAACGGATAACCACTACTCAGGTATATGCCCATACATATACCTAAGTTATCAAGTGACCCATCTCAATCATGAGGTAAACACAAAGGTCAAATGTCTCAGCTCAAACCAGGATTTTTATTATCAAAACCATAACTGTTGAAGAGCTCAGTCTCTGGAGTGTACAGTGGTCTTGTCACAACTCCGAGGTACTGCTCACTAACCTAAGACTGCTGAGGTGCTCCTCCTGACGAGTACCGCGGGCCAACTGCTACAACCAAGTGCTCCCATGTGCCGCTACAACCAAGCGCACCTCTGTCGTGGGTCTGCCGCTACAACCAAGCGCTCCCATGTGCCGCTACAACCAAGCGCACCTCTCTCGTGGGTCTGCCGCTACAACCAAGCGCTCCCATGTGCCGCTACAACCAAGCGCACCTCTTTCGTGGGTCTGCCGCTACAACCAAGAGCTCCCATGTGCCGCTACAACCAAGCGCACCTCTATCGTGGGTCTGCCGATACAACCAAGCGCTCCCATGTGCCGCTACAACCAAGCGCACCTCTGTCGTGGGTCTTCTGCTACAACCAAGCGCACCCCTGTGCCGCTACAACCAAGCGCACCTCTGTAACACACCGGGTCGTCTGATCAGCAGTCGTCGGGTCTCAGTCAGCTACCCGGTCTCCGTACTCCGCACGCTCGTCTCCGGGAGGGTCCGCTCCATGAGCTACTGGTCGATACTCCAGGTATCTCAAAGTCCCACGAAGAAGAATCTCAAAGGACCGTCTCATCATAGGGGTCTCAACGCAACAGACGGCACGTCGATCGGACGCCCGGTCTGAGAGTTATTGGCTTTTTCGTCCCAGGGGCCCGGTTGGTTTTTAAGGCAAAACCAACCCGACCATACTCCACCTGCGTCCAAACCTCGGGAGGAGTATGCCAAAAGATCCTTCTCACTAAGAGGAACACAACAAAGCTGACGGCACGTCAATCGGACGTCCGTAGCTCAAGATATGAGCGTTTCCGCTCCGAAGGCCCGGTTGGTTTCGTGTACGAACCAACCCGGCCGAACTCAAAGTGTTCCGAAAACCCTGAGTGTAATATACCGAATCGACCATATCGATCCAAGGATCGCAATGCCGCTGACGGTTCGTCGATCGGAGGTCCGTGGATCAAGTTATGGCCAAAAGACCGAAATCGTTTCGAAAATGGGGGGTCCGGGTCCGGGCCGACCCGACCCGACCCCCCCTGGGTCGGCCCTAACTGGGTCGACCCGACCCGGCGTGGCGGCGCGGCCCGGCCGGCGGCGGTGCGGCTGAGGCCGCGCCTTTTGTGAAAACCGGCCCCCCTCGTGGGGGCCTGCTTCGTGGGAAACCGGGGGGCCGCCTGCCCCCCTTAAAGAAACCGCCCCCCCTCATAAATGGGGGGGCATTTGAGTTGTCTGGGGGAATTAAATTCCCCCGGTTTTCCCCTTCCGGCCGGCCCACCTGGCCGGCCGGTTCTTCTTCAACGGACCGGCAAGCCGGTCCCCTTCCGGCTTCCGACACCGGCGGCCCGACGAGCCGCCGGTCTTCCCATCTCGCCGCGGCCCGGAACCGGCCGCGGTGTTCGTCGTCCGGCGCGGTGCGACGGCACCGCGCCCCTCCGCCGCGGCCCCGCTCCAGCCGCGGCGCCTTCGATTCCCTTTGACGCGGCGCGACGGCGTCGCGTTCATGATAATCCTTCCACGGCGCGACGCGACGGCGTCGCATAAATAAGCTGGGTGATTCCCGCATGGTGTGACGGCACCACGCCTTCTCGTTCATCCACAAGATTATATAAATAACCAAGAACAAAGGAGGGGGAATTCGGCCATGTTTGTGCGGTCTGACCCCCCTCTCGTTAGATGATAACTCTTAAATATTTAATCAAAAGATTATCATTCTAGGACCAAGAACGAGAGTAAAGAAATAAACCACAACAAACCCCTACCTTGGGTTCAAGTTCGAAGATCGTCAACGACCCGAGGAAGACAACGTCGCGGAGGTCGGGCGTCGCGGTAATCGTTCGTCAAATCCGATGACGAAGAGGTACGTCCGAAGAGGTATGTCGTTGGTGAATCTTCGTAAGCCGACGAAGGAAGTCTGAGGAGGAAGCGGCGTTCCCTTTCGTTGACATGGAAGGCGTCGTCGATCTTAGGATACAATCGGCTACGAAGAAGAGAGGAACGACGTTCTTCGTCGGAGCTCGAAGGTTCTTCGCGTTCTTCGTCAAGCTTGAAGAAGAAGAAGAAGAAGAAGAAGAAGAAGGAGAAGGAGAAGGCTTCAAAACTCTCAAGAGGCTAGAGAATTCTAACCAAAAAAAATAAGCTAAGAGCTTATTTTATTTACTCAACCAAACCTTTTTGAATTTCAAAGGTTTGAAAAAGTAAAAACAACTCAACCCAATTAATAAGCTAAGTTGTCAATTTCATTTAAAAAGGGGAGTTAAGGGAGTTTTGAGAGGAGATGGAAAGTTGGGTTTCGTGTGGGCCCCACCACACTTAATCCTCCCAAGGGAGGTTAAGTGGATGTGGGTCCCACCTTTAACTTCCTTTGAAAGGAGTTAACCAACAAGTAAGAAAAATAAAAAGTGTTCCACATTTTTATTTAACTTTTTTATAATTCTACCAAAAACTAACTTTCGTCCCGCAATAAACGCAACTTCGGAAAAGGTCTCCTTAAGCGAATATCGGCACTATGAGTTCATCGGTGTCCTCGGATTTCAATTCCGAGCACCGGATCAAAAGTTAGAATTTCCCACTCATTCGTTCACTGAACGTACCCGAGCCAAAACTTCGGAAATTGATTCCGGGCACACCGGGCCTCGGAATCAGGTGCCGTCAGAAACCGCATTCTTGTAAAATTCCAAAGAAAATTAAGAAAAAAAATTTCCCTTGAATTTTTACGTGTCTTTACACTGTTAAACCAATAAAACTGCGTACCTCAGTTATACTCATCGGTGCTAGCCATTCTTGAATTGCCTTGGTCTTTGAAGGATAAATAGAGATTCCATCCTTAGAGACAATATGTACAAGAAAAGACAGAGGGTACATTAGTCAATCCAAAAGGAATTACTGTAAACTCATAATTCTTGTACTTGGTTCGAAATTCTATTTTCGGAATGTCTTCCTTCTTCACACACAAATGATGTTATCCAGATCTAAGGTCAATTTTTGAAAAATATTGAGCTCTATGAATTTGGTCAAATAAATCATCAGTATGAGGTAGGGGATAATTGTTATTTATTTTTATAGCATTGATCTCTCTGTAGTCAATGTACAACCTCATAGATTCGTCTTTCTTCTTAAAAAAAGCATAGGGACTCCCCATGGATAAAAACTAGGGTGAATAAATCCCTTGTTACTCAATTCCTATAGTCGTTTCTTTAGTTCCACTAATTCCACAGTGGCCATTCTATAAGGGGTCTTTGATATGGACCTTGAACCAGGAATTAAATCAATGGAAAACTCAATTTCTCATTCCGGAGGATGTCCAGGTAAATACTCTGAAAAAACATCAACATATTCTTGAACAATAGGTACGTCCTCTATTCAAACATTATTTTCCTCACCCATAGTTGTTTCATTCTCTTCCCCCCCAATAATTGAATTTACTAGAGCTACTGGGGGTGGATCTCGATAAGAATCGGGTGGTGACATTTCTGCTCTAAAGATAAGGTACTCCTTATCATCATAAAAAATTGTAACCTCCTTATTATTATAATAAATTTTCACATCATGGTCTGAAAGACAATCCATTTTTAGGATTGTATCAAATTCAATCATAGGTATGATAATGAGATCAATAGATAAAGAACATTTATATGCCCTAACAGAAACTGATTCACAAAACTTTGTTGCGATGATACTTCCCTTATGTGTTTTTACTGACAACTCCCTTGTTAAGTCACATTGAAAATATCTAATTTTCTTATCAAACTACGAAGATATGAAAAAATACGATGATCCTAAATCAAATAAAGCATTGGATAAACTTGATAAAACCATTAAATTACCTGCCACCATGTCTTTCAGAGCTTCAACCTCAGCAGTAGTGATTTCATAAGATTGGGCTTACTCCCTTGGCCTTTTCTAAGGTAATTCCACTTAGCGCTTAGTACATTCATTTTCATAATGCCTCTTTTCTCTATAATTGTAGCATTCAAAATTGATATCCTCTTTCTTCCCCTTGCAATCATGAGCTTAGTGTCCTTTTTCAACACACTCATAATAGACTCCCATTCCCTTCAGGCAAGTACTGGGGTGTTTCTTCCCACATTTACCATAGGATGGATATTCAAATTTTCCCTTCTTCCCCTTATTTCCATTTCCAGAGTGTTCTACATATCTCTTTTTCTCTTACTTTGATTTAAAGTCATAAGACTTATAGAATTACTTTTCTGTCTTGATAGTGCACGAGACAATATCTTCGTACGATGAGAAGGATTGTGAGACTAATGATCGACAAAGAAATGGTTTTAACTCATAAAATAATCGATCAATATTACTCCTTGGGTTACATATATAATCTAATGTATGCCTTTCTATCCTTGTAAAGTTAGACTCATACTTTGCGACATTTTCATCCTCCTTTTACCTCAGACTCAGAAATTGTCTTTCCATTTATACTCGATGGTCATGAGGAAAGTATTTTTATAATAAAATATCTTTAAACTCCCTCAATTATATGTTTCATACTTCTCCATCTTCCTTTGTGTTTTGGATTAATGACCACCATTGATCTGCATCTCCCGTGAGGCGATAAACTGCTATGACAACTTTTACCCTTTCGCTACTCCCCAAAGCATGAAATATTTTCTCTAAGGAACTTATCCATTTCTCAACTACTAATTTATTTGTAATCCCATTTAATGTTGGTGGGTTTTTCCTCATGACTCAGTCTAACATTGATCCTCTGCGTTGTGGATCTGGGTGCTCCATACGGGTAAGGTTATTATTCATAACCTGAGTGAGTTGTCCTAGTATGGTGATAAGATGATCAGAACTAATTGGTTCACCAAATCCACTATAATTATCTTGAGTAGGAGGGAAATCCCTATATGGATTATGTGCATTGATACTATTTCCATTTCTTCCACTAGGTGCCATTTCTAAACAATTTAATACACTAGATTAGTTTATGAATCGCAATACATAATTCTAAACTCATAAAACACTTAACATAAGTTGAAAAGTTTTTGGATATAATACATAATCATAAAAATGTTTTCTTTTAGGAAGTATATACTCATAAACCCTTCATAATGGTTTGTAAAGAAAATGAGAATTATCCTAAGCATATCCCCTGGGAGGGTCGTAACCAAGAGTGTAGTAAGGCCCGTTGTCGTGCACCAGTTCCTGTTCGAGTCTAGCTCAAAGCAGTGTTTTCAGGTTTTACCCCTAGGTACATCTGTGCTAGAGCCACCTCTACCTGCTCGTATCCAGACAGGTATGTATTTCTTAGAAAACTCACAAAATCTCTACAGTACCAAAATTCTAGGACGTTCTTCTATACTAATTCTCAAATTCTATATTAGGGTAATGTTCTCTAATCATAGTTTTTCTAAATATAACTTCCAAGGTTTGTACTAAACTTCCTCTTATAGCAACTGTAATGCCTCGACCTCAGTTACCCAGATTCTATGAATTATTACTTAACATTTTCATGATACAATAAATCATGTCCCAAAAGACCGATCAGTTTAGTATCCTTGTAAGTACTATATACATTCATAAGTTTTACATTACATCATGAAATAAAAAAATCAAAAACATTTACCCCCTTTTTAACACACTTATATCCTTAGCCTATCCCTAAAATTCAACCATAAAATACTTCTTCACATCCTGGAAAAAATAAAACATATAAAGGGGTGAGCTCAGATGCTCAGTAAGGATAACAATATAGTGTAAACATTCATAAATAAGCATAAAAATTTAAGGAAATACTTAAGACTAAAACAAAATCCTTTTTAAACTTAAACTTCAGCATAATATGGAAAAGATAAAATAAAATAATGCTATTTACTTATTCACATGGATATTCTACTAGTCTAATAATCACATGAAATATCAATAGTCACTTTCATAATGATGGAATGCATAATGCCAGACTTCATAACCACATAGTCAAGGCCTTGTGGTAAGACTACAAATAGGATTTTGTCAAGGACTTGTACCAAGAGACTATTTTGTCTCATGATACCTACCGATACATCGAGGATCTATATCGGGCTCCACCTATCACTTACTAAGTCTAATTCATTCCTCATATGAAAAAATTTAAACATAACATAAATATTCGTATTAAAACTATCATACAAAATGTAAATACTTTATCCATAAACCATGAATGATATAAAAATAACACATCCACATTAAAATATATCACAAAACCTTAAATACAATATGGAATATTTTTATCATAAATAAATCAACTTCAAATAGGTTTAAAATCCATCAAAGAATGTTGACATAAATGAAATAAAAACTTTTTGAGAGAAATATCTCTTTCTATTTTGAAATCATTTAGAAGTCATGTAATTATAAAATAAAACATTTATTTTGAAAATATTATTATAATATTTTAAGTTAAGCTTCGACGATGTTATAATGGAGGAAAATAGCCGCACCTGCCGTATAAGTTAAAAAAACATTCTTACCTTAATTTTGTCGAAAAGGTCATAAAGTACATTCTTTGAAAAATGATGGAAAAATTAATTTTTAAATATATAAGGCCAAATAAGGGCATAAATGAATTTAACCCATTGTATAGTAAATAGTAAAAATGTTTTGAAATACATTTTTAAGAAAACACGGATGTGAATGATAAAGAGGTCCTAATAGATACTTACGTAAAAACAACCTCGGATAATAAAGATATTGTGAAATTAACCCTTACCTAGTACTTTTTCTTAGTCGATGGTATGATAACCTCCTGTATAATAGTTAAAAAATTGTTATTAAATTATAAAAGAACTATATACATAAATATGATATCATATATGATCCTCTAATATTGCTTTGTTAATAATATTTCAGTAGTACCATCATTTCAGGTGTTAACTGATTCGTTTTCCTTTATATTCTTGGTTAAGTAAGACATGTTTGTTATGGATAGGATGTATTTGATTCATATACAGAATTATATTATGTTTATAAACATTATTTTTAAACATAAAATGAAAATTAATCTTTAATTTTTACGATGGGGAATGAATCTCATCGCGTTCGTGGAGACGGTAATCCGTACGTACGCACGAACGACAATATCATTATATTGATGGTGAAATCATATATAATTGGATGGTATATAATATATACAGAATCATTAAAATGTTATATTTATTATTTACATCAGTTATATTCATTATTATACCCATCAAAAATAATGAAGTGTTTGAATAACAAACTACACCACGATGTGGAGACGGTAAGCCGTACGTACGCACGTATGATGAATTTGTCATTTATAGGATGGATAGAATAAAAAATATGGTTGTAACATATTTATAATAACTTCAAAGTATATATAATATACTGGAGTTATTATTTTATAATGTAAACAACAAAGAAGAAGGAAGTGAAAGAAGAAAAGAACTTGAAAGAGGTGATGAAATATTTACCTCTTCTTCGGGTTCTTCCTTTTGATTTGATCAAAAGGGATCCTTAGGTTGACTTTATGACCAAAGGAAGGAATCTAGGATTAAGGGAGGAAAGTTGGGAGGATATTTGGGTAGGGTTTTGCCGATCTAAATGGCTTTGGAGTTGTGAAATTAAGATAAGGAGAAGTACCCTTTTATAAGAGAGAAGAGGATCACTTTAGGAAAAGCTTGAAATATTATTTTATAATAAAATCATTTTTGGTTTCTAATGGATCCAAAATAATTTATTTCGAGGCTAAGTTGGGTATTGGTCGAAAAACTCTCAACCAATAGGTTTTAAATGGGTTTAGGTCACCATATTAACCTTATCTTTTAGATTTAACTCTTAGTTAAATAGTTTGACATTTACCATGTCTCTTTGTATTTTTATATTATATGGTTAATAAACTTACTATAACGAGACAAGATAACCCCAGGTGGTTAATTATTAATATATATAACCTTATTTAAGTCTTTTGTCTAAACCCTATATTTTTAGGAATATTATATCAATTAATAATATAGTATTTATTTTAAAAACTCAATTATGTCAATTTTGACACTATTTAGTATTTGGTTTTTGTGAAAATCATAACAGCATGATTACTTCAAAAAAAAAATATTTAATCAAACCTAAAATGTCATATTAACCTATAAAATTAGTGTAATTCATCAAAAATCTCAAATTAGATTTATTTGGATAGTTATAATATCAATTATTTTAATCTTTCATTAATAAGGTAATTACTGCATCATCATTGTGTCATAAATAAATTAAATTATTTAATGTCTAAAAATTATAAATAAAATATAATTATGTAGGAAATATTTTTATATTTCTAATGAATATTTATAGTTGAATTTATCTTGTGTATAATTATATATTTAAAATGGTTTAGCTATTAAACTTTGAATTTAACTCTTTTAACTCTTCTTAAATAAAATAATAATAAATGTCCTAATCTAATCCAATTGGACCAAAGAGGATCAAATTTTATTACTAAGGTTGTTTTTAGTCTAATTAAACTTATCCAATAGAATTAGGACATGTTTTAGGGTAGTTATAATATCATTTTTACCCTTAATTACGCTATTTACTTTTAACCGTAGTTAATAAAAGTCAAAAGTTACTATTCACCAAAAAAATTATTTTCATCTTATTGAACCAAATTTTACTTACTGATATCAACCATGTCTCTCAGATTTTTGAAATTCAACTCACATAAGCAGTAAAATTAATTTTTATACAAATTTGTAAATGTTTTTAGAAGGTGGGTAAAAGACGGTAAAAAGTTCAATAAAATTTTTATATATCTAAACTTATTATAAAACGACTTCAATGAATTACATTGAACTTATATAGGTATTATGTATCTATTTTGACCAAAAATAAATTTAAATAAAATAAATAATTATTTAAATAAAAATTCGGTTTTAACTAATAACGCAGTGTTTTTCACTATTCATCAAAAATTGAAAGTTTTCAGAAAAATACAAAAAATTCACCCTAAGATAATTTCGTTATTCCGGATTCAAAAATAAAGTCCATTTTGAAAAATAAAATTTATAAAATTTCAAAAAGTGGGTATTACTATTCATAAAGGCTAGTTTGATTGGTCACTGTGTGTTAGAATCTTGAAGTTGCATACAATGCAAGATATTACATTATTCAAAGGGAAACGTACCGTGGAAGCTTGGGGTGTTACATAAAATCTTTCGAATTTGACATCACCTATACCCCAGGGAAAGGGAATGTCATCATGGATGCTTTGAGAATGAAACTTCCGACCTAGGCTGTGAAATAATCTTCAAAAGAGTGGAACTTTATGGCTCTTTTTTATAGTTTCATATTGGATTCTGGGAATCCGGGGCTGAGGTTTCATTAAATAGTGTTCAGTTGGAATCCGGTCTTATTGAGATGATTCTTCAGGAACAATAGCTCGATGATGAGTTCCGCAACATTAGATACTCTCTTTATGGTGGGTAGACTATACCTGACTGGTCATTCACCACTGAGGTCATTCTATGCTATCAAAATCACTTTATTGTGCCGTTAGTGGTAATAAAAGTTATGATGGGGGGTTTTGATAAATCCTAGTGGGTAGTGCACTTAGAAACCATGAAGATGTTCAATTACATGCAACAATAATTCTGGTGTCTAGGTATGAGATAGGGTATTCTTGATTTTCTCTCTCATTGTTATACATGCCAGAGGGTCTAGACCAAGCACCAGATACCTTCAGGTTTTCTTTATCCACTTTCAGTTCCAACTTGAATGTGGGGTGAGATATATATGGACTTTTTGGTTGGGTTTTTGCATACCCAGGAAAAGAAGAATGTGATATGGGTTGTGATTGATAGGATGACCAAATTAGCCCACATTATACCCATTAGTGATACAATAAAAGTTTAAGAGATGGAAAATATCTATGTGAAAGAGATTTTTTTTCATAGGGTTATATCTGCTATTGTATTTAATATGTATCCTTGATTCACTTCTCATTTTTGGATAGGCCTTCCGGAGGCACTAAGATCTCAGGTCCATTTGAGCACAACATACCATCCGCAGTCAGATGGCCAGACAGAAAGATTTATACGGATTCTAAAGGATATGATTTCTGACTATTTAATTGACTTTGGTGGAGCTTGGGGTGACCATTTAGGGCTGGTTGAGTTTTCCTATAACAATAGTTACTAGTCCATGATTAGAATGACTCCTTTTGAGTCCTTGTATGACCGTCCTTGAAAATATTAACTGTGTTGGTCAGAGATTGGTGAAAGTTCCTTGGTTGGACCAAGATTGATTCAAGATACGATAATAAATATTCATTTGATTCATTAGATAGTGTTTACTACACATATTCGGTATAAGTCTTATGGTGATCATCATCTTAGGCCATTGTAATTTTCAGTTGGTGATCGGGTTTTCTTGAAAGTTTCACCCCATTTGGTTCATCAACCAATTGGGAGAAAAGGTAAGATTTATTCTTTTTTTGTTGAACCTTTTGAGATTATAGAGAAGGTTGGGAAAGTTTCTTACCATTTATTACTCCCACCACAACTAACATCGACACATAACGTGTTTCATGTATCGCAACTGTAAAAGTATCTATCTGATCCATCTCATGTTCTGAGTTGGAGCTATATCTATATTGAGACTGATTTATTCATGAATAGATGTCCAATCAGGATAGTTGATTCTAAAACCAAGGTTCTTCATGGGAGGATGATACCTTTGGTTCGAGCACTATGGAAACATGGTTTTTATTCTTATGAGACATGGGAGAGGGAGGCATAGATGAGAGAGCAGTGTCCTAATATTTTTAAAATGGAAGATTCTTAATGGGATTTTTAAGGATAGAAAGTTTTTATAGTGGATAGGTTGTAACACAATGATACTATTTTCTAGTATTCCTAAGCCCCTATTTTGATCATGATTTGGTTAGGTTTCATTTAGGGTTCTTTTGGGTGAAAATTTGGAAAATTTTGAAAGTTATTGGGTTGTACACAGTTGGCGCGTGGCTTCCCCAAACGGTGTGCCCCACTAGTGAAAATCATGCAAATTGAGATAGTGAGGGTTTTCATGGTTAACAAACAATTTAAAAAAATGTGTTCCCACCAAGGAGAAACTGTGAAACCCTATAGTAGGGGGCGCATGGTTAGGGTGCACAAGTTTTCTAACCGTGCGACCCTACCTAGATAACCATGTGTACAAGATTTAATTAATCTAAAAATTAATTTTAAAATACCAATACCCTCATTTTAAGTGCCCAATAGGCCTATATGAGCTTAATACAATTTATTTTTCCATGGAGGCTCCCAATAAATGATTTTGGCCCCGCTAAACCCATTTTGAAGCGAATCGAAGCTAAGTGAACAACATTTGATCTCTTCCTGATACGTTTCCTCTCCCCATTCTCTTTCTTCCACTCTCTCCTATATCCTCTCCCCTCCCTAGGGTTTATTAGATCTTTGTATTATTAGAGTATCTAATCCATGTTTTTCAGGATCTTGAATCTAGGTTTGATTAATAGATATTTGTTGTCGACATTCTTCATTAGAGTTTCCCGTTAATGGATTTGTGTTTCGTAATCCAAGATCCTGAGGTAGGTGGTTTCATTTATGAAGATCAATTTGATTAACCTTAAATTGATTGATTTAAATAAAATTGTTTGATTTAAATTCAATTGCTTTCAATTGGTTTAATAAAAACCCAATTCCATTAAATTGGGGATTTGAATTGGATTTAGAATAAAATTTTTGAAAACCCCCCAATTCCATTGAATTAGGGTGTGTTGTGAAATTAGAAGGAAAATTATGAAAATTAAATTGTGGAATTTAAATTTTGAAATTTATTTCAAATTTTTATTTGAGAAAAATGGATTAAATTTATTTTATAGAAACCCATTGGTTTTATCCTGGAAAAGGCATGTTTTGATTAAAAACTGATTCTCGCTCAAATTTACCCAAGAGATGAAGGTAGAACAGTCCTTGTAGTCTAGCTTGGGTTGTCGAATCCATATAGACCTAAGAAATAACCAATAGACACGCACATTCTATGGAATGTTTTTGTCTATTAAGTGGCCAACTTTGGTTTTATTTTAGATGGGTTTAAGTTAAAACTAAAAGTTTTAAGTGAATTCAAATTAAGGTAATGATTTGATCCTAGGTTATCACTCGGGGTGGATTGGATGAATTTATTTTTTTTAATGATTTCAATTTCTTATAATTGAGATGAGTTAATTTAAGAAGATCAAACATAATCATCACTTAATTATTTAATTCCTACACACCCTAATACTAATCACCCATAAACTTGAAGGATAAAATCATTTAGAACTTCAAGGTAAAGGTTCGTATTAGCACATGAAGTGTGTGGCCTTAAATTCAACAAGGACGATGGAGTTTAAAAATCATCAAATAAAAATCTCAATTAAAAAAGTGATTATACATTAATGGTGTGATAAATAACATCCAATACATCCCCTTGATACTCCCTTGGATCAACCCATAAGTGGGTTATCCCTCCATAGATCCCATGGTTTCAATGGAAGCGGAAAGTAGACACATGAGGGAAGAAATGGAGAAGTAAAAAAAAACACAATAAAATAACAATCGCTCCACCGTTGTGTGATAATTTCACAAGTTATGGTGTGAATAAATTCACACCTTGATCTAAGGGTATCAAATTGATATTAATGAAAACAGAATAAGAGTATAAGAAGAACTTTTATTAAAAAAATAAAGTGAATTGAACAACTTACATGTGAAAGACAAATTTGAGACAACAAAATCGCAGCATAACATTACAATTGAACAAAGCATCCAAGATCCTTAAATAATCCAACTCCACTGCCTTAAATAGGAATTTTTGAGCCCTTGGGTCGAGCCTACAATAGTCCAAGTATCCTTAATTAATTTTGGTAGGCCATAGGTGGGTGGAAAGTAAAAGAGAGTTGATTTTTCCACCCTTGACCCGAGGTGGAAGCCACCTTTCCTTCACCGAACAGAAGTGCTTGGAAGGCCTTCTAGATGGACGAATCAGAGTGTGACATAGAAGAAGAAAATTAATCCTCGGATTTCTTCTAACCTCATGTCAAATTTGGTACCATTTGGAGTTTTGGATTCTGATATATGATCATATTAGTGGGCTGTTTTTCTGGGCCGCAGAATCTGGCCCAGATTTTGATATACTATTTGGGCCGCCTTAATAACAATCATGGAGGCCGAATTAGAATTAGATCCTGAAGAATTATTTTTTACTCTATATGTATTCTAGAATCACATGAATTTTGGGCTTCATTGGGCCTGTATTGTGGGACCCATATTCTCATCAGTGGGCTGGTGTCCAATCTGCCTTCTCCAGAATTGTTTCTTTTCATCGCCAAATATCTCCATCATACTTTATGAATCATCCATTGATACCTGAATGATTTTTTTTAAATTGAAGTGAAGATAAATTTCACAAAATATCAAATTAAAATATGGATAATTACATTCCTTATAATCAGATGACTCATTGTGCCTAAATTGGTGTACATTAGGCATGAAGTGCACAAATGATGAGAATTGATGTTCAAAATCAAAATACACTAGCTCAGGCCCATAAGATCAAAAATGAACATTTAATACCATTAAAATTTAATTAAAATATGTGTTTTTATTGGATAATCACACCCCCCCCCAACTTGAGATTTGCTACTCCCAAGCAAATAATTCAATGATTTTATTTGAATTCCTTTCTTCAAACACATTATGACAAACAGTGCCCACAATGTAAACTACACACAAATATATCTTTATAACCTATCAAAATAATTTAAAACAAGATAAATTTAAAAGAATATCCCAATCCCAAGCCCATTCCTTTGATCAAATCCATCATCATACTTCATCCAACTCAATTAGGTGTAATGATGTGTTGTGAATCACAATAGATATGGGGGTTCATTTTCATTCAAAGGGGAAATCATGGAAGCTCTAGGTGGAATCACATTTAATCCTAATATGAGTATTCTTCATTCCTTTTTTTTTGGATTTTTTTTGCAATATTGCCATAGTAATTGAGATTGCAGTTAATCAAATTAATCCATGTAGCAAGACTTTGCCGATGACTCCCAGACTCAAAGGCCTTAGGGAACTAAGTGAAGCCCACATACTCGGGCATCGTCTTGAGTTAACTTAATCAAAAACAAAGTCATATTACCATAAATAGATATAGAGTGAAAAACTCAGGGCTAGACAACTCTGGAGTCACGATCCCCAAGTGCCGAAAGCCTTGCATTTTATCAATCCATTGCTCTACACACAAATTTTTTATTTATTTATTTTTTAATACTCATATTATTCATAAAAATCAAACCAGCCTATGATATTTATTATGGGACCCCAAAAATTCAAATTAGTACCGCAAAGTCTAGTGGACGTTCACTGTGGCATTTTGATTTAATGGATGAAAATAAAAATGATGAAAATTTTCATTGGACAACCAAACTTCCAAAATCAATTCTTTTAAACTTAATCATGAATTAAATTAAGAGTCAAGGAAATAAAAATTATTTTCTATGTAGTTTTAATGTGAGCAAAGATGTTATTATATGAATGATAAAGGAATTTTACCTTACTTTTTTTTATCATTGTTTTTTTAACAAACATTTTGTTTCCACACCCCCCAACTTAGAATGAAACTATCCCTAGTTTCTTAAAAAGAAAATAGAGGAGAAGTTGGTGGGGGGGGGGGAATGAGTTGGAAAGGGCCTGGAACAAGTTCACCCGGTGGATTCATAATGATGATTGTGGTGCTCCCAAATCACTCTTTGGTCTCATGGGAGATGTAAGCACCTCCTTGATTGAATATGTATCACCAAAAAATAGTCCCTAAACCATAAAAACAAGAAAAAACCAAACAAAACAAACAACACAACAATTTATTTAATACCAAGTCTCATCATTTTTATGGTTTTCCTTTTTTTTTAAATCAACTGATGATACATTGTCTTATTTTTAATTTCTGGGTAAGGTAGTACTCAGGGATCACACCACATGACACAGATGAATATGGTTCTCCCCTTTCATACCCATCCATACTCATAATATAATAATAGATCAACAATCTATTTTTTAAATATCAAAATGATTAATAAAAAAAATTATTCCAAAAAGATTGAAAACATTAAAACCATGGGTTGCCTCCCATGCAACTCTTTGTTTAATGTCGCTAGCTCGACTTGAACCCCCAAACTTATCCAATAAAAACTTTAAATATTTTAAGGACCACATGTTTCACCACTTCTACTAGGTTGAAATTGATTCTGTGTTTAGAATTTGTTTCATGCACAAACCTCTGTTCTAAAATGAGCAGATAAATCCAAGGAATATCAGAAATGATGGATTCAATTTATTTTGTAGTATTTTATAAGACATTAAGAATCATTACCTTTTTATTGGTTTCAATATAAGAAATGGTGACAATTGGAAGTTTTTGGATATCCCCAATGAATGTAAAGTTGAGGGTGGATGGAAATTCCTTTCGTTCAAGTTCGGGTAGGATAACACTTTCAGACATAGGTTGGGACTTGGAATCAAACTCAATTTCATTTTCAAAATTGCTCAACAGAATTGGTTCCTTTTGAATAGAATATTCAACCTTAAAATTGGAAAGATCAATTTTAAGAATGGGTATATACTCAATGTTTGTGATTTCTCTCAATGGTTCAATGGTTGGTGTTTTCAAAAATTCATCAATGGAGTTATACTTAGGAGACTCAATCCATGATGTCAAATTATCCTCTTTTGAATATAAAAAGTCAATTTCAACATGATTGAAAGACCCTTCAACAATTCCTTGATCCTCCTCATCTTACCCAAATCCAAAGGTTTTCTCTTTAGTAAATTCATGAGAGGTTTGTGAGAAACTAGACACTTCACATAAGGTTATTGAAGGGACAATTTGTCTAGGGATGGGTTCCTCACAAGTTTTAATGCTTTGTATTTCTAACCTCAATGATTAAACCTCAAAATTCATTTTATCCATTTGTTGACACAATTTTTCAAGTAATGGATGTGGATCATTATGGGCAAGGGGTTGAGAAAGATGGTCTATCCAGGTGGATAATTAAGTTGTTGGAATTTCACATGAGGGTGTTCATATTGGATTTGTGGGGATTTAAACTCATTATATATTGGGATGTTTTTTGGATCATAGGAGTAAAAAAATTTTGGTTCATTAGGTTGTTGATTATCCAACATGTAGAAATTAGGATGGTCATTGTACATCACACATGGGGTTGGGTGATCAATGTAGGGATAGGTTTCCCATGTTTGGACTTGTTCAAAATTGAATTCCATAGGAGTGAAATAAGGGATGAGAATAGAAAAGTGGGGTGAGAAAAGAATGCTAGTGTCTAAGATAACTTACTTAGGTCCCCGAAAACGGTGCCAAAATTTGATTCTCGCTCAAATTTACCCAAGAGATGAAGGTAGAACGGTCCTTGTAGTCTAGCTTGGGTTTTCGAATCCACAAAGACCTAAAAAATAACCTATAGAAACGCACATTCTATGGACTGTTTTTGGCTATTAAGTGGACAAATTTGGTTTTATTTTATATGGGTTTAAGTTAACACTAAAAGTCTTAAGTGAATTCAAATTAAGGTAATGAGTTGATCCTAGGTTATCGCTCGGGGTGGATTGGATGAATTTCTTTTTTTAATAATTTCAATTTCTTATAATTGAGATGGGTTCATTTAAGAAGATCAAACATAATCATAACTTACTGGTTTAATGCCTACACATCCTAATACTAATCACCCATACACTTGAATTATCAAAGCATTGATCACTTCAAGGTAAAGGTTTGTATTAGCACATGAAGTGTGTGGCCTTAAATTCAACAAGGACGATGGAGTTTAAAAATCATCAAATAAAAATCTCAATTAAAGAAGTGATTATACATTAATGGTGTGATAAATAACATCCAATACAGACCCTTGATACTCCCTTGGATCAAAACATAAGTGGGTCAGCCCTCCATTGATCCCATGGTTTCAATGGAATCAGAAAGTAGACTCATGAGGGAAGAAATGGAGAAGTAAAAAAAACACAATAAAATAACGATCACTCCACTGTTGTGTGATAATTTCACAAGGTATGGTGTGAATAAATTCACAACATGATCCAACAGTATCAAAGTGATATTAATAACAAAAAAATAAGAGGAGAATAAGAACTTTTATTAAAAAACTAAAGTGAATTGAACAACTTACATGTGAAAGACAAATTTGAGACAACAAAATCGCAGCATAATATTACAATTGAACAAAGAATCCAAGATCCTTAAATTATCCAACACCACTGCCTTAAATAGTAATTTTTTAGCCCTTGGGTCGATCCTCAAACAGTCCGAGTCTCCTCAATTAATTATGGTAGGCCATAGGTGGGTGGAAAGTAAGGGAGAGTTGATTTTTCCACCCTTGACCCGAGGTGGCATCCATCTTTCCTTTACCGAACAGAAGCGCTTGGAAGACCTTATAGATGGCAGAATCAGAGTGGGACATAGAAGAAGAAAATGGATCCTCAGATAGATTATAACCGTCTGTAAAATTTGGTCCCATTAGAAGTTGTGGATTACGAGATATGATCATATTAGTGGGATGTTTTTCTGGTCCTCAGAATCTGGCCCAGATTTTGATATACTATTTGGGCTGCCTAAATAACAATCATGGAGGCCGAATTAGCATTGGATTCTGAATAATTATTTGTTAATATATATTTATTATAGCATCCCACGAATTTTGGGCTTCATTGGGCCTGTATTTTGGGCCCAACATTCTCATCAGTGGGATGGTGTCCAATATATCTTCTCTAGAATTGTTTCTTTTCATCGCCAAATATCTTCATCATCATTTATGAATCATACATTGATACCTGAATGAAAAATGTTTAAATTTAAGTGAAGATCCATTTAACAAAATATCAAATTAAAATATGGATAATTACATTCCTTATAATCAGATGACTCATTGGGCCTAAATTGGTGTACATTAGGCATGAAGTGCACAAATGATGAGAATTGATGTTCAAAATCAAAATCCACTAACTCAGGCCCATAAGATCAAAAATGAACATTTAATACCATTAAAATGTAATTAACATATGTGTTTTTATTGGATAATCAAAAACCCATTTTGGTTTTTAAATGGAAATTGGAATATAAAAATGGGAAATGGGTTTAATTTTATTTTGAAGAGTTTTGAAATCAATTTACCATTATTGATTGTTGTTTGAGTACATGAAATCCTAGGTAGATAGTGATTTATTACAGAAAAACACATTAGGATGGGAATGAACTAGAAATGAATTGACGCTTTACAACTCTAATATAAACATATTGGTAGATCTTATCCTCAGTAGGATGTTGGTTTTTTCTTCTTTGACCAGTGTTAAAGGGAATTGTGTGCACATTTCCATTTTAATTATATATGTGTGTAAGGATCCCATATCCTGGAACTATCTTAGATCTTGGAATATTACCATGTTTATCATTGTTAATGATTTGATATATATTCCATTATTTTTAAACTGTTTTACACATGCCTCATGAATTTATATAAGCTGTTTTATATAAAAATGTTTATCGATCCATTTTTTTAAAGTATTTCCATCAGTTGAAATGTAAAGAATGATTTTTTAAATATTATTTTAAAATTTCATGCATTTTTATTTAAAATTGAAATCTTTATTTGGTTAATTAAATGTGGCATCTTATTATGGAATCCTTAGTGAGACCCTACTATATTTTATCTCACACCCTACCTTTACCTTCATGTGTTTGTAGATTATCTTCTTCTAGGTTCGAGAAAGGGTAAAATTTAAATTAGAGGTGGTTCTTATGGTTGATCCTTGGACTTTGAGAGTTGTGTCAATTGGGGCTTGGGTTATTGTCCTATTTTCTGGTACTTTGATGTTGAACCCTTAGGTTGTTTATTCCTGTTTGACTTATGGTACAATTATCCTAGTAGAGTTTTTCTTGTATTCATACTAACTTGTATCTCTTTCTTCCATTCTAATTATGGAAAGTTCGTTCCCACTTTCATATTATTTAATGATAGGTTCTTGTCACCAACCCGTGGGGATTAATAATTCCCTTTGGTTTATATGAGTACTGGCCTAGTAATCTGGGTACCAGGGTATCTGGGATGGTTCATGACACATATTTTCCCCATGATAATCCTTTATACCACCGCTAATATCTAGAGGCTTATGGTATATGGGTACGAAATACTGAGGTCTTATGGTGATTTGGGATGGGGGTACCAGTCAAGTTTCCTTTGGACTATGATGTTACAAAGTGGTATCAGAGTTGTTTTTATTTTATATTACTATTTGGGATATAGTATATATATAATGTAGAAATGTTTTGTAACATGTGATGGATACTGAGCTGGTGTTTCATGAACATCTTCACCGATAGGAATCCCTAGTTTCCAAGGATTTTCTTAATGTTATATATTTGTTATGTTACATTTGAAATTATTTTCACCTCAATATTTTCACATTATATTTGAGATAGATTATAAATTGTTGGATTTTGGATCTTATCCCATTGGTAAGAAACAAAGTTTGTATTTTACTCTTGGACTATGGAGGAAAGTAGTGTCTCATGCATCATGATCATACACATAGTATTCACATGAAATATAGGGGAATTCTAGTGTGTTTTTTTATCCCTGATGGGAGGATCAACTATTTAAAGTGTTAGAGAAAATTCTCATACAATGTTTTCTTGTATAATTACTTGGTGGAATTATACACAATGGGACCAAAATGTATACTTTTTTTACTTATAATAACTAGTCATGCATATCTATAGTGATACAATCATTAATTATTATGACATAGTCCCACATGGATTATACATTTAGTGACCCTAGTAGGTCATTAAGGCACATTGTCTATGAAACCAGTGACTGATGAGACTATGATCCTCAAGGGGGAATTCTATATGTGGATTCTTGGTGAGAATTAGTTCACTAGTTGGCTGGTGAGTTGTAATATGATGCAATTTATTTATATGTGAGACCATGGAGTGGGATTTTTGGAATGCTAGATCCCATGAGTTATCTAAGACTAGAAATTAGAAGTGTTTCCCATGGGTTATTAATGGAAAGAGGCCTTGTTTATGGGGATTGGAGGGAGAACTTAGTGACCTTTGAGATATGAATTGGACCATAGTGAGTCAGAAACTTTCTTGATCAATGGAAACCCATGAGAGGGGTTGGCTATGCTTATGAGTTCTTTTAAGTAGGAAATCATGAGTAAATGCTACAAGTTGAGATCGATACACCAAAGGTACTATTGAAAATATGGCATAGGCATAGAGACACCTTATTACACTTTATTTGAGAAAAACCTTGAGTACTATAATTTTAGAATTATAGAAACATTGAATGCCTTAGTATCAAGGATAGTTTTGAAGGGAAAGATTATTTAGGTGCCTGCCACTATTAAATTTGGATGCACTTTAGAAGAACGTTGTAAGCATGCATAAAAACTTTTGGTTTTAGTATGACACCAGGTGGTGGCTAAGCATGTGGAGGATATTTTCACACCTTAGAGCATGTATTTATTCTTGTGGCTTAGGACTAAAACCCATGTAGTGGGTGATTTTGAGGTAAATCATGGAACATGTAAAGTGTTTGATTTTGAATATGAGTGACAAGGTAACTATGGTCTAGTGAAATAGACATTCCATGTAGCATGGCTAGTGTTTAGGAATGTGAGTCTAATTTTAATGATGCGAGACTCACAAGAGCATGATTTGGGTTTCTATGTTTGGGAGGTATTTTAGAATATTCCCATTAGTTTTTAAATGATGTTTAGATAACACACACATTTTATGTGTGGGACCTACTGATGCTGAGATCGGTGATGGTCAAGTGTGAGATTAGGGCCGATGAAAGTTGATGAGGTGTTATGAATGTGGTTTCCTAGGAATTGTGATGAAATGATAAATTTCCATCTATAGTAGGGGAGAAATATATAATGATTTGCGTATGGCTTCATGATCAATATAGTTCAATCCTAGCCAGGTATTGATAGGATGGGGAGTGTGGATTTGAGAAGCAACACATAGACAATGGTGAAGACTATTGTGGTTGTACTCAAGGAATGGAATAAGGTAAGACATATATTGGGGTGTACACCTTGGATCATTTTAGGATGTTAGTATCACTAGTAATTTTATTTTTGAGGTTATCATAAATTAAATTTCCATGATTCAAGAATGAGTAATAATTTGGTGTTTCTTATTAGAACTATGGTATAAGAGAGTTTTATCACACCCATCCATGATGTTCAGTGATGTATGTGATGTGGCCCGTGATGATCAGGGGTTTGATCTGGTAACTCTATAGCTAGTTCAACCCTATGGAGGGAGAGCTAAATCATTTGTGGATATGTGACCCTTATTCTAGAGGGATGATAGACACATAAAACTTTCCTTTAGGTGGTTGTTATGGTTTTTTGGTTACAGTAAGAAATGGATCCATGTTGTAATGTCTTGGATTTTATATGTATTTTTTATATTATATGGATTAATTTCGAGACCAGGTGTTGAGACAATATGCGATTCCAAGTCCTGGTGTGCTCAGAATAAAGGTTTGAAATATATTAAATATATTAAATATCACACACGCACAGGTTTCCTAAAAAAGTGGAATAACTTCAAAACAGTTGTCTTAATCAGAAATATGAGGGCACCACTGAGTTTAGAATGCAAGTTTTACCCTAGGTATGAATTAACATTAATTGGCATGGGTCGTTTGTGGAAAATTCATTGCAGGTGTGAAAATGAATAAAATAATTTCATAAATTAGTTTATTTATAATTCTTTATGTAGTGATTGGTTATTATTTAAAAATACTATTATGTCAGAATTATAGGGTTATCCACATAACCCTAGAGACATTATAGAACCCTTGGAGAGACCGTTGGATAATTCTCTTAGGTGAATGATGACATGATCATGGATCGATGATCGATGCACATCATATTCAAAGGATCTCACCAACAAATGTGACGCAACTTTGTTCTTCATCAACGATTGATCCAAATCAAGGTAGGGTGCATGTTTTGATTTGATTCTTCCCCCTTCTTTATCTATACAATGAACTTTAATCAATCAATGAATGATTGATCCGTGGTTTGATCATCATGTGGGATGGGTTGTTTTGTGGGGGTTTTATAGGAGAATATCATGTGATTTGATTTATTTCTATTATCATTCTAATGGAAATGAACCAATATCGACATGAACATCGATCAAGGTCCATTCCACCTATTTATTCTTGTGATTTTCTCCCCCAATTCTATGTTACACATGAGTGTTCTTTATTTGTCCCGTGACTCGAAAAATCCTGATCAATCGATTGTTGCACATCCATTTCCTGGTGAAAAGATCCAAAATCATAGATCTGGGACCGACATGACATGAAGGAGGTGCGGCAATAGAGGCAGTGAGATTCTAATGATGGTGGATACCCAATTTCATGTTCATTAATGTTCTTTGACACAGAATGAATAACAACCTATGGATCCATTTTATGAATATATTTGATTTCATAATATATTGTTTGAGAAATAGTGAGTCTTGGGTGAGAATATCTATGTTTACCAGTTCAATTGGAGGTGATATTCAAGGCGGAAGTAGCATAGGTATGCACAGAAGGAATAACTAGGGTTTATAGAGAAACACGATCAACACGGCGTGTAATCTAGACCTACACGTCATGTGTCCCACCTGAGTGGTAGCTAGGGTTTCCAGAGGAAGTTAAATTTCACATGGTGTGTGACCCCTGTCACATGGCATGTGTTCTCTCCTAGATGAATCGACATGTACTCAGGAAGTACATACAAATGAAGTGGACTACATAGGTTAGAGAATTTTGTGTACTCCCCCATACATACATGACCTAGACCAGGTACATGGGTTGGATCCATGTAAAGAACACATGTAGACTACACGGGTAGCCTACATGTTGTGTAGTACTACATAGACATAGCTTAATGACATGATCTATTTACATGAGTAAGACTCGGGGTCAAGGGACATGACATGTGATCCATACTACATGTCTTATACTCTTTTATAAATGGCTTAGATCCCTTTTACTTCATGTCTTGGACAAGTTTCATTAGGGTATGTTCCCCATATCTTTTCCCTGGAGGTTGGTATGGAATAATCTCCTAATCTGAGGACTATGGTTCCTTCAGCATGACTTCTTGGATAGAGTCGTTGGAATCCCTCCAAGAGTCCTGGTGTGAGATCCTCTACTCATCTTCATGCCCTAAGTGGAGTTCTTGGTATCATTTTGACTAACACTACACATGCATCAATCCTCTACTTAGCAGGTTAATCCGGATTGAGTTATTGGTATCACCCCATGGCCTTAGTAGTGATCCTCATCCATGTATCATATTATATTTGGACTATAGGTCTGTTATTTCTAATTAAGAGACCCAACAAGTAGTACCTATCAAACAAACTTCATCATTGCTATCAGACTTAGGAGTGTGTTCTCCTGAATGAGTGATTCATGGAATCTTTGAGCTGGAATTTTAGGTTGGTATACTATAGTTGTGACTTAACTCTAGACTATGTGTCTTTGTTGAGTATATCTAGATATTCTTGTTATATGTGTTTTAGACATATACTTGTATAGAGATGACTGCATTTCCTTTGTTGTATTCTTTGTGATTTCAGGGTGTCCTACTAAGTATCATTATAATCACCCCTATATAGGAATTTCCTAAACATGTCATGTCTTGTGCAGATGATCAACCTTTGGACAGAGTCCTAGGTAGACCAAGACTAGATGGTTCTTAGCGAGAGTGGATAGACTGTGGTGTGTTCCTACTGCTTTCTAATATAATTCATAGTACTTAAATTTAGGTTGGACTTGTGTTTTCAGACTCTTTGTGGTGGGATTATATTTCGACCTACTTACTTTATTTTACTTCATGTCATTATCTAGTTATTGGATTAGATGTATGTATGAATGGTTGTTCAGTTGTTTTTACATTTGAATATTGTATAGTCTTAGATATGTGTTCGTGTGTACAAGTACTTAGGCTAAGGCCTCCCATGTTAGTGATATGAATTCTCGGTGCTAGTCTCTAGCCCTTGACCTATTGGAAGTAGGCTAGGGGATTTGTGGAATGGGCCCCACTGGGATGGGTCATAACAGAGTGGTATCAGAGGGGTTAGTTATACTTTAAGACTGGGATTCTATGAGATTGGTTTAGGGAAATAGTGTTAAGTGTTTTGAGTTTTGATTTTAGGCCAGGGACTCCAGTTTTGGTGCAGCGGCTGACGTATCCATACACCAGGACTCTAATAACCTGCTTTTTAACTCGATACATGAGAATAATGGTTGTAGGGAAAAAATGTTACATACATCATATAGGAATGAGTTTTTTGTTTCCATGTCCTTCTTGAGTCTGCTCTCCATATATACTCATTGACCATGGTATATCTTGTTTGTATTAGTATGACTATGTGATGTATGTTAGCTAATATTCAGTATCAGGATCATGAGGATGACCCCCTTAGTGACGAGGCATCGATATAGAGACTAGTTCTTGAGATGTTACCTCCATGTGGTGCACCATACATATCACCACCTATATAGAAGAATATGGTACCCACAATACTAGTGAATGATGTGCATAGGATAAGCACACTTCATGAGTTTCAATGACAGAGACCCCTCAGGTTCTGATGCAATCCCAACCCATAGGAGGATAAGGACTGGATTGTGGTGGTGACATGATTTTTCCATCTAGTCAGGACACTAGTAGATCAGATGGTGGTCCTGTTAGCGAGACTTCTTTATAACTCAATAGGGCAATGGTGAGGTATGATTACCCAGTATTATGATGAGGATATTCTTTCATGGATAGAGTTCGAGCACTTTTTAGAGAGGAGTTATCACTATCTACGCCGAGGGATGTATGTATCCAGGAGCTTCTATAGCTCTAAAAGGGAATCATGATAGTAGATGAGTATTCATCAAGGTTTACAAACCTCTCTAGGTACTTGATGAATATGGTTTGTGATTAGTTCTTTAGGGATTGGACCTTAGAGCGAGGTCTACGTAGATACATCCGATCCAATGTTATCCCTATGTGCATTCCTACGTATGTTGTGGTGATAAAGAAAGATTTGGTGGTTGAGATTTTATTATATGAGCATATACAACTGGTGGTTTTCAGTAGTGGGAATGTAACATCCCATTACCTTGATTGGGAACATTTTTCCCTCTCTCTGAGTTACCTTTTTTTGGTTTGAAGTTTTAAGAAGTTTCTTTATGGATTTTCTACAGGATAAAGAAGAATTTCACACCGCGCAACTAGTTTGGAAGCCATGTAATGGATACTGGGTGCATGCCCTGAGAATGGTTTATGTCATGAAAGGTTACACGATGTGACAAGTGATTACATGTTGTGCATTAATTAAGACTGAATTTTATTCTGAGGTGACTGATTTTTTAGTACACTTGAACACTGTGGATTTCATGATGTGTAAAGGAATTACACATTGTATAATTCCCCAAGAAGGTATTTTTAGGGTGCTGTACATGTTTGAGTGCCCATTTTGGCTATCGAAACTTCTTTTCTCTTGACCAAGGGTTCCTCTCCAGTGATTTTTTGGAGTCCCTATTCCCTCCTGATGGATCTATTCGGCATTCGGTCTTCATTGTGGTTGCGGTGCGTCTCTCCAGGTGAGTGATATTTCTACTTCTTCATTTCCATTGATCTTAATAGCACCCTTGAGTTGTGTTATCATGTTCATTTGTATGAATTTTGTATTTTTTCTTGTCTTCTTCCAGATCTATTGTGCAATATTGTTCTAGAGGTCATTGGTTTGTTGGTTGTGGTGTGGTAGGTGATCATTCTTGAGGTTTTCAGTGTTTATTATTCTCCGTCGACCCTATTTCTCAATTGGATCAATTATGAGATGTGTGTATTGAGTTATAGGGCCTTCATTGACATCTTTGGGTTTTTATTGTTGGTGGATCCTGTTGTGGGCGTGTACAAACCAAGTTTTGAGGTAGGTGGTTCCATCTATATCCTATATTGATGAAACTTATTATTCCCATTTTATAAACTAATTTATAAAAGGAATTGGCACGATTGTTTTTTATGTGTTGAAAATATTTTTTAAAGAAAAATGGGTTTTCCCTAGTTATTGATAAATGGAAACAAAAGGGGTATTTTTAAAGCATTGAAATAGATTTTTGAAATGGTTTTCAAATAATTAGAATGAATTTTGAAAATGATCACATGGGTTACCTTGGGTAATTAGGTGAAAGGTTTATCTTGATTCCATCATCCATGTTTTTGTGATTATTGGGAGGTTTTCTCATGGGACTTTACTCTATTTACTAGTCCTATTGTTATAGGGAACTGATATTGACATTGGGGTGGGGGGTTACTCAAGGGGAATTCTTATGCTTCTTATACATATGTTCTAGGAACTATATTGTGTACTTGATTGATTATGGTATGATTAGCCTGCTAGTCTGACTTATATAATGATCCTTGGTGCTGATACATGTGATTCTATTTTGTATTTATTATCTTAGTTGTTTTAGACTTGATATACATGTTTATTCATGTGAAATAGGATATGGAAAATGTGATTTGAAAGTGATATACCTAGTTTTTTTAGAACTATGTAAAAGGAAAATGTTTACCTTGTTTTCTATAAAACTTACTTACTACTTACCATGCCATGTTTTATTTGAAATTAACATACATGAATTGTTATACATAGACTTGTTATGGAACACCTGAGTGGGATCCTATTGAGCCTGTTATCTCACACCCTATGCACCCCTTCAGTGGTCTGTAGACCTTTGTGTGCCTTCTAATGTAGGTAAAGGCAAGCCACCATAGTGAGGTGGTGAGTTTTTGTGTCAGTTAAGTTGGGTAGATGGTGGTAATATTGTGGGAGTTTTTTTACACTATCACATGGAGTAGCTATTTGGTTTTGGTCCTTTTCAGTTGGACTTGTTTCTTGGAGATTTTGGATAATTTTATGGTTTTTTTGTTTCTTTTGTCTTTTTACATTTATGGAATATATTTATTATCATTCCACTATTCCTTCCTGCTTCCTGTATATATATATGCCTTGTGTTTGTTCAGGTTGAGAAAAATCATTCCCTCTAGTTTGTTGTTCGATTTCTAAGTGCTTATCACCAGCCTATGGGGATTAGAAATTCCCTTCAGGTATGTGAAATAATGGGTCGTGTGCCAGGTTTTAGGGACACCTGGGTCATGTCGTTAAAAAATGGCATTGAAGGAGGTATTTTCTCAAGATTCTTTATCTTGGGATGTCTGTTAGACTGGAGATAAGATTTTCAAGAGTTGAGAAGTATGTTGCAATAAGTTCCTGGGAAAATATTGTCATGGCGAGACTCACGTTTCCATGGGAAGTTGGGATATGTGTATCTAGTGTTGGGTTTTGTTTTAAATCTCAGTTTCTATTTATTTATTTTCTGGTTTGAATTGATATTTATTCTATTTTCTGATCATTATTTTATTTCGGTATGCATCTGTATACATATGACACTTATTCCATGAGTTTTTCAAGATGGTGAAGCTAATTATCCTTGAGGGAATCTGTATATAGATCCGAATCTCATTGATGTTTTAGTACGCATAGTTTGTGTCATTGATCATAATGTACCACAAGTTCATAACGTGGTTATTAAAGTACAACCAGGAGTTGGAGGATAGAGAGATCGATCATAGGAATTATTACATGAGAAGCCACCATATTTTAAATAAATGAATGAACCTATAGAGGTGGAGGACTAGATGGATATTATTAATCAGATCTTCAACTTCCTGAAGAAACCTGAGATTATCAAGGTGAAGTGTGCATTGTTTAGGTTTGAGGGTTCTATAAAGTGATGGTGGGATTCCATAGACTTGAAAGACATATATGTGGACTTGGATTGGAAGGGTTTAAAGACCTTGTTCTTACAATAGTTTTTTCTAGAGTCAATGATGTTGGAAAAGTCTTTGGAGCTCCTATCTTTTTAGTAGAGAGAGCGTTCAGTGTTATCATACACCAATTGTTTTACTGGGCTTATCCATTTTGCTTCGGGCATGGGAAAGAATGACCAGTTGAAGGATTAGAAGTACCTGTAGGGTTTGTGACCAGATATCAAATCATAGGTATTTATGTTAAATCTTTCTACCTATGCAGAGACAGTAGATAGATCTATGATGGTAGAGATTAATATGACAAGCAAGGTTGGATTTTTCTACCTCTTCTCTTCTATCCAGTGAAAGATTTAGTGGAACACATGGGAATAATAGTAAGTAGAAGGATCATCGTAGAAGTGGTATAGGTGAGTCTCAACAACGATCCTTCTCCACACCATCTTCTACAGCTAGTAGTGTGCCTCTGACTTGCTATCAGAGTGGAAAGGTTGAAAAAAATGACATTCTTTTCCTACGCCTGCAAATATGTGCAACATCAATGGACGTGTTGGTCACTTACAGTGATTCTGTAAGGCTATGATAACACCTCATTATGATCAGGGTTCATCAGATCCAAATTCTACTTCAAGGCATTTAGATTCTTTGAGGAATAAAGGGCTCTAGCCACATGCCTTGGAAGTTAAGCAATTTCATGCAGTAGATTAGTTTCCAGTGGAGGTTGATGTAGGTCTTGTAATAGTGAGAGGTACTATCTTTATTGCATATTCTGTAGAAATTTCTTTATTTGATACTGGTGCCTCCCACTCATTTATATATTCACATTTTTTTGATATTCTTAAACTTCTAATAGAACTTATGTCCTTTGTAATAGAGTTAGCAATGCCTCTTGGTAAGAGGAAAGAGAAGGGGTTCCGGTTTCCTTCTTGTTCATTAACGATAGTTGATACAGAGTTGTTCTAGGGTTTTCTTGTTCTTGATCTAGATCTATTTGATGACATCATCGGTATGGATTAGCTTATCACTATTTGAGTTGAGGTTGATTGTTATCATTGGCATGTTTCATTTATTTCTGCCGATGGTATCTCTTGTGTGTTTCAGGGGGAGTAGGACCTGAGTTATAGTTGTGTAGGAGCTTCCCACCTAGAGAAAAAAAGTTTGTTTTTATTGTTGAGATTGATCCTGATGACATTTCTTATATTTTTTATCTTCACATTATTGTTCAAGACTTTTCCGATGTTTTCCCAGAAGACTTCTCTGGTCTTCCTCCATAGAGAGAGGTAGATTTTATGATTGAATTGACGCTAGTTATTCAGATGATATCGATACCTTATTATCATATAGAACCAATGAAGCTGAAATATCTTAAGATTCAATTGGACGACCTATTGAAAAAGGGTTTCATTTTCCCTAGTGTTTCACCTTGGTCATCCCCTATGCTCTTTTTCATGAAATTAGATGGATCACTTTAGTTGTGTGTGGACTATAAAAATTTGAACCAAGTAATAATTAAGAACAAGTATCTATTTCCACATCTAGATTATTTTTTTGATTAGTTAAAGGGGGAAAATTGGTTTTCAAAGATTGATATTTGGTCAGGTTATCATTAACTTAGAGTTTGGGAGTCTGATATACTGAAGACGACTTTCAAGAGAAGGTATGGTTATTAAATATATCTTGTGATTCCTTTTTCTCTAACTAACAATCCTGTAGTCTTTATGGATTTCATAAATCAGATATTACATCAATATATTGACACTTTTTTGGTAGTGTTTGTGTATGATATTCTAGTTTACTCAAAATTTTAGAGTGATCATGATCACCATCTGTGTTCAGTTTTGGAAATTCTGAGAAGTCACTGTTTTTATAAAAAGCTTTAAAAATGTAGTTTCTAGATTCAAGAAGTGAAGTTCTTAGGGTGTTTGATTTCTAAATATGGATTATAAGTTGATCATAAAAATCTGATTGATGTATTTTCATGGAAATAACCATAGAATGTATTTTAGATACAGAGATTCCTTGGTCTTGCTGGTTTTTTAAGGATTTCTCTAAGATGACATCACAATTAACTGCTCTTACTTAAAAAGTGATGAAATTGACATTGGATGAAAATTGTCGGTCTTATTTCGATAAACTAAAATGAATTCTAACATCAGCTCCTATTCTGATCTTAACTAATCCTGGTAAGGGGTACGTGGTGTTTTGTGATGCTTTTGGTGCTGTTTTGGGATGCGTGCTTATGCATAATGACCATGTGGTAGATTAAAGATCTCATAAGCTTCATCCACATGAGAAAAATTACCCCAATCACGAATTAGAGCTTGTTGTAGTCATTCATGCACTTAAATATTAGTGGCAATATCTTTTTGGGGAAAGGTTCACTATCTTTTCTGATCATAAGAATTTGAATTATATCTTTTCTCAGAAATAATTAAATCTCAGATAGAGACGATGGGTAGAATACCTTCATATTTTTGACTTTGATATCACCTATAACTAAGGGTAAAGTAATGTCATTGCAGGCACTCTTTGTAAGAAAGTACCATCTTAGGCTATTCTGGAATCGAAGGAGTGAAACCTTATGGGGATTTTTTCTTAGTTGCACCTGGATGATTCAGAGGATGTTTCAGGTATGGTTGTAACCAATGTTCAATTATCATCATCTCTCATGGAATGTATTTTGCATAAAATGTCAAAGGATAATGATTTTAGTGAAATTTAAGAAAGTATTTATGGTGGGGAGATCATTTATGGTTGTTCTCTCTCTTCAGATAGTATGCTCCACTTTTAGAAGTGGGTTGTCTTCCTAGAATCTATGAAGATTTTAGTCTTGTTTAATTGTCACATCTCTTCATGGGCCATTAATCTAGGCACTAAGAATATGTATTATTACATGAGATGAAAATTATGGTGGTCGGGTATGAAGCATGACATTATAGATTATGTGTCCCACTGTTACACCTTCAAATGGATAAAGGCAGAGTACTTGAAACCCTCTAGTTTGCTTCAGCCTCTTCCGATGCCGGTTTGGAAATGGGACAATGTATACATGGATTTTGTTATTGGATTACCATGGAATCCCTAAGGGAGAAATGATATCTAGGTAGTTTTTGATCAGTTGATGAAGTATTATCATTTCATACTAATCAAAGATATCACTAAGGTTGAAGATCTAGGTAAGTTGTATATGCAGGAGGTTGTGAGGTTGCATGGGAGTTCTTTTGCCATTGTTTTAGATAGGGATCACAGGTTTACCTCGATGTTCTAGAGGAGTCTCCAAGAGGCAATAGGAAATCCGTTCAAGTTGAAAACAACTTACCATCCATAGATAAATGGTTAAATGGAGTATGTGATTCAGATCTTGGAATATATGATTCATGCCTATGTCTTGTATTTTGGTGGATGATGGGATATCCATTTGGGACTAGTTGATTTTGTTTATAACAAAAATTATCAGTCGTTGATCAGAATGGATCCCTTTGAGGAGTTATATGGTCTCCCATGTAGATCACCTCTCTATTGGGATGAGGTGGGTGAAGTATCTTTTGTTATACTAATTTTTGTCCAGAAGAAATCAGTGAATATTCAATATGTAAATCGATGTATGGTTATAGCTCAGAGTCGATAGAGATCATATGAAGATTAGCGATATCATCCTTTGGAGTATTATATTGGTGATTGGGTTTTCTTGAAAGTTTCTACTCAGTTGGGTCACTATTAGCTGGGAAAATAGGGAAAGTATGATCCAAGGTATGTTGGACCATTTGAGGTCACTGAGTGGATTGAGAAGGCTACTTATCTATTAGCACTTCCAATTCAGTTGAAGGGTATTCATGATGTTTTCCACATATCTCAGCTCAGAAAGTATCATCCTCATCCTGATTACGTTCTGAGTTGGGAAGAAATTGAGTTATAACAAGATGTTTTTGTTTTTGAGAAACCAGTTAAGATCGTTTAATCTCAAGTGAAAGTCTTGTGTGGGAAGTTGATTCCATTGGTTATAGTTTTGTGGTAACATGGATTAGATTCTCATGAGACTTGGGAATGCGAGTCATTGATTAGGGATCAATGACCTCATCTTTTTTCCATGGATTACATCTTCCACATGAATTCCAAAGGATGGAAAGTATTTATTGGGGGGGGGGGGGTGGAGTTTGTAACATCCCATTACCTTGATCAGGTATATTTTTCCCTCTCTGAGTTCCCTTTTTGGTTTGGAGTTTTAAGAAGTTTCTTTCTAGATTTTCTATAAGCTGTAGGGGAATTTCACGCCATGTAACTAGGTTAAATACTATGTAATGGATTATGGGTGTATGTTGTGAGATTTTTTTACACCATTAAAGGTTACACGATGTGATGAGTGGTTACACGTCATGAGTAAATTTAAGACTGGATTTTAATCTGTGGTGACTAATTTTTCAGCATACTTGAACACTATGGATTTCACAATGTGTAAAGGAATTATATGTCATGTAATTTTCTAAGAAGGGATTTTTAGGGTGTTGTATAGGTTTTAGTACCCATTTTGGCTTTCTAATCTCCCTTTGTCTCGACTGAGGGTTCCTCTCCAGTGATTTTTGGAGTCACCATTCCTTCTCGATCGACCCGTTCGGCGTTCATTCTTCATTACAATTATGGTGTGTCTATCTGAGTGAGTGATCTTTCTACTTCTTCATTTCCATTGATCATAGTAGTTCCATTGAGTTTCATTATTGGATTCATTGTTATGAATTTGGTGTTTATTCATTTCTTCTTCCAGATCCATTGTGCGATCTCATTTCAGAGGCCATTCCTTTATTGGTCATGGTACATCGGGTGATCGTTCTTGAGGTATGTGGTGTTTCTTCTTCTTCTATAACCCTGTTTCTCAATTGGATCAATTATGATATGTTTGGATTGAGCTATAGTCCTTTTTTTATGTTGTAGGGTTTTCAGTGTTGGTGGATCCTACTACAGGCATGTGCAACCCAAGTTTCGAGGTAGGTGGTTCTATCTCTAGACTATGTTGATGAACCTTATTGTTCCTTATTTATAAATTGATTTATTAAAGTAAATGGAATGGTTGTTTTGAATTTGTTAAAAAGAGTTTTTAAAGAAATTTTTCCCCCGGTTATTGATAAATGGAAACAAAATGGGTATTTTCAAAGCATTTAAATGGATTTGTGAAATGGTTTTGAAATGGTTTTCAAAGCAGTAGAATGAATTATAAAAATGAGATCATGGGTTATCTTGGTTAATTAGGTGGAAGGTTTATCTTGAGTCCATTGTCCATGTTTTTGATATTATTAGGTGGTTTTATCATGGGACTTTCCTCCATTTCCTAGGCTCACTGTTCTAGGGGACTGATATTGACATTTGGGGGGGGGGGGTTACTCATGGGGTATTCCTCTACTTCCTAGGCCAGTTTTCTTGGAACTAGATTGTGCAATTGATTGATTGTGGTATTAGTAGTCTTCTAGTATGACCTATATTGATCCTTGGTGCTGATACCTATGATTCTATTTTTTATTACTTGGCTTAGTTGTTTTATCCTTGATATGCATGTTTATTCTTGTGAAGGATGATATGGAAAATGTGATTTGAAATTGATATAATTTCTTTTATTTTAGAACTATGAAAAAGGGAAATGTTTACAATGTTTTCTATAAAACTACCTTACTAATTATAATTCCATTATTTATTTGAAATGAGCATACAAGAATTATTATACAGAGACTTATTATGGAACACTTGGGTGGGATCCTATTGATCTAGTTAGATCACACCCTACTCACCCCTTCAGTGGTGCATAGTCCTTTATATTTCATCCAATGAAGGTAAAGGAAAGGCACTATAGTGAGGCAATGAGGTTTCATGTCAGCTGATATGGGTAGATGGTGGTGTTTTTCCCCACTATCACATGGAGTAGCTGTTTGGTTTTGTTACTTTGCAGTTGTACTTGTTTCTTGTAGATTTTGGATAATTTTACCGTTGTTTTGTTTCTTCTATCTTACTATAGTTATGACATATATTTATTAGAATTCTATTGTTCCTACCTACTCCATGTAAATATACGTCATGTGTTTGTTCAGGTTGGGAGAAATTGTTCCCTATAGTTTGTTGTTCGATGCTTAGGTTCTTGTCACCAGCCCATGGGGATCAAGAATTCACTTTGGGTATTTGATAGAATAGGTCAGGTTCTAGGTTTGAGAGAAACCCAGGTCAGGTAGTTATAGGGAAAGCAGGATTAGATACCTTGGAAATAGGGATACAACATTAGTCTTAGGGACCTGAACATGTGATATGTTTCAAGAGGAGATCCCAAGATAGAGGATCAATAGTTAAGGGCTCATAGGGTGGGTCCAATAATCCCAAATAGAGGCGGTACTACTCATGTGATAGAAAGGGAAATATTTCCCAAGATTGTACAACTTTCCGTACAGATGACAGAGAGACTATAGACAAACCACCACAGAAGAGACAGAGGTAGGAGAAGGTAGGTTTGCTGGGTGGAAGACATGGCAGAGAATTTGGGAGAGAAGAAGGAGGTGGTCAAAATTTTGACTTTTTACCATCAACACCACCCCCAGGTGGTCCATTCCAGGATCAGGGAGATAGAGGATAGGGGTGATGAAAAATAAAGTCTATCAAATATTATGACCCAAAAGGCTATGGGAATGATACAAGGTACGATCTATGTCTTTTTTACCTTAACTTCAGTACTGATAGACATAGGTTCTAGTCATTCCTTATACGAGACCATGAGATTCTGATTAAACCGTTGGCTCAAACCTTACACTTGAAGACTCATACTAGAGAAGAATTATTGATCAATCACTTGTGCCTACAATGTGACCTGACTCTTATAGTTGAGAGTTTTTGTTGGGATCTCTTGGTAGCAGTGTCAAAGCCATACAATGTCATTCTTGGTATGGATTGGTTATTTACAATTCATGCCCAGATCAACTGTTTTTGGATAATGATGTGACGTGTCTATAGTTATGAAACCATATTTTTCTTTTTAGGTGAAAATGAAACCCACACAGCATAGGATAGACTCATTCATAGGAGGGTGCAAGTGATTACTCATCAGTTGGATATTCTGAACCTTGGTGTAGTGGATGCTGTGAGTTCCCAATTTACTACAGCGGTGGAAGAATACGAGGACATCTTTCTTGAGGATATTCCAGGTTTACCTTCCCACTAAGAGATAAGTGATTAGAGTTTGGGTATAGTTTCCCTTTTGTAATTCTATCATGGTATTTTCACGATAAATTTCCAATCTTTGTTAATTGATTAAATTAATGGCTCCACAATTGCTTCAATATTTTCACCCATGTTCATGTTTGATGATGATTAGAATTATCCTCACAATTTCATTGTTTTAGATTATTTTACTTCCAATGTATGAATGAGAAAATGAATTTATAAATTATCCAGGCAATACCTAATCATGTATTGTAATTCCCAAACATCCCAATTAGAACATCCTTTCTTCCTCAATTTTTTAGTAATCACTAAACATGATCTACTTGATTATAAAAAAATAAATTGATGTGATTCAAAATGAAACAGAGGGATAAAATATTTATTAAATAAGAAAATAAATAAATTTTATAATTAATCGTAAAAAGATTTAATTCAAATTAATTTCCAAAATTAAATTCTGAAAACCTTTTAACAAAGAAAAAAGATCATTAAATTTCAATGAAACTATTAGAATCAAGCATTAAAATTGGGTAATATCCCATTAACTCAATCAATATAAGATTATAACCCTCCAAAATATAAGAAATAATGGGAGAAATATGGATAAATATCATGAAAAAAAAGATAAATAAAAGTAGTAGAAAATAGAGAAAGCAACATTAGTGTTTTTTCTCTTTATATATGATATTTCTAACCCTTTTGGGTTTGTTATGATGCCCCATAATTTTTTTGATATATATATATATATAAATATAATATTAGTAATATGTAAAAGTTTTATATTTTAAATAATTTTCTTCCATGTTTTTTTTCAAAGTCAAATTAAATGAATAGTTCCAAAAATGACATTAATGACATTTTATAATAAAAAATATATTATTAAATGATTTAAAATTCATAAAAATCTTATCTTCATCCAAGTGAATGGGATATGGTTCTAAATATAATCTATGGTCCATTTATGGTTCATTTTTATTTTATAGAAACATTCTTGACCCCCTAAGGAGTAAAAAACCAATGATATAATCATAATTGTCAAAAGGGTTAACGAGGGATGGGGGGGGGGTAAAACAAAGAGACAAGGGAACATACACTCATCTATTCCTTACACCATTTGAGAACTCTATCTTGGCTAATCTCTAACCAAATAAATTTCTAAAATACCTACCAACATTCTAGAGGTCTTAGTTTGGGAAGAATACCAGTCTTATAGGGCTTAAGTGTAAAACAAATGAGATTGTTTAAAGAAGAGGTATAACTTTTAACCGAATGTTTTCATTTTATTTCTTATTTTACCTCCTTAAAATATTCTTCAAACATTATGAAATAATAAAAAAAGTATCTTATATATATTGAGATATTTTTATGTTAATGGAATAACCTACATCCATATCCTTCTTCCTTAAAATGTGAAATAGAACCATCATTCGTGTGTACGGTGAACTACCGCCTCACGAACCGATGTATTTTTTTTCCATCAACACGTCTCACATATGGTTATAATGATGGATTTAGTGTGTATATATATTATCTTAATGACATATTTATCATTTTTTAAATATAATATAACATCAAATTTATTACATTTCCATCTATTGAATAATGTTAACTTCGTTCGTGCATATGTGTGGATTACCACATCCACGAAGTGATGCGATTCATTTTTCCTTAACCACATCACATGAATACTATATATAAGTGTATTTAAATAAATAATATTATAGATATTATATAATAATCATTATGTAAATATAAAATAGTTCTTAACTTCTATTCCCCACGTTCATTGAAAAATAGAGACGTTATTTAAGCATACGTACGACCTACCATATTCATGATTGTAAAATATTTCATTTTTGATAACCATACTTAATTATTGATTTTTATAATTATAATTTACATATAAAAATCATAATTATTCAATTATAATTATTTTATGATTTGATAATGAACTCTTTGACTATAGTCAACTTAACAAATCCATTTTGGACATATGTGCCAAATATCGTCAAAATGTCTGATGTGAACTTAGTTGATTAAGTAATTAAATATAACATGGTAATAAATAAAATTAAATAAATAATTAAATTGAAAAATTATTTTAAGAATGTAAATAATTAACATAAATTTATTATTCAAGAATATAAAGACTGTATGTGATGTGTCATACTCAAGGCAAGAGACACTTTACCTTAAAAACCTCATTTTTAATAATTGTAAAGATTTGTATTTTTATTCCACATATATATATATTTTTAAATATATTTTATAGATGTATTTATATAGGTATGAATTAATTATAAGGTCTACTTGTTTACTTTCTTACAAAGGCTTTCAAAAGAAATCTTTTACATAACATTTTGACTTTATTTACAAAAGAGAAAAAGAATGTTCTATTTTAACATATACAACATCAATGATTTTTCCCACCACCCCAAACATTATTTTATATTTTGATTACTTTAAAAGATTCAATATTTTATATAAATAATAAATCTACTTCCCTTTGTTCTGGGCGTTTTAGTTTTGAAAATGGGATTTTAAAATGAAAGGGTATTTCAATATCTGAAAGTGTTTTTCATCTCGGTTCAGAATAGTTTTTATGGGATTTATAATAAAAAGGTGCGAGATTAAAATGTTTTATTCATGATATGGTCCCTAGAAATTTTTTAGGATGACATGTGATTCCAGTATATCTTCTGATGATGGGTAAGCCCAATATAGCTCATGATGATAGGTGAGCCCGATATAACTCATGATGATGGGTGATCCTGATATAGCTCATGATGATTGGTGAGCTTGATATAGCACTCCAATGCATTAGGTGATGATTATGTTCTATAGATAATAATGATGGAATTTGACCATATTGGTTATTCCACTTATAAGGGTTCTTGTAAGGGTTCTATGAAGATGATATCCCATGGATCCTATATGACTTTTCTATGCTTACAAATGAGTTTTTATGGAAATAATTTTATTTCAAAAGGTTAGATAATGATATTAGGTTTTAAGGGAATCATTATTCCCTTTTATGGTAAAAAGATATGTTTTTAAGAATTTTTTTTCATGGGTTCTCATTTTTTCCAAGAAACCCTCATGATTATGATTTTTATTTTATGTTTTCTTATAAAGTGTTTTATGAAATAATTTGGGTAGTAAAACCGATTTCATGTATGCGTGAATGATTATTTTCATTCAAAGTTTATTATGTTAAAAGAAAACTCTCTTTTAAGATCTCATGGTTTTGAAATTGAATAAAAGGTTTATTTATTACTTTTTTATGTTGCTTAATTAGATTTTTTTTATAATCCCACATTTTCAAATATTTTTCACATATTTTGAGGATGATTAGGATCAAAACATAAGTTAAGTTGAAAATTATAAAGATTTTTCATGAAAATAAAATGTGTATTATTTTAAAAGTATTATATTATGGAAAAATGCATACTAAGAAAACATTTCCAACTTGTAATTCATGGGTTTTCTATGTAAGAGTAATGAACTAATTCTATAAAACTCTAAACCTAAAAATATATTCAGGAATGAGAGAAAATGAATTCTTGTTTAAAAATGAAATTATGGATCGAATAAGGGTTGGTTCCTTATAATTGGCATGAGATAAAAGGTTTAGAAAAATTTAGATGTTAGGATAATGTAAGTAAGTACCCTTAATAGATTCTAATTTTTGGTTATCATGATATATAATTTGAAGATTACCATGTTTCTTAATCTAAAAAATTTCTCTTTAGAATGGTTTTCCACAGAGTAAATAAATAAGACTAAGTAGAAAGGTTCCAAGAAGACAATATCCTTCCAAATAAGTTACTTGGAATGGTTTGAATTCTAATAGAGTAGTTTGTTACTATGATGGATTAGTTTACATAGGCTATAAATGGTGGGGGTGTTCATATAAGATACTAGACACATTCACCGTAGAGGAACATATCTATAGTAGATAATTTCATGAAATAACACCTTAAAAATTTAGTGGATCATATGAACCTTGATAATTGAAGGATGGGTTAATTACTTTGAGAAGATACTCACTTCCATGGGGTTATCAGATCATCAAAAGGTAACTCTTTCTATTTACCATTTGAAGGTGAAGTTGATTAATGGTGGTTAATAGTTAAGAATACCAAAGAAAGAGAATATATTGATACCATTGAATGAGACAAATTTAAGTATCATATCCTTGAGAAATATTTTCTTAATGTTGGTATATTTAGGATGGGAAATCCATTCTTGAATTGAGGTATAAGGAGAAATATTCAGTTTCCATATATGAAGACAAATTCACTCGATTAACAAGGTACACAAATTTTTTTATATAGGATGTTAATTGTAAAATAATATAGTTTTACTCAATATTTATGAAAATATTTTTAAGGGAATTATCTTCCCATGAATTAAAATGTTATGAGAAAATTGTTGAAGTTCTAATAAGTTATAAATAGAGTTTTATAATGATCATGTTTTCCATTAAAAAAATAAGAAAAAAAGTTCCATATAGCAGGAAATTGGAAAAATCCATCAATGAAATCCAAAGGTAAAAAAATAAAGTTCCCAGTTTGTGATAAGTGTAGTAAAAATAACCCTATTAAATGATTTATTAAATTTGGGAAATTTTTCCAATGTGGTAAGTTTGGACATTTTAATCATGACTAAAAGAAAATTATTAGACAAATAATAAAAAGCTGATGGTATAATG
This sequence comes from Viscum album, assembly GCA_963277665.1. Lineage (NCBI taxonomy): Eukaryota > Viridiplantae > Streptophyta > Magnoliopsida > Santalales > Viscaceae > Viscum > Viscum album. The sequence goes on along the minus strand of OY728125.1, from coordinate 2,112,026,865 downwards.
CTTTAATTGTAATGAAGTGAGTCATTATTTGAGTACTTGTCCAAATATAATAATGAAGGGAGTAAATCATCAAGATCACAAATGGAAAGGCATGGATAAATCATTTATGACAACTTCAGTAGATATTGGACCATCCAATGAATTGGCATCAAATACATTAATTATTTATTCATATTATGACAATGTATTGTTTGATTCAGGGTATACACACTATTTAATTTTTGAGAAATTTTCTTATAAACTGGAAATATTACCTCAATTGATGAATCCAAAACTTTTGGTAAAAACACATGGTGGAATTATTAAGGAAAAAAAAATTATAATAATCTTCACATTGTTTTCTATGGAACAAATTCACCTGAAAACCTTGTTTTCTTTCCCCAAGTAGAGTTTTATGTTATTATGAGAATGGATTGGCTTTATGTTTACCATGATAAGATATATTTTAGATATAATTTTTTTTCAAATGAGTTTCAGTTTGTATACAAGAATGAATTCATATCATTGATAATATATAAAAAATCTAAGAATATGTTAAAAGATGGAAATAAAAATTATCTTTCAGATATTGTTGAGAAAAGAGATAATTTTCATATTTGTGATGAACCTATAGTTAATGAATATATATATATGTATTTCTTAGTTATTTTCCTGGTATTATAGTTGATCATTTAGTTGAGTTTACTATTGAATTAGTGCTTAATGATAAGATAATTTCAAAAACTCTTATCAAATGGATCAAGTATATCTTTTAGAATTTAAAAAGTAGTTAAAGGAGTTTCTATATAAATGTTACATTTATCCTAACACTTAACTATAATTTTATCTTATTTTATTTGTTAAAAATAAATATGGGTTAATGAAAATTTTCATTGATTATAGAATCTTGAATAACACCACTATTAAGAAATAATAGCATTTTCCTCATATAAATGATTTATTTGATCAAATATTGAGAGATTAGTATTTTTTAAAGATTGGTCTTAGGTTAGGATACCATCATTTGAAGGTAATGGAGGAATATATTCCAAAGACAACATTTCAGACTAGTTACGAGCATTATGAGTTTATAGTTATGCCCTTTGGGTTGTTTAATGCATCAGTTGTATTCATGGATCTTATGAATAGAGTTTTACATGAATATTTAGATAAGTTTTTAGTTATTTTTATTGATGATATATTTCTATATTCTAAAATTCATAATGATCATAAAAGATAACTAATGATTGTTTTACAAACCTTGATAGAAAATAAGATATATGGAAAATTTAGTAATTGTAAATTTTGGTTGTAATAGATTTATTTACTTGGGGATGTTATTTCTAAATATGGAATAACTATTTACCCTACTAAAAATAAATTTGATAAATAATGTCCAAGACCTATACATGTAATAGAGATTCATTGTTTTCTTGGATTAGCCGGCTATTACAGGTAGTTTGTTGGAAAATTTTCTCGGTAATCTAGCCCACTGAATAAGATAACCCAAAAGGAGTTAAATTAATCTAGGCAAAAGAGTGTGATGATTGATTCTAGGAACTGAAAAAAATATTGGTGAATGATCTAGTATTTTTCCCACCCTATATAAATAGTGAATTTTTCATCAACAATGATGCTTCTTTGAAGTTATTTGGTTGTGTTTTGATGCAGAATAACCAGGTAATTTCTTATGCTACATGTCAATTGAAACCTCATGAGTTAAATTATCCTACACATGATCTGGATTTATATTTTTTGGTTTTTTTACTTTAAAAATTTATATGAATCATTTATATGTAGTAAAATTTTAATTATATAAAAAACAAAAAATTTTTACATATATATTCACTTAGAAAACATAGAATATAAGGCAAAGAAAATTGGTAGAACAGAATAAGGATTATGACTACATAATTATTTATCATCCAAGAAAATAAAACAAAGTAGCCAATTATTGAGTCAAAAATATAATTCCATATTAACCATGTTACTATTTGAACATAACCCTTTGGTTAATGATTTCATGAATTCTGTCCAAGAAATTGTGCATGCAGAAACTTCCCCAATTTTTTTAGGTATCAGTAAAATTATCTCTATTAAAAATAATTAAGAAAGACCAAAGGGAGGATCATGTTTTATATAAAATGGTAGAATTTTTAATAAGTGTAAGTTTTCAGATTTTAATTTTGATGAAGAAGGTGTTATATGATTTGGAAAAATATTATGTGTGCCTTTTGATTCCCATTTTAAAACAGAATTATTGAGTAAAGATCATATTTCTCTATTTTCAATTCATCTAGGAATTAATAAGATGTAAATATACCTTTAGGATTATTACTAGTAGGAGAGAATGAAAAGAGGTATTGTTGAATTTACCGTGAAATGTTTGAGTTTTCAAAAGTTTGAAGTAGAATGATAATTACTAAAGGGGATGCTTCAACCTATACTAGTTCTAGAGTAGAAATGGGAGATTATATTAATGGATTTTGTGCTGGGATTTACAAATAAATCTCATGTTAATAATAAAATTTGGTTTAATTTTTATCGACTAACTAAATATATAAATTTCCCTCTTATTTGAGATACTATGTATTTAAATCATCTTTCTCGAATGTACTCAAATATATACTCAAGTTAAATGGATTTATTCTCTCTATTGTATCTGAATGTGAACCCATATTTAATTATAATTTTTGGAAAGGCCTTCAGAAATCACTGGGAACAGAATTAAATTTCAGTACATCTTTTCATCATCAATTCAATGGATAATCCAAGTGAACGATTTAGACTTTGGATGATATTCTTAGATATTGTTTAATGGATTAAAAGGGAACTTGAGATCAACATATTTCATTAGTTGAATTTTATTATAAAAATAGTTTTCATTCTATTATATAGATGAAACCTTTTGAGGTATTATATTGAAATTGGTTTTAGACTCTAGATTTTTAGAATGAAGTAGGTAAAATAAAGTTTTTGGGATAAGAATTAGTGGAAGAGATGGTTGAGAAGGTTAATATTATTCATCAATATATGAGGAAGGATCAAATTAAGAAAATAATTTATATAGATATCCAAAGGAATGATATTTAATTTGAGGTAGGTGATCATGTTTTTATTAAAGTATCTCCATGGAAAATTATTCTGCATTTTGGTAAGAAAGGAAAGATAAGGCCACAATTCATTGGAACGTATGAAATCCTAGAGAAAGTTGGACCAGTTTCTTACTAAGTGTAATTTACTCCATGTTTATCATATGTATATGACACAATTCATGTGTGGTTATTAATAAAAGATGTTCTAGATGCATCTCATGTTTTGATCCCTGAAGCAGTTTAGTTAGAAGAAAACCTTTCATGTGGGAAATAACATATTCAAATTCTTGACTATAAAGAGTAGGTTTTATGGAATAAGCTGATTCACTTGGTTAATGTTTTTTGAAAAACCATATGATTTAAGAAGCAAAATGAGAATCATAAAATGATATGAGGGAAATATATTGTAATGGATTGGACCTCTCAGGTCCATTCCTTCTCTGAAATCTGGTATCTAAGGTGTTCTAGGCGGTCAAAGTGACTTATCCCCAACACTTTTCAAAATTTCCAGTTCCTTGAACAGTGTTTCCAGTTTTGTGAATAGTTTCATTAGTGAGATAGATGTGAACAGTGTCATCGGTGAGACAGATGTGAACAATGTCTTCATCGGTGAGTCATTTGTACTATCGGCGCTAGTGATTCATATGTACTGATGGTGTCATTGAGTCATTAGTACTATCAGAGTTCGTGAGTTATTTGAACTATCGGCTTCAATGAATCATTTGTACTATTGGTGTCGATGAGTTATTTGTACTATCAGTATCGGTGAGTCATTTTTACTAACGACGTCAATGAGTCATTTGTACTATCAGTGTCAGTGATTCATTTGTACTATCGGTGTCAGTGATTCATTTGTACTGTCAGTGTTAGTGATTCATTTTTACTGTTAGCGTCAGTGAGTCATTTGTAGTGTCAGTGTCAGTGAGTCATTTTACTATCAGTGTTGGTGAGTCATTTTTACTGTCGGCATCAGTAAGTCATTTGTACTGTAGACATTAGTGATTCATCTTACTTTCAGCCTTGATGAGTCATTTGTGCTGTTGGAATCAGTGAGTCATTTGTACCGTCAGTGTCGGCAAGTCATTTGTACTATCAGCATTAGTGATTCATTTGTACAATCAGTATTAGTGATTCATTTGTACTGTCGGTGTCGGTGAGTCATTTGTATTATCTGTGTCGGTGAGTCATTTGCACTATCTATGTCAGTGAGTCATTTGTGAAAAGTGTTTCCAGAACTATTTCATTTCCTTTTTCAAATTTCCAGATTTTTCTAGATTTCCTAGTTTTTTTAATTTCTTTCTTTGACATAAAATGATTTAAATTCCATATTTAAGTGGGGTTGAAACCATTTTAAGTTTGGTAAATCATATCTTTGATGTTTATAAAAATTAAGAGGCTTTTAATTAGTCAAACCACATGGTTTAATGCGATTAGATTTTAATGGAAAATCCAGAGTATCTTAAACTGATGCTCCATTAAATCTTCTAAAGGGATGAGATATCTTCCCCCCTTATTCTTACTTCTTGTTCCATGGTGTGAGACACTCGTACCTTTCCTTCTTCCTATAGGAGTGGTGTGATCAAAATTTCCTCCTTGGATTGGTTCCCCTGGAAGTTCTTCCTACTACAAGTGAACCCCCTATTTTGATGAAAACAAGTAGTGTCGATCAATCTTTAATACAAGGTATGATATACCATTGTTATTATGGGTTCCTCTCCTTCTTTTTCTCCTTGCACTGTTATTTCATGCGATCTCCACATTCCTAATGGAGTTTTCTTGGGTATTGGTTGGTGCGGTCATGCTGCGATATCCTTGGGTGGATGCAGTTGTCGTAGTGGGAGGTGATCATGATCCATTCTGTGGATCATTATTGTGTAAACAATGTCAAGAACCTTTTGTTTTAGGTGATTTTTGGATTCACTATTATTTTACGTGCAATCGTAGAGTTAGCATGATTTAGCCCACTAGATCACAATGGTATTGACATAATAAATATTTGAACTATATAAATAAATTGGTATCGATTATATATTATTGCCTCTTGTTTTTATAGATATTGTGATATCTATACTTTCATTGTTTAACATGTCGTTCTTGTTGGAAATTGGTAAAGCATGTAAACTGGGATTAATTGTAATTATTTTTCAAAGATAAGAGGCATGTAAATGAATATAGTTGTTTTTTTGTAAGAATGTTTAATTAAATTAATTAATGATCCTGAGACATGTTGATTCTTGTTGATAATTAATTAAAGACATGTCAATTAACTATTTAGTTAATTTTTGATAGATTACTTTATAGGTTTCCCGTAGTTGGAACCTAAAAATAATAAATCGGTTAAATCCAAATGGATTAAATAACTAACTGTTTGATAAAATATAATGCATGGTAGGGTTTTTGAGTTACCCTCTTGCTTATAAGGTCGAGTTCCTTGTGATTTGGAGAAATGAGTGCTCATTATGTATGAAGGATGGATGCCTTGTTTAAGGGCCAAGAGCCCAGTTGATATGATGTTTGTTTTCCTGCTTCTTGTGTTGTGATGTGATCTTGGATGGATGTTGTGATATGTGGGGGCAGGGAGGCCCATTGGTTGTGGAAACAATTGACACCTAGAGTGGAGAGATGAAACGGTTTATGAATGTGGGTGTTAGAAAGGGCACAAAATATGATGAAACAGGTCGGTTATTAAATTATTGGATTCTTTCTGAAATATTGTTAGTTGTTTATCTGCTTTACTTTCCCCACGGTTCAAAGAAGTTGGTCTTTATATCCTCCTTCCAAAAGAGGCAAATATGTATAGGGAATGCCATGTACTTTCCATGTTGTTTGATAGTTTCTAGAACTTATTGATAACTGTCTAGTGCTTTTTGAATATGATCATGCCACTAAGAAGCTGATAGAATATACCAACGATATTTTTTATTATTAGAAAAAACATAAGCATTCCCCAAATCATGTTTCATTATCACATGATGAGACTAGGTCAGAATAAGAATATGAGCCTGATATTGAGTCTTTAGAATATGTCGCTGATCTTTTGTGACTGAAATATGAGCCTATCCCAAGTCATGTACTGCTCTCATTTTGTGATCCTTTGTTTGAGAAAGAATATGACCCCAGTTCTAATTTAAATTCCCCATCGTAATATGATTAAGGACCTTCAAAACGAGATAAGTAATATGATCCTCTATTGTGTAGACTCATAAGGATGTTGATGTTGTCATTCATTGGTGGAAGTAGGGATATGATCCTAGCTATCATGATCTAATGGAATTTTCCACATAGACTCACTAAATAGAATATGAGCATACCTAGAGGCATGTGCCACTCTCACTTAGTGATCCACAAATAGGATGAGGATATAATCCTAATCTTGGGACATTGGAGTATTCCGATAGTCTTCTTTGATAGAAATACAAGCATGTCCCGAGGTATGTGCCTCTCTCACATAGTGAGGCACGACCAGAATAGGGATATGAGCTTGATCCTAGGCCTTAGGAATATATCATTAGTCTTTTTTGATAGGCATGTGACATTATCCTAAGGAATTTTCCTCTCTAACTTGGTGATCCTCAGTTGGAATGGGAATATGAAACCAGTCTGATGCTTCATTCTTTATATGAATATACTTATAATTCTCCTAGAAGGGAGCATGAGTGTACACTTTCCTTAGAGAAACTACTTATTTATAATGATTATAGTGTTGTGAAACCCTGGATTTAGGGATAGGAAAATGTGCTTTTCCCTATAGTTGTACAAGTGTTGGAATATTCCCATGGAGTTCATTAACTATTTCTAAGATTTAATGACACTATAGAAAAGTGTTCATAATAAAATAATCCTATAAATTTTCAGCCTCCACTATATACTGGAAGATATCTTCAATTGAGGTGAGAATATGAGCCCAATTTTTTCCTCTGTGTTCCATCAGAATATGTCAATTCCCTTCATTTATGTGGGAAGAGATATGATGTCTCCCATTTCTACTACAGAAATATTCCCATAAACTTATTCTTAGTGAGTAGGGATATAAACCTACGTACTGGTTATTATTGTAATATGTTGGTATACATCATCAGTGTGGGTGGGGATATGATCCCACTCATGATATAAATATCCTTCTATTATATATATGTATTCCTTATTACTCATGTGTGGGTATCATAGGTCAAAGTATGTTGGGTTGTACCCTCATAAGGTGACTGAATGACACCGTTGGGATGACATAGGTGATGGAAGTTGACAGGATCCCTCCTTGGTGGACCCTAAAATGGAAGGGTATCGTAGTTGACTCTCTAGTCCACCTTCATCAGATACTTAAGGTTTTTTCTATGATATGAGGATAATATCCTAAATAATTTGGCTATATCGATGAGTGACACTTGATTTACTTAATATTTATTATGATGAGGTGGTCTCACAGGTTTCAATGCTTGATGTCCCTCACAAACAACCACGATTGATGGGATTATAACATGTCGATGGTTCTTATAAACTATTTCCTTCGCCACCCTAAAATAGAGATGTTGGGTAGGTGAGGTCATTCTGAGGCCCGTAGGGGTTGGAGTTGTAGCTTATTTTCCAAAATGGTTGTTGGATGAAGACATTATTGATCATGGTATTGTTTGCAAGATTGAAATCTTCTATCATGAAGATAATAAGGAATAAGGTCTTAGATTAGTACCTCATCATAGACATGATATGTCCTCAATTAGATATGAATGGGTAACACAATTTTCCTTTTATTCTTGATTCATAAATTCTAATAATTTGGACATGTTAAAGTGAGGATGAAGTTATTTTATGAGAACCCCAGCTACAGAGGATCTAATGTAAGAATCATGTTAGGTAATTTAGTTTTTAATACGTAGGATATACAAAAAAATCCCTGACGCAAGTTCAATAGACCATTATTTTATTTGAGATATTCACATCGGGTTCACCATTTTTCTTTTCATAGATTATGAAAACAAATTACATGATGCATGGTCAACCTATCATTTTTTTATTTGATAGATTCACTTTGGTTTCATCATTTTTATTTGTGCACGTTATGAAATAAAAATGGCCTGAAACATGGTCAACTGACCATTATTTTATTTTATAGATTCACATTGGGTTCACCATTTTTTTCAATGGAAAAGACACAACTAATGTGAACTCAATTCAACATGATGGTGAATTTTGGGCTATCAATTGTTTTCCCAATAATTGATGTCGTATCAACATTGTTTTTCATAACAGGAAGTCCCAATGGTTCTTATATCCATAATTGCGTATAGACATGCTTTCCAATGGCAGGAGGTAAACTGGGGTTTTAGACCCAATGGCACTTGGAAACTCACATTGGTGAAGGGAATTGGAATTTGGGCTCATCACACCCTTTTTTGGGGGAATTATTTCCTTATCTAGTATTCTCTTATATAATTAAGATATTTTTATGAATCTCTTTCTAATTCCTATATAGAATAGGTTAACCTAACAAAATGACCATAACTTAATCTCTTTTATACATGGAAGGTAATGTTTGAGTGAGTCTATTTGTATATACTAGTGGTTCTTCATCAACTTATATAGATTGGTGGATTATTATATATTGAATCCATATAAACATGTGATAAAAAATTTGATACCATGTGGGGACAAATTTAATATTTCGAGGAAGGTATTTATTCATTATGATGCATCCTACATATCCTGTTTATGGTAGGAATAAAAACCCACATAGTTTATTAAACCCATCCAGTTTAATTTCACGCAGAAAGGATTTTTATGTGTGCACTTAGTCATTGGCTATTTGAGCTTGATTCTTGAGGAGACATCCAACCTATCCTGGTTACAGTAGGAATAAAAATCATTTTAGTTCATTCAAGCCCTTGGAATTGGCCCCAAGGTGTATACATTTGTATGGATTCAATCATATCATGACAATCATCAAGGATTACACACTAAGTATTCCCTAGATGATGGAGATTCTTGATGCAAATGATATGACCATTGCATCTTCGTAATCCCACATGATCCATTCTCAGTGTGAGAGTCAAGGGATAATAAGTAGTCAGTCTCACTATATATGGATGTGGAACTTATGTACTGGTACAACACTTCAGATGTTTAATATTATGATCATGCCTTAGAAAGGTATCCTACATATCTTGGTAATATCAGGAATTAGAGTTCTCATAGTTCAGTTAATTTATCAGTCCACTGATGGATGATGTAGAATGATAAGACCATTAGAATGTTTGGGTCCCTCTATTTGAAATATTGAAGTCACGGGGGACCTACACTGAAGTGGATTCATATATGAGCTTGGAAATTAGTAAGTAATCCTATGTTTCTTGGTTATTGTAGGAATCAGAGTTATCCTAGTTCAATTTGACCAGGATTTATACACTGAGGTTTCCCTAGTATGTGGAAAATATCATATTATACCACTGAATGGGGATTACACACTGGGGATTCCATTGTATGTGGATGGAAAAGGTTACCATGCCTTTGGATGCCTGTATGGCCTTGTGTGGTTGTCTTCCCGACCTTCTTGATTTTTTGATTAATGGTCCCTTGATTTTCTAAATTATATTTGAAATAAAATTGCATTACCCACTTATCTTGTCTGATGGAAATCACATAATCTGGATGTCATGTATGAATCTTGTTTCATGATCAAGGTTGACTTGTCTAGAGGATGCCATAAGACCTAACTAGCTAATCCTAGATGCCATCACATGATCCTGACTGACTTTTCTGAAGGGAATAGCAAGGCCTCGACTAAATTTTTCAGATGACATCATAATACCTAGGATAAAATTCTTGGAGGGTGTTTCATAATCTAGATAAGCTTCCCTGGTGTCATCATGAAATCTGGATGATACACACGGAGGGTTTTATTATAGTCAATTTGACATGTCTTGGGGGTGCCGCATGACTTCACTAATAGTGAAATCCATTTAACATTGCCTAGTACCATTGTGAGAATCAACTAACATGAACCTATGCCATTATATTGATTTGGTAAATCTATATAGAGGACATATCAAGGTTGATATGGAGATCTTGGAGAGTTTCACAGGACTTGGACAACATGATCGAGGAATTATGTGACTTTATCTCACGTGATCCAAATAGTATTTCCCAGGAGCATCACATGATCTAGGTGACATGTCCTGGTACTGTCAAATGACATAGATGGTTCATGAGATTCAAATGAGGATCATTGTATATGTTATTATAATAAGTCTCCCATATTTTTGGTCTTTATTCCAAACTTTATATCATTTAAGATTTCTATTTTCTCAATGATATATTATTTAATTCTCCTGTGGTTTAGTAGATATATGATATGTCATTTTCATAATCCTCTAGAAGTCCTTCACATGATTTATGAGTGACCATGTGAAGTTCCTATTCATATATCATGATCCATTATGTTGTTCCCCATAATTTACCTAATAGAAAACCTTTTTGATCACGATATTAGCTACTCTAAGAAATATGATCTGATTCCTGGGTGTTCCAGAGTGACATTCCAAGGATGTAAGGATGCATTTTTCATATAGGGGTAGGGGATTTATAGCCCTCTCCACCCCTATTTCAAACCACTTTGTGTGGTTCATATTTCAAAGGTCCATGGATGTAAGTTCATATGATTTTTAGTGACTATAAGTCCTTCCCTTCAGAATCCCATTTATTAGATTATGGCCAATCCAATGAGTATTTCCTAATCATGGTGAAATTCCAAGGGTCTTTTAAAATGTCATTCCGACATGTCTAAGGGCCTTATAAAGGCCAGGATTCCTGTTTAAAGGCCTTTTTGTGATCTAATTTGAATTTTTAGGGCTCTTTTACAAGACAATAATGGATTTTTAGGGGGCCTTTGCGAGATTAGGATGGATTTCCAGGGGGCTACACATGAATATTATGATTGCAAAAGGATCCCATCCACCACCCTTTTATTTCCTATCTTATTTCATAATGGTTGGGGACTTCATGAGTTTTCATGACTATTATTGAAGACAATCACTCTCTCCATCATTGATGAATCATGTGACCACCAAAGGGTCATATATTTTTGTATGAGTATTATCATTCAAAACCTTATGTTTGCCTTTGGAGCTGAAGTGGGCGCACATGGACATCTATACATGTATGAAACTCTTCACATGACATGGGTTTAATGCCAATGGGCTCTCTATTGGTGAGATAGACATGTATCTAGGGTCTTGAAACGTTTCACAAACCATCAAGGGTGTGTCACATGATGTTTATGACTGAAAGAGTATCCCACCTTTTATAAATTCTCCTTCCTATTTTACATGGATTTTTGATAGATTATTAGCCATCCTTCGATTGAGAAGTTGTGTGACTTGGGGGAGATCATATGGATACTACCACGTGATCATCAAGTGTCTGGAAGACCTTCACAAGAGAAGAAGGGATTTTTAAAGGGGGTTTTCACAATCTCCCACATGTTATACATTTTTCATGACCATCCATATGACCCTTCTAAGGTCATGAGATCATGTTTATTTTGGAGGTTCATGTGATCCATTTGATTTTGACCACCTTTCTCTTCCTTTGCTTTACAAGGGAAAATAATACTCATATTCATGCATTTCATCCATTGTGGGTTTTTCCGATTCTCATTTGGAGAGTGTAAACACCCATTAAAAGAAAATGGTTTTATAAATATTTTACAATGGAATAGCCCATAAAAAAACATGTTTCATAAACATTTCAACTTTTCCTCATAACATAACACATGGAAATAAAAATGGTTTCATAAACATTTAATATTTTCATTATATCATAACCCACAAAAAAGAAATGGGTTTCATAAACATCTTTTCATCCTAATAAAAAACCATTACTAGAAATAATAAGGATGATACGATTGGATCATATCCCTACTAAATCTTAAGTAACATCAAATTATTTCTTCTTATATGGAAAATGATTTGTAAAGAACACTTGGAACATTTCTTGAGAAAAATACCCACTCCATTTTGAAAATACTACTTTAAAATATATAAATTTCCCAAATATGAAGGAAAACATTTTATTTGAAAATAACCTTAAAATATTTTTAAAAAACATTAAAATAATTTAGTGTTCATGATAATGGACAATTACTTTCATCTTTTACACCTTAAAATAAATGTTCCATTTACATTTTTGATAAAATTAAAAATTACATCATTTATAAAATGATAATAAGATTAAACTAAAGAAATTTTTTAAAATTTAAAACATGTGTAAACATGTAACGCCCTGACCCCAGTTACCCAGAGTCGGTGCATTATTACATAACATTGGCATGATCACAAGAAAGATCAAATCTCGAAAGACCTATTGGTTTAGTAGCCTTGGAAACACTAGATATATTCATAAGTTTTACATTACATCATAAAATGAAAAACTACTACAACAACATATTGTCTCTATAATCCACACTCATATCCCCACATAATATCCCTGCAGTTCATTCATAATTTACTTCTTCACTTCCTGGAAAAAATAAAACATAGAAAAGGGGTGAGCTCAAATGCCCAGTAAGGATAACAATATAGCAGACACTTCCATAAATAAGAATAAACATTTAAGGCAATGTATAACTAAAACAAAAGCCTTTCAAACTTGAACTTTCAACATGGTATGGCATAAATAAAATGAAATAATGCCATTTAATTATTCACATGGATATTCTACTAATCGAATAATCACATGAAAAATCAATAACCACTTTCATAATGATGGAATGCATAATGCCAGACTATCATAACCACATAGCCAAGGCCTTGTGCCAAGACTACAAATAAGATTTTGTCAAGGCCTTGTTCCAAGACACTAGTTTGTCTCATGAGACCTACCGATGCATCGAGGAGCTATAGCGGGCTCCACCCGTCACATATTAAGTCCAATGCATTCCCATATGAAAAGGTTTAAACATAACATAAACATTCGTATTAAAACTAGCATACGAAATGTCAATACTTTCACCATAAACCATGAATGGTATAAAAATAGCACATCCATAGTGAAACATATCACAAAACCTTTAATACAACATAGAAGTTTTGTATCATAATAAATAAACTTCACATAAGTGTAAAATCCAACAAAGGATGTTGACATAGATGAAATCAAAACTCTTTTTAGAGAAATATCTCTTTTATTTTGAAATCATTTAAGATCCATATAAAATAAAACATTTTCTTTGAAAATATTCTTATAGCTTGTAAGGGAAGCTTCGATGATTTTATAACGGCAGAAAATAGCTGCACCCACCGTATAAGTTAAAAAAAACATTCTTACCTTAATTTTGTCGAAAAGGTTAAAAAGCACCTTGTTTGGAAAACGACGGAAAGATTCCTTTATAAACCTCTTATAAAAAGTCAAACAAGGGTATAAATGACTTTAACCCATATTCTTGTGAATAGTAAAGATGTTTTGAAATACATTTTTAAGAAACATGGATGTGGATGATAAAGAGATCCCAGTAGATTATTACGTATAAACAACCTCGGATAATGAAGAGATTGTGAAATAACCCTTACCTTGTACTTTTCCTTGGTTGGGGTAGGTTAACCTCATGTATAATGGTGAAATAATTGTTATTAAATTATACAAGAATCATATATATTAATATGATATCATATATGATCTTTTAACATTGATTTGTTAATAATATCTTTGAATTATCGTCGTTTCGGGTGTTAACTTACTCGTTTTCTTTTATATGTTTTGTTACATAAGCCATGTTTGTCATGGATAGGTTGTATATTTTTCATATACAGAATGATATCAAGTCCTTAAACATCATTTTTAAATCATCAAATGATAATTATACTTGAATGGATACGATGGAGAATGAATCTCATCGCGTTCGTGGAGACGGTAGTCCGTACGTACGCACGAGCGACAATATCATTCTTTTGATATTAAAATAATATATAAATGGATGGTATATAATATATACAGAATCATTAACATGTTATATTTATTATTTACATGAGTTACACATCATTATTATACCCATCCAAATAATAATATATTGAATAACAATTACACCACGACGTGGAGACGGTAAGCCGTACGCACGCACGTATGGTGACATGTTATTCAAAGGGTGGATAGAATACTGAATATGGTTTTACCATATTTATAATAACATCACAGTATATATATTATACTGGAGTTATTATTTTAGAATGGTAAAAACAAAGGAAGAAGAAGTGGAAGAAGAAATGAACTTGGAAAAGGGTGGTGAAATCATTACCTCTTCTTCGGGTTCTTCCTTTTGATTTGATCAAAAGGGCTCCTTAGGTTGGCTTTATGATCAAACTAAGGCCTCTAGGTTGTATTTAGGGAAGTTGGGATAGTATTTGGGCAGAGTTTGGACGAACCATAAGGCTTTGAAGGTGTAAATAAATGAGAAGGAGGAGTGCCCTTTTATAAGAGGGGTGAGGGGCACCTTTGGAAAAGCTAGAAATATTAATTTATAATAAATTCATATTCGGTTTCTAATGGCTCCAAAGTTGATTATTTAAATTTTAAGGTGGGTATAGGTCGAAAAAAACTCAACCAATAGAATTTATACAGGTTTGGGTACTTATATTAACCTTATCTTTAAGTATTAACTCTAAATTAATTAGTTTCACTTTTACAATGTCTCTTTGTATTTTTATATAATATGGTTAATAAACTTACTATATACATCCAAGATACCCCAAAGTGGTCCATTAATGATGAACCTATCATTATATAAGTCTCTTTGCCGAACCTTATATTTTTAGGAATTTAATATCAATTAATAATATAATATTTGTTTTAAGAATTCTTTTATGTCAATTTTGACACTATTCAATAGTTGATTTTTTTGAAACTCATAACAGATTTATTACTTTGAAAAAAGTAAATTAAATCAATAATAATATATCATATTATCCTATAAAATTAGTTTAATTCATTAAAAGTTTCATATTATATTTATTTGGGTATTTATAATATCAATTATTTTAATTTTTCACTATTATAGTAATTAATTCATCATCATTGTGTCATAAATAAATTAAATTATTTAATGTATAAAATTTATAAATAAAATATAATTATGTATGAAATCTTTTTATCTTTCTAATTAATATTTATAATCTAAAATCCAACATATATAACCCTATGTAAAAATTGTTTTCCTAAAAGATATATGCTTGTGTCATTTTTGTATTCATTTTAACTTAATTAAAATAAAATGTCCCTATCACCTAAAAGTGGCACCATGGGGTCCCAAAATCGACCCAAAGATGCCTATGGTCTAAAAGTTATCAACCAATAATTCTAGGACACATTTTAGGGTAATTTAGTATTATTATAATATTATTTTTTAACCCTTATTTACCGGATTTACCTTTAACCATGGTAAATAAAATATTTACCGCAGTAATTATTCAAAATGTCTAAAAATAAAAGTTACATATTTAAACAATTTGGAAATCCTGATTCAAAATATGGAATCCATTTTTCTAAATTCAAAACACAGAAGTGGCAGAAATTAATTTAAAATTAATTCCTGCTGTCAAAACAAAAAGCGTGTTTTTAAGAGATAATAACTATCAAAAGATTGACACTTGTTTATGTTCGGTTTAATTGTAAAATTGTGTCCAATGACCAAAATTATATTAAATGGTAAAAATATATTCTAAATATACTTTAAAACCACTCAAATTCATAATTTATTACTATTAATTATTTTGATTAAAAAAGTTGTTTTTAATTAAAATTTAGTAATTTTCACTATTCATCAAAATATTAAAGTTATCCGAAAAGTACCGAAATTTCACCTTAGGCTAAATTCGATATTCCGAATCAAAAAATGAAGTCCATTTTGAAATATAATATATATATAATTTCAAAAAGTAGGTATTACTATTCATAACGGCTAGTTTGATTGGTTATGGTGTGTTAGAACTCGGTGTTGCGTACAACACACGCTATCACATTATTCAAAGAGAAGCGTACCGTAGAAGCTTGGTGTGTTACATTATCCCCTCTTTCAAATAATTTCATCCTCGAAATTTATAGAATACTTATCACATGAAAATACTCGGGTGGTTCTTCATCATAAGTTCCTTGGGTTCCCACGTTGCCTCTTCCATCTTATGGTTTCTCCACAAAACTTTTACCAGACGCGTCGTCCGGTTTCTCAGCACTTGTTCTCTTGTATCAAGAATCTTGAAGGGCTCTTCACAATAAGAGAGATCAGGTTCCAGTTCTAATTCTTCATAGGTGAGTACATGCGTTGGGTCAGGCATGTATTTCCTCAACAGAGATACGTGGAACACATCATGAACTTTAGAGAGACTTGGCGGCATTGCCAATCGGTAAACTACAACCCCAATTCGTTCTAGAATTTCGAAAGGTCCGATGTACCTGGGACTCAATTTACCTTTCTTACCAAAACGTATGACTCCCTTCCATGGAGATACCTTCAGGAAAACATGATCACCAACTTGAAATTCCAAATCCTTCCTTCGATTATTGGCATAGCTCTTCTGCCTACTTTGAGCTGCTTTGATGTGATTTTGGATTACCTTCACCTTTTCCATCGTTTCCTCCACCAGTTTTGGACCTACAAGTTTTCTTTCACCAATGTCATCCCAATAGGTTGGTGTACGACATCTCTTTCCGTATAACGCTTCATATGGTGCCATCTGAATACTCGAATGGAAGCTATTGTTATAGGAAAATTCTACCAGAGGTAAATATTGATCCCACATACCCTGAAAGTCAAGTGAGCAAGATCTTAACATGTCTTCTAAGGTTTGAATAGTCCGTTCTGATTGTCCGTCTGTCTGAGGATGGTAAGCAGTGCTCAAATGAAGTTCAGTATCCAGGGATTTCTGAAGACTTTTCCAGAATCTTGAAGTAAAACAGGGATCACGATCAGAAACAATCGATAGGGGTACTCCATGAAGTCTCACAACTTCATTAATATATAGTCTTGCTAGACGTTCTATGGATAGATCTTATCTTATAGCAAGAAAATGTGCTGACTTGGTAAGACGATCAACAATAACCCATATTGCATCGTTCCTTCTAGGAGTCTTTGGTAGCCCCATGACAAAGTCCATCGTAATATTGTCCCATTTCCACTCCGGTATGGGAAGAGGTTGCATGACTCCTCCAGGCTGTTGCCTTCCAGCTTTCACTTGCTGACAAACCATACATCTTGACACAAAATCATCAATCTCCCTCTTCATGTTGTCCCACCAAAAATGTTCCTTCAAATCTCTATACATTTTGGTGCTCCCATGGTGTATAGAGAAATTGGAACTATGAGCATCTTCCAGCAATTCCCTTTTTAGATCAGGTATATCGGGAACACAAAGTCTCTTCCCAAATTTCAAAATTCCATCTTCATACACAAAGTCTCTCAATCTCCCATCATTCACAGCTTTAATCTTCTTTTGAAATTCTTCATCATCGGTTTGAGAACTCTTAATCCTTTCTAGTAAAGATGGTTTGGAAACCATTTGAAAAAGAATTGATGTTTCGCCTTCCTTGGTTATTCCCATGTCCATCTTCACTAGATCCATGAAAATTGGATCCCTTTCAATTCTCATATTGTTCAAAACTCCATGGTATTTTCTGCTCAAAGCATCTGCCACCTTGTTTGCCTTCCCCGGGTGGTAGCGTATCGTGCAATCATAATCCTTGAGTAATTCAAGCCATCTTCTTTGCCTCATGTTGAGTTCTTTTTGTGAGAAAATATACTTCAAACTCTTGTGATCAGTATAAATCTAACATTTTTCACCATAGAGGTAGTGCCTCCATATCTTCAAAGTAAAGATCACAGCTGCTAACTCGAGATCATGAGTAGGATAGTTTTGTTCATGGATTTTCAACTATTGTGATGCATATGCAATAACTCTATCATTCTGCATAAGGACACAACCAAGTCCTTTCTTTGATGCATCACTATAAATAACGAACCCATCATTCCCCGATGGTAGAGTCAATATAGGAGCATTGACTAATATTCTCTTCATTTCTTCAAAACATTCTTCACACTCTTTTGTCCAAACAAATTTAACCCCTTTACGTGTGAGCTTCGTTAATGGGTTAGCCAATCAGGCAAAATTCTGGACGAAACATCGATAATAACCTGCCAAACCAATAAAACTACGTACCTCAGTTATACTCGTAGGTGCTGGCCATTCTTGGATTTCCTTGGTCTTAGAAGGATCAACAGAGATTCCATCTTTAAAGACAATATGGCCAAGAAAAGAAATCTCATGGAACCAGAATTCACACTTGCTAAACTTTCCATATAATTCATGCCTCCTCAGAGTCTTCAAGATAATGCGCAAGTGATTTTCATGATCTTCGTAGGTTTTGGAGTATACCAAGATATCATCAATAAATACCACCACAAATTCATCGAGATACTCCTTAAAAACTCTATTCATCAGATCCATGAATACAGAGGGTGCATTAGTCAATCCAAAAGGCATTACAATAAACTCGTAATGCCCGTACCTGGTTCGAAATGCTGTCTTCGGAATGTCTTCCTTCTTCACACACAACTGATGGTATCCAGATCGAAGGTCAATCTTTGAAAAGTATTGAGCTTCATGCAGTTGGTCAAATAAATCATCAATACGAGGTAGGGGATACTTGTTCTTTATAGTTATAGCATTGATCTCCCTGTAGTCGATACATAACCTCATAGATCCATCTTTCTTTTTAACAAAAAGAACAGGGGATCCCCATGGAGAAACACTAGGGCGAATAAATCCTTTATTACTCAACTCCTCTAGTTGTTTATTTAGTTCAACTAACTCTACAGTGGCCATTATATAAGGGGTCTTCGATATAGGCCTTGATCCAGGAATTAAATCAATGGAAAACTCAACTTCTCGTTCTGGAGGATGTCCAGGTAAATCTTCCGGAAATACATCTACAAATTCTTTCACAACATGTACATCCTCTATTTGAACATTCCTTTCCTCACTCACAGTCATTTCATTCTCTTCCTCCCCAATAATTGAATTAAGTTGAGCTACTGGGGGTGGATCTAAATAAGAATTAGGTGGTGACGATTCTGCTCTAAAGATAAGGTGTTCCTTATCATTATCATCAAGAATCGTAACCTCTTTCTTCTTACAATAAATCTTCGCATCATAGTCCGAAATCCAGTCCATACCGAGGATTATATCAAACTCAATCATAGGTATGACTATGAGATCAGTAGATAAAGAACATTTATGTGCTCTAATGGGGACCGATTCACAAAAATTTGTTGCAATGATACTTCCCTTAGGAGTTTTAACTGAAAACTCACTTGTTAAATCAAATTGGAAATATCTAATTTTCTTAGAAAACTGGGAAGATATGAAACAATGCGATGATCCAGAATCAAATAATGCATTTTCTAAACTTGAGGAAACCATTAAATTACCTGCCACCACGTCTTTCAGAGCTTCTACCTCACCAGTAGTGATAGCATAAGCCTGGCCTTGATCCCTTGTCCTTTTCTGAGGTAAGTTCTCCTGACGCTTAGGACATTCATTTGCATAATGCCCCATCTCCCTGCAATTGTAGCACTTAACGTTGGTAGCTTCCTTCTTCCCCTTACAATCACGAGCTTGGTGGCCTTTTTCACCACACTTGTAACAGACTCCCATTCCCTTCAAGCATGTACCAGGATGTTTCTTCCCGCATTTACCACAGGATGGATATTCAACCTTTCCATTCTTCCCCTTATTTCCATTCCCAGATTGATCATCAGGTCTCTTCTTCTCTTGCTTTGATTTAAAGTCATAAGACTTAGAGAATTCCTTTTCGGTCTTGATAGCACATGAGACGATGTCTTCATACGACGAAAAGGATTGTGAGACTAATGCTCGACGAAGAAATGGTTTTAACCCATCAAAGAAACGATCAATATTACTTCTTGGGTTATGTATATAATCTCCAGCATACCTTGCTAACCTTTTAAAATTAGCCTCATACTTTGCGACATTCTCATCCTCCTTCTGTCTCAGACTTAGAAATTGCCTTTCCATCTCTGCTCGATGGTCGCGAGGAAAGTATTTTTCTAAAAATAGATCTTTGAACTCCCTCCATTCCATATTTGATACTTCATCATCTTCCTTCATGTTTTGAATCAATGACCACCATTGATCAGCATCTCCAGTGAGGCGGTAAACTGCCATGATAACTTTTTCCCTTTCACTGCTCCCAAAAGCCTGAAATATTTTCTCTAGGGAATTTATCCATTGCTCAGCTACTAAGGGATTTATACTCCCATTGAACGTTGGTGGTTGTTGTCTCGTGAATCGATCTAACATTGATCCTCCACGCTGTGGATCAGGGTGCTCCATATGGGTAAGGTTATTATTCATAACCTGAGTGAGTTGTCCCAGTATGGTGATTAGATGATCGGCACCAGTTGTATCACCAGCTCCACTATAATTATCTTGAGCAGGAGGGAAATCCCTACATGAAGTGCGTGCATTGATACGGTTTCCATTTCTTCCACCAGGCGCCATTTCTAAACAATGGCATAAACTAGATCAGTTTATGAATCAAAATACATAATCCCATACTTATAAAACACTTAACATAAATTGAACTATTTATGGATATAATCCATAATCATAAAAATGTTTTCTTTGAGGAAGTATATACTCATAAACCCTTCATAATGATTTGTAAAGAAAATGAGAGTTATCCTAAGCATATCCCCCGGGAGTGTCGTAACCAAGAGTACAACAAGGCCCGTTGTCATGCACCAGTTCCCGTTCGAGTCTAGCTCAAAGCGGTGTTTTCGGGTTTTACCCCCTCTACCTGCTCGTATCCAGACAGGGATGTATTGCTCGGAAAACTCACAAAATCTATACAATACCAAAATTCTAGGAAGTTCTTCTATACTAATCCTCAAAGTTCATCTTAGGTCTATGTGCTCTAATCAGAGTTTATCTAAATCTAGCTTCCAAGGTTTGTACTAAACTTCCTCTGATACCAACTGTAACACCCTGACCCCAGTTACCCAGAGTCGGTGCATTATTACATAACATTGTAATGATCATAAGAAAGATCAAATCTCGAAAGACCGATTGGTTTAGTAGCCTTGGAAACACTAGATATATTCATAAGTTTTACATTACATCATAAAATGAAAAACTACTACAACAACATATTGTCTCCATAATCCACACTCATATCCCCACATAATATCTCTACAGGTCATTCATAATTTACTTATTCACTTCCTGGGAAAAATAAAACATAGAAAAGGGGCGAGATCAAATGCCCAGTAAGGATAACAATATAGCAGAAACTTTCATAAATAAGAATAAACATTTAAGGCAATGTATAACTAAAACAAAATCCTTTAAAACTTGAAATTTCAACATGGTATGGCATAAATAAAATGAAATAATTCCATTTAATTATTCACATGGATATTCTACTAATCGAATAATCACATGCAAAATCAATAACCACTTTCATAATGATGGAATGAATAATGCCAGACTATCATAACCACATAGCCAAGGCCTCATGCCAAGACTACAAATAAGATTTTGTCAAGGCCTTGTGCCAAGACACTAGTTTGTCTCATGAGACCTACCGATGCATCGAGGAGCTATAGCGGGCTCCACCCGTCACATATTAAGTCCAATGCATTCCCATATGAAAAGGTTTAAACATAACATAAACATTCGTATTAAAACTAGCATACGAAATGTCAATACTTTCACCATAAACCATGAATGGTATAAAAATAGAACATCCATAGTCAAACATATCACAAAACCTTCAATACAACATAGAAGTTTTTTATCATAATAAATAAACTTCACATAAGTGTAAAATCCAACAAAGGATGTTGACATAGATGAAATCAAAACTCTTTTTAGAGAAATATCTCTTTTATTTTGAAATCATTTAAGATCCATATAAAATAAATCATTTTCTTTGAAAATATTCTTATAGCTTGTAAGGGAAGCTTTGATGATTTTATAACGGCGGAAAATAGCTGCACCCGCCGTATAAGTTAAAAAAAACATTCTTACCCTAATTTTGTCGAAAAGGTTAAAAAGCACCTTGTTTGGAAAACGACGGAAAGATTCCTTTATAAACCTCTTATAAAAAGTCAAAAAAGGGTATAAATGACTTTAACCCATATTCTTTTGAATAGTAAATATGTTTTGAAATACATTTTTAAGAAACATGTATGTGGATGATAAAGAGATCCCAGTAGATTATTACGTACAAACAACCTCGGATAATGAAGAGATTGTGAAATAACCCTTACCTTGTACTTTTCCTTGGTTAGGGTAGGTTAAACTCCTGTATAATGATGAAATAATTGTTATTAAATTATACAAGAATCATATATATTAATATGATATCATATATGATCTTTTAACATTGATTTGTTAATAATATCTTTGAATTATCGTCGTTTTGGGTGTTAACTTACTCGTTTTCTTTTATATGTTTTGTTACATAATCCATGTTTGTCATGGATAGGTTGTATATTTTTCATATACAGAATGATATCAAGTCCTTAAACATCATTTTTAAATCATCAAATGATAATTATAATTGAATGGATACGATGGAGAATGAATCTCATCGCGTTCGTGGAGATGGTAGTCCGTACGTACGCACGAGCGACAATATCATTCTTTTGATATTAAAATAATATATAAATGGATGGTATATCATATATACAGAATCATTAACATGTTATATTTATTATTTACATGAGTTACACATCATTATTATACCCATCCAAATAATAATATATTGAATAACAATTACACCACGACGTGGAGACGGTAAGCCGTACGCACGCACGTATGGTGACATGTTATTCAAAGGGTAGATAGAATACTGAATATGGTTGTACCATATTTATAATAACATCACAGTATATATATGATACTATAGTTATTATTTTATAATGGTAACAACAAAGGAAGAAGAAGTGGAAGAAGAAATGAACTTGGAAAAGGGTGGTGAAATCATTACCTCTTCTTCGGGTTCTTCCTTTTGATTTGATCAAAAGGGCTCCTTAGGTTGGCTTTCTGATCAAAATAATGACTCTAGGTTGTATTGAGGGAAGTTGGGAGAGTATTTTGGCAGAGTTTGGCCGAACCATAAGGCTTTCAAGGTGTAAAGAAATGAGAAGGAGGAGTGCCCTTTTATAGGAGGGGTGAGGGGCACCTTTGGAAAAGCTAGAAATATTAATTTATAATAAATTAATATTCGGTTTCTAATGGATCCAAAGTTTATTATTTAAATTTTAAGGTGGGGATAGGTCTAAAACAACTCAACCAATAGAATTTAGACAGGTTTGGGTACTTATATTAACCTTATCTTTAAGTATTAACTCTAAATTAATTAGTTTCACTTTTACAATGTCTCTTTGTATTTTTATATAATATGGTTAATAAACTTACTATATACATCCAAGAGACCCCCAAGTGGTCCATTAATGATGAAACTATCATGATATAAGTCTCTTGGCCGAACCTTAGATTTTTAGGAATTTAATATCAATTAATAATATAATATTTGTTTTAAGAATTCTTTTATGTCAATTTTGACACTATTCAATAGTTGATTTTTTTGAAACTCATAACAGATTGATTACTTCTAACAAAGTCAATTAAATCAATAATAATATATCATATTATCCTAGAAAATTAGTTTAATGCATTAAAAGTTTCATATTATATTTATTTGGGTATTTATAATATCAATTATTTTAATTTTTCACTATTATAGTAATTAATTCATTATCATTGTGTCATAAATAAATTAAATTATTTAATGTCTAAAAATTATAAATAAAATATAATTATATAGGAAATCTTTTTATCTTTCTAATGAATATTTATAATCTAAAATCCAACATATATAACCCTATGTAAAAATTGTTTTGCTAAAAGATATATGCTTGTGTCATTTTTGTATTCATTTTAACTTAATTAAAATAAAATGTCCCTATCACCTACAAGTGGCACCATGGGGTCCCAAAATCGACCCAAAGATGCCTATGGTCGAAAAGTTATCAACAAATAAGGCTAGGACACGTTTTAGGGTAATTTAGTCTTATTATAAGATTATTTTTTAACCCTTATTTACCGGATTTACCCTTAACCATGGTAAATAAAATATTTACCGCAGTAATTATTCAAAATGTCTAAAAATAAAAGTTACCTATTTACACAATTTGGACATCCTGATTCAAAATATGGAATCCATTTTTCTAAATTCAAAACACAGAAGTGGCAGAAATTAATTTAAAATTAATTCCTGCTGTCAAAACAAAAAGCGTGTTTTTAAGAGATAATAACTTTCAAAAGATTGACACTTGTTTATGTTCGGTTTAATTGTAAAATTGTGTCCAATGACCAAAATTATATTAAATGGTAAAAATATATTCTAAATATACTTTAAAACCACTCAAATTCATAATTTATCACTATTAATTATTTTGATTAAAAAAGTTGTTTTTAATTAAAATTTAGTAATTTTCACTATTCATCAAAATATTAAAGTTATCCGAAAAGTACCGAAATTTCACCTTAGGCTAAATTCGATATTCCGAATCCAAAAATGAAGTCCATTTTGAAATATAAAATATATATAATTTCAAAAAGTAGGTATTACTATTCATAACGGCTAGTTTGATTGGTTATGGTGTGTTAGAACTCGGTGTTGCGTACAACACACGCTATCACATTATTCAAAGAGAAGCGTACCGTAGAAGCTTGGGGTGTTACAAAACATTTATTTAAAAAATAATTTTGGGGTATCAAAATCTTTCTTTAAAACATTTTTAGAAAGCATGGACATGAAAGAGAAAGGATTTTCAATTAAAGAGAGAAATACATTGTTTTCTTAAAAACATTGTTTTGGCCTATTTAGTTCTTAATAAAAGTAAAATTAAAGGAAAATATTTATTCTACATAAGTAACCATATAAGAATAAAATTCATGTGTTTATCTAGATATATATGATAATTTTTCTTCATTAGAAATTGAATCATAAACAATTCTGATAAATAACGAGGTTGTAACATAAACCTTTACCACTTAAATAAATAACATTATATGGATATTTATATCACCATAATTTTCATGAGATTAATAATAAAATACAATCATAAATATTATATAAACCACAAAAAACAAAACAAGTGGTATATAAGGCATCCATACCATAGAAATAAAAGTGAGAATAAAATTCCTTACATGCTTTGGTAACTTTTGAATCATAAGCCCCATGAATTAATAACATTAAATGAAACATTAAATATAATTATAATAATTATTTTAATTATATATCATGTTAATTTTGTTTTATGTACACCCCATAAATTAAAAAAGTTATATAACATAACATACGTTCCTAAGAAGACAATTTGAGACAAAAAAACCCTTACCAAAAGTCTTTACCTTCTCCGTACACATTAGAACATCTTGTATAACAAATATAGGTTTATTATAATTTTATTCCATAACAATAATAATATATATATCATAATTTATTTTATTTACTTATCATTTTTATTACCCATTTATAAAAAATTTCTTTATTATAATCATGCTTTAGGTAACAATTTCTTCATTTTTCTTGAGTATTTTGATTTGGTATTTTCATTCCTTTAACTTTGATCATAGTACCATAATATATATGATTTTAAACATGATATAAATTTCATATATATTCATTATATGTGTATTTAGAGTAATCTATAAAATTTAGAGAAGGGAAAATGAATTACATAGTTCATTGAGATGATAGGTTGTACGAATGCATGAGTGATATTTCTATTTTCTAGAAAAATGAAATTAAAGAAAGGTATATAATTTATCATGTTACCATAATTATTTATATGTCATTTATATCATATATATTCATTATATATATCTTTATTACCATACATTTAAAAATAAAATTTTAAACGTATCACATCACTTTGTGGAGGCGACAATCTACATGTGTGCACAAGAAATGCTATCATTTTCCAACAGATTGGAAGGAAAACTAGTTGGAATGATATTATAATTCATGTAGTATAATTATTCCATAAATATAATATAGATATTTTAAATCCATCTATATATCTCACCGTGAGAGGCTGTGATTAAAATTGAATTACATCGATCTGTGAGGTGGTAGTTCATCGTAGACACGAACGATAGTTTCATTTGCAATTTGATGGAGGAGGAGAAAGATGTAGGTTATTAAATTAACATAATAAAATATAATTATATGGTAGATACTGATTTTCTTATATCATCAAAGTTGAATAATATTTTAAGGAGGTGGAATAAGAAATAAAATAAAAATTATCGGTTAAGAATGACACCTCTTCCTCAGAAAACCTACATAGGTTAACACCAAAAGACTTATTAGGATGGTTATATAATCAAAATAAGGACAATAAAATATTTATATGGAATTAAGGAAGGTATTTGGTTATTTATTTTAAGAAAAAAAGGCATTTTATGTGTGAAGATATGAGGATAGGGTTTCCCTTTTATAATTTGGGGAGATGACACATTTAGAATTTTCAAAAGGAAAAAAGTTATAACCCCACATTAAACATAAAAGAGGCTAAAAAAATGGATCATTATAAAAAAAATATTATATAATTTAGAAATATTTCCATAAATTAGTATTGGAAAAAGTTTTTAGGTCATTTTATCCCATATAATTTTAGTTTAACCCCTGGTAAACCTGTTTAAACCTTAACCAGGGTAATTAATTTTTACTAATTTAGCTATTGATTATGAAAAAAAATAAAGTTTAACTTTTTATATAATACTAATTATTCTTATTAAAAATATATAATATATTTTCCCAAATAAAATTAAAAAAATTGTTTGAATTTAATTTAAAATGAAACTCGTAGAAGCGATGAAAAAAACAGGTTTCCAAAGAGAAAATTTTCGAAAGTATAAAAAGTTTTAATATAAAATTTCAATATTAGAATGATTATAATGACTTAAATTGTAATAATTATAACATTATTAAACTAATTTTACCTCTAAACCATTTTTAAAAAAATTATAACTTTGTAAATAATTTAAAAGAGAAGGTAGTTCTTAGTAAAAACTAGTATTTTTTCTATTCATTAAAAATTTATTATTTTCATAAAATTCTAAAAAATTTACCCTTAGAAAATTTTGACTTGTTTATTAAAAAAATGAAGATAAAATTTTAAAATAAATTTTATGAAATTGATAAATCTAATTTAATTAGTTTTCACAAAAAAAGGAAAATCATGTTTTGAGAAAAATGTATTTTCAAAGCTTATAAATACCTTAATAAAATTTAAGTACCATTTTATAATTATATTTTATTTATCTAAAACCATTATACATAATTTTTAAAATATTAATATTTTTATTAACACAGCAAAAATTAATGATTAGGTTTTAATAGTCATGTGTAAATAATAATATTAATAGTATATTGCAGTTCATTAAATCTCATTATTGCATGTAACACAAGATATTAATGAAATTAGATTTATTTGAAATAAATATTTCATAAAATATCATTATGTTATATTATACCCCCATAAAATGAATTTCAACCTTGAAATTATTTAACTTTGATACAAATAAATGAGGATACTTTTTCCTCATCATATCCTTATGTTCCTATGTGGCTTCCTTAAATTAGCGGCATCTCTATAAAAATATGAAATGTTGAGTGATCTTGTTTCATAGAAAATTATCCCAATGATATAGAATATCCAATTTTTTTTCTTCATAGTAAATATCATGATCTAATTCTATGAATTCAGAGTTCAGTATCTGTGAAGCATTAGGTATGTACTTCCTTGGGAGAGATACATGGAACACATTGTGGACTTGATAGAGGTTCGGTGGAAGAACCAAGGGATAAGGAACTATCCATAATAGATCAAGAATATAAATGGGTTAATATACTAAGATATTACATTTCCTTTATTCTTGAATCTCATAACCTTATTCTATAGATAAATTCATAGAAATTCCTTCTCACCAGCTACAAATTATAGATCACGTCGATGTTTATCAGCATAACTTCTTTATTGAGTCTCAAATGTCGTTGTGTGTTTTTTGATGAATCTATAATTTTCAACCATTTATTAAACCATCTATGGTCTAAATATATTTCTTCCTTCAACTTTATCCTAACACATTTAAGTTTTACACTTATTTACATAGATGAATACATAAGGATCTATCTGAATGCTTGAGTGAAAGTTATTGTTATAAGTGAACTTTAATAAAGGAAGGTGGAGATCACTACTACATTTAAAATCCATAGAATATGATCTCATCATATTCTTGTAGGTTCTGGGTGTAGTGGAAGCGCATTGGTGGGTATACCAAACTTTAATTTTAGTGTTAACAATGATCAATCTGAGATCCACGATGATAATAAAATGCCGGATCTTCGGAATAGAATGAAGAATAAAAAATAAAGAGGGGAGTCCTAGAACCATAGATAGGATAATCATATGTTTTTTATAATTAATTTAATTAATTGACAAGAATTACCTTGATGGAATTCTCTCTCTGTTGATGTTTCCAGTCATGATCTGATGTAATCTGTCATTGCGTCGTAGAATCCAAGTGTAGGATTCCTCTAGCGGTAATCCACACGTGCTCCACGTATCTCTGGATGTCTCCGAAGGGATCTCCGAGTTCTATCGCTGAAGATCCTTCTCTTGCGATGTCTTCCTTCGATTGCCTTGATCCGGTGGAGGAGGATCTCTCTCTCAAATCTTGAGAGCGTTCTCAGATCCGTTGTGCACAAACCCCCCCAAAAATGGATAGGCTAATGAGAATTATATAATTGGGATTTTAATTACATAGAATAATAAAATGAGTTAATTACCCAAAATTATTTATTCATTTCATTTAATTCTTATTAATATCCCATGTCTAATAATAATAGTTGACTATTATTATAACTTGACATGCACCCAGTGAATTATACATAATATTATTTAATTAAATAAGTAATATTATTTCTCATAAATTCCCATAAAAAATACATGGCGTGTATATTTAATATACACGGTGTGTAATTTTATTTTCCCATTTTTCATTATTTCCTCCACCACATTTATTAGAACTTGAATAATGGATATTTATTTCTCAAATAAATATCACTGCATTACTCGCTAATAAATATATTATTTTTCCAACAATATATTCTCTCGAATAACTAGTTTCAAAATAAATGCGATCAGAAATCCTTAAATAATTATTAAACTACAATTAGGAATAATCTTTATTTAACTTGTTAAATTAATATTTAACTGAGATACTTGGACACACTTAGTGTGTGACCCTCTAGGACTCTTTCTCAGTGGCATTAGGCGGAGCCTGCCTAAAGTCCAAGGTTAGCGTTTAAAAACACACCAATGCACCCATAGAGAAAGAAGTTAATGCTGAAATGGCATGTCACCTCCTATGAATGCTTATTGTGTAATATAATCCCTTTGTCTTGATATCTCGAATCAAGCGGGTTGCATGCTAGTGCCATCAACCCACGTGCTCGATTATTCTTTCTTTGACATTCCGGAATTGAACTCTCCCATTCCTTACCATGGCCATGGATTTATTTAGGCTATATCAATTAAATCAAAGGGCCTGAGATATCTACTTCTGTTATGGAACAGAAGGGACAAATCCTTTATCTCATTATCTATTAATTCATTATCACTCATGACGCACCCAACGTATCCTACCTCGCTGCGAACAGTGTGTCGTCACAGTTTTCGTTAATACATCTAAGTGCATGAGTTGTAATACCCATTAATAATAATCTTAAAGTCTAAGGACCAATACACAGGTCTGCAGATAGGAACATCCAATGACACTATGAAATGTGGATTTTCTACTGGCGGGTCTCGTTCTCATAATATCCTCCTGGATATTACCAATGACTCACACCATGAGAAGGTGCCTCAAAGTTTTATGAGTCCTCACCCCTAATGGCCTGTATTATTTGTGTCCCTCAAATAACATCATCCGGTCATAGAACATATATTCAAGAACAATGTTATGGAACTTTCAGGTTCTCATCATAGCAGGGATCTACTATGACCATTTAATGCAAAAACTATCCTTAGGACATTATCACATGCATTGTCACGCAAAAGAACAATCAAGATGTGATAAGGTATTTATTAATGAATAAAGTAAAAAATAGTTGGTTCTAGGCCACAAACTCCAACATACTCCCACTTGGACTAGAGCCAACTTCTAAAAACCTTTAACCCACTAGCTCTCACATGATATTCATGATTCTGCTGAGATAGACCTTTAGTCATGGGGTCCACCACATTATCTTCCGTGGACACTCTACTCACTACAACTTCACCCCTTTGATATAAATCCATCAATAGGTGATACTTCTGGAGTATGTTCTTTGTCCATTGATGTGACCTTGGTTCTTTTGCAAGAGCCGCCGCTGTAGTATTATCACAATAAAACATGATTGAATCTTTACTGCTAGGCACCACATCAAGATCCTGGACAAAGTTCCAAATCTTGAAGGATTACTTGGCTGCATCAAAAGCCGCTATATATTCAAAATCCACTGTAGAATCGGCAACAAATGGCTGATTTGAACTCTTCTAGCTCACAACTCCTCCATTGAGACAAAAAACATATCTAGATTGAGACTTCATATCATTCTGATCTATCAGAAAACTAGCATAAAAATACCCTATAATGAAAATATCCTCGTCTCCTCCATACACCAGGAACATATCCTTAGTTCTTATCATATTATTAAGGATATTCTTAATAGAAGTCCAATGTTGTTCTTTTGGATTTGATTGATATCTGCCTACCATGCTCAGTGCATAGGAAAAATCAATCCTAGTACATAACATGGCATACATGATGGATCCTATAACTGAAGCGTATGAGATATTACTCATTCTATATTTCTCTTATTGTGTATGAGGTCACAATTTCTTAGAAAGATGTAGGCCATGTGACACTGGAACCAATCCCTTCTTGGATTTTTCCATACTAAATCTCTTTAGTATCTGGTCAATGTATGTACCCTAACTTAGTCTAAGAATCCTCTTGGATTTATCATGAATGATCTTGATCCCTATAATGTAGGATGCTTCACCCAAGTCCTTCATGGAGAAACACTTGTTCAACTAGTCCTTAACTGACCGTAAGACTGGTACATTGTTTCTAATAAGCAATATGTCATTAACATATACTACTAGGATAACGAACGAATTCCCATTAAACTTCTTATAAACACATGGCTCACATTCATTCTTAATGAAACCAAATTCCTTTATTCCTTCATCAAATCGAATGTTCCATGATCTGGATGATTTCTTTAATCCATAAATGGATTTATGAAACTTGGAAACCCGTTTGGCTTCACCTGGCATCACAAACCCTTCTAGTTGTGTCATATAGACATCTTCCTGAATGTTCCTATTAAGGAATGCTATTTTGACATCCATTTTCCAAATCTTGTAGTCATGGTAAGCTGCAATGGAAAGTATGATTCTTATGGATTTAAACATGGAAACTTACAATAATGTTTCATCATAGTTAATTCCTTGACGCAGTCTGAATCCTTTATCCACTAGCCTTTCTTTATAGGTGATAACTTGACCTTCCATGTCCTGTTTTCTCTTGAATACCCATTTTTATCCAATAGGATTTACATCAACTGGCTCATTGACCAGAACCCAGACTTGGTTCTGATATATGGAATCCATCTCATAATTCATAGCTTCTAGCCATATCACAAATTATGAGCTTTCTACTACTTCCTTGTAGGAGAGAGGTTCATCATTGTCAAACAATAATGATTCACCATCCTCGGTGACTAGGAAACCAAATCTCTCTAGTTCCCTTACCTCTCTTGAGCTCCCACATAGTACTTATGTTTCTGGAACCTCTTCCATGAGGACTTGTGGAACTTGTTCCTATACCAACTCTTGTGTATCTTGAGCATCAACTTCATCGAAGTCAATCTTTCTCCCACTATCCTTTTTGAGGATGTGCTCCCTCTAGAGAAAGATGACTTGTCTAGAAATAATCACTTTCTTATCTGAAGGTTTATATAGGAAATATCCTTTCATTTCCTTGGGATATCCTATAAAGATACACTTTGTTCCCCAAGGTGCTAGTTTTTTTCCTGATAAGGCCTTAACAAATGCCTCACATCCCCATACACGTGTGTGCGACAAAATGGGTTTATTTCCATTCCATAACTTGAAGGGAATTCCATTTGCTGCCTTAGTTGGTACTCGATTTAATGTGTATGCTACAGTATGTAATGCATATCCCCAAAAGGATAATGGAAGATCTTCATGACTCATCATTGACCTCACCATGTCCAACAAGGTGTGGTTCCTACTTTCACTAACACCATTATACTATGGTGTATAAGGATAAGTGAGCTGAGATAGAATCCCAGACTCCCATAGAAGATCCATGAACTCTTGGTTCAGATATTCTCCACCTCGATCTGATCAAAGATTATTTATCTTCTTACTAAGCTGATTCTCTAATTCATTATTGAATTCCTTAAATTTCTCTAAGGATTATGACTTATACATCATTAAGTAGACATATTCATATCTACTTAAATCATCAGTAAAAGTAACGAAGTTAGAATATCCACCTCTATCTTCTACTGGAAATGGTCCACACACATCCGTGTGCACCAATCCTAGAAGCTCTATGGCCCTTTCACCCTGTCCATCGAAATGTGGCTTAGTCATTTTACCTTGTAAACAAGTGTGATATCTATCAAGTGGTTTTATCCTAATAGAGTCTAAATAGCCATCTTAACATAGCTTTTTCAAACGCTTTTCATTTATATAACCGAGACGGTGATGCCAGAACTAGGTGATGTATGTGTCATGTGATTTTGTTTCGTTATCGATTACCAACACTTGGTTTTTGTAATTTAATACATAGCAAAACATTATTTAAATGCTCCATACCATAACATACGTTGTTCTTATAAAAGAATCAACCCTTATTTTCAAACTTGAAAATAAATCCATCCATATCAAAACATGATACATAAATTATGTTTTTGGTAATATTAGGCACATAATAACAGTTATGTAAAACCAAAATCATCATAGTTGGAAATGAGAGGTGGTAATCTCCAATGACTAATGCAACTAGCCTTGCACTATTGGAAGCTTAAAGATCCACCTCTCCTCTGAAAATCTTTCTAAATCTACTTGGTTCCTGCATTTGAATATAGATGTGTGCCCCACAAGCTGTATCTAATACCCAATGTGTAGAAATAGAAACATTATACTCAATAACGAACACACCTTTAGCATCCCCACGCTTTTGGGTGCAATTCCACTTCCAATGGCCTTGCTTGCCACATACAAAACATAATGCCTCCTATTACTTTCCATACCTCTGGATCTTCCCCTTCTTGGAGGGATGGTGCTCAGGGGCTTCAGACTGTTTATAAGTCCTTGGCCCCTTTGCCTTGTCCTTCCTTTTCTTATTCACCATAAGGATTGCGGGTTTGTCACGCCCCATGTCCTTATCTACCTAGTGAATTAAGGTCAAAAGTTCCGATATACTCTTCTCATTATTTCTGATGTTATAGTTGAAAATAAATCTAGAGAAGGTCTTGGGAAGTGATGATAGGATGAGATCTGTACGCAACTCATCCATAAACATAATACCTAAGATGTATAGGAGTTCAATGTAGCTAATAAGCTTGACTACATGAGGCCCAGCTGTCACAGACTCTCCATGATTAGTTGTAAACAAAGCATTGGAGATCTCATATCTCTCCTGTCTCACCTTCTCTTGGTAGAGATCCTTAAGGTGAGACATCATGCTATACACACCCATGTTTTCATGTTGCTTGAAGAGATAATTAGACATGGCCGATAACATGAATCATTGGACATATGTGGCATCATCCATATGTTTCATATAGAGAGATAGTTCCTCATCATTGGCCTCTTTCCCAGGCACAACTGGAACATGATCTTCCAACACATACAATTTCCTCTCATGGTGAAGGATGACGCGTAAACGCCTCTACCACTCTTGGAAATTAGTGCTGGTGAGAAGGTTTTTCTTTTTGAGTATGGTTCACAATGATATGTTTGAAGTCATTTTTCTTTCCATTTCTAAAAATTAAGATGAGAAAATTTTTATTACTTTATTATGATAAAACTGAGAAAAATAAATAAATTAATACTTATTAGTCTCCCACTATTTTATCGAAATCCAATAAACCTCACCATTGACTTCAGAATATTATGTTTCTTGAATATTCTAGTGTCAAGGATCCATATTTCTCTTATAATTACCCCAACTAGGGTTGGTCAAGAAAATTGAAGGGTTTTAGGTAGGCATTACAAATTCCAAATGCATTAACTTGTAGCTCCTTGATCCGTTGAGTGGACTCCCCAATCCTAAAATCCTTTTAATTTTTGGATTTCCTCAACCTTTGCCTCTTGGTCACACTAAGTCCTATTATGGAAGTCAACCCTTGATGCGAACCAAGTCAAGTCAACACAAAACCTTGAATTAGAATTCCCCGATAATTGAAAGCACCCCAACTAGGGTTGGTCAAGCACTTTGAACTATGGTTCGATTCTAACTAAGATTATGGAAGGCTATACCGACTTAATATTTCTTTGAGGGATTTTATCATTATATGTAAATTTCAATTTTATTATATTTGATTACATGCTTGTTAATATTAAGTGGGATATACTTAAATGATTAACCATGTCCAAGATAGTATTTTTCGCATAATCCAATCTTATTTTAGTTCCATATTGCATGCTTGTTTAATTCATTAATTGTGTGATCGTGACAACACACCCAAAATAAATAAACCATGCAACTGAAAGAAATAAAATAAATGGTATGATCATGAGCTTGTTCTATTGGTTAGTTTATCTAGCAGTCGATAAACTAACCCAAGACCTAGGGGAGAAAAACTTTGAACCTTTTGGGTTCATGTTTACAGCTTTCCACCTGTCTAACTTTGTATATCCTTGGACTGGTTTTACCTTGGCTCATAACTTGAGCCGCCTCAATTAGCTCGGGACCTCCATCCATTACATATTCTTTTATCTCACACGCAAGTCAGGGGTAAAATGGGGTTTTACAGAAAAGAAATCTTGGATGTGCATGCCCTACATATTAATGAGGAGAAGGCTCACAAACCAAAAAATTTAGTAAATAAATTAAAAGAAGTCATTCATATACAAAGGTCTTGGTCTATCTCATGATCATCCATGAATGCAACGAAATATACACATAAATAAAACTAGCATTCAATTATTTAATCGTTCTTGTTTAAGATAAATCACGCTCAAATAAATTAATTATCTTTAATTAATCAATACTTTTATCTTAAGACATTTTTTGAATTTTCTTGATATTCTCATCCATCATAATTTTAAACAAATAAATTCATTTAAAATTATCTTTGTACGTAACTTTTACCTTGGAGGAAACCCAGTAAATTCTCGTTCATAACTACCCAATGAGTAGAAATGAACATTACACAGATGTTAAATTAAACACATATATATAAAACACCTATCACGTGTTGTGTCTTAGCTTTACCCCTACACTATGGTACACGTATCAAGGGTTTGTAAAATACAATAATAAATTTTAATAAATCTGCATAATTTGGATGAGTACACGGCATGTAGTTCCGACTACATGATGTGTAATTTTGTTCACCATCCATCTGAAGTACATGCCTAGGGACATGGAGTGTATATGTACTTCAGAATTTTTTGGAGTACACAACATGTTTAGTGGGAAACACGCCGTGTAGTATCTGCGTTACATGGTTTCCAGCCAAGCAAGCCGTGTACAGGGTACACCGTCCAACCCTAACTCGAAGGGACTACACGCCGTGTTCCATGGGAAACACGGCGTGTAATCCGAAAACTATGTGCCACCTGTTCCTAGTCAACACACGGAGTCTTAAAGACTTAGATAGGATCCATTTACATGACCTGATTTGGCGGACCAGTCCAATGCATTGAACCTAGACTACACAGCGTGTACTTCTGAATACACGCTGTGTATTCTGGTGTTGTATGACCAGGAACATTTGTCACCTCTAGATGAGATCCTCTATTTTATTTTAATCAAAATTAAAGGAAAATTTTGTTTCTGTAAGGTGAACGAGAAATGAGAGAGGAGGAACAGATCCCGAGATTCAGATTTAAAGAATGATTAAATTTAATTGAAACAACTAAATTATTAAATGTATAAATCACCAACGAAAAAATAAATAATTATAATCAATGATATGACTCCCTATAATACCACTTATAGGTTCTGAGTGCAGTGGAAGCACATTGGTGGGTGTACCCAACTTTAATTTTAGCATTAACAATGATCAATCTGAGATCCGTCACGATAATAAAACGCCGGATCTTCGGAATAAAACGAAAAACAAAAAAGAAATAGGGTAGTCCAGGAACCATATATAGGATCATAATATGTTGGTTATAATTAATTTAATTAATTGACAAGAATTACCTTGATGTAATTCTCTCCCCGTTGATTTTTCTGGTCACAATATGATGTGATCCATTGTTGTGTCATAGAATCCAAGTGTATGATTACTTTAGCAGTAATCCATACGTGATCCACGCATCTCGGGACGTCGCTGAAGGGATCTCTGGGTGCTAGCACTGAAGAGCCTTTTCTTGTGATGTCTGCCTTCGATCGCCTTGATCCGGTGGAGGATGATCTCTCTCTCTAAGATTGAGAGCATTCTTGGATCCGTTGTGCACAAACCCCCAAAAAATGGTTAGGCCAATGAGAATTATATAATTGGGATTTTAATTACATAGAATAATAAAATGAATTAATTACCCGAAATAATTTATTCATTTCATTTAATTCTTAGTAATACCCCATGTCTAATAATAACAGTTGACTATTATTATAACTTGACACATGCCCAACAAATTACATCTAATATTATTTAATTAAATAAATAAAATTATTTCTCATAAATTCCCAGAAAAAATACACAGCGTGTATATTTAATATACACGGAGTGTACTTTTATTTTTCTATTTTTATTTTTTTCCTTCACTACATTTATAAGACCTTGAATAATGGATATTTTTTTCTAAAATAAATATCACTACATTAATTGCTAATAAATATATTATTTTACCCACAATATATTCTCTCGAATAACTAGTGTCAAAATAAATGTGATCAGACATCCTTAAATAATTATTAAACCACAATCGGGAATAATCTTTATTTAACTTGTTAAATTAATATTTAACTGAGATAATTGGACACACTTAGTGTGTGACCCTCTAGGCCTCTTTCTCAGTGGAATTAGGAGGAGCCTGCCTAAAGTCCAAGGTTAGTATCTAGCAACATGCCAAGACACCCATAGATAATGAAGTTAATGCCGCAATGATGTGTCACCTCCTACGAATGCTTACTATGTAATATAATCCCTTTGTCTCGATATCTCAAATCAAACGGGTTGCATGCTAGTGCCATCAACCCATGTGCTCGATTACTCTTTCTTTGACTTTCCAGAATTGAAATCTCCCATTCCTTACTGTGGCCATGGATTTATTTAGGCTATATCAATTCCATCAAAGGGCTTGATATATCTACTTCCATTATGGATCAGAAGGGAAAAATCCTTTCTCACATTATCTATTAATGCAGTATCACTCGTGACGCACCCAACGTATCCTACCTCACTGAGAACAATGTGTCTTTATAGTTTTTGTAAATACTTCTAAGTTCATGATTTTTAATAACCATTAATAATAATCTTAAAGTATAAGGAACAATACACACGTTCGTAGATAGGAACATCCAATGACACTATAAAATGTGGATTTCCTACTGGTAGGTCTTGTTATCATAATATCCTCCTAGATATTACCAAGGGTTCACACCATGAGAAGGTGCCTCAAATTTTTATGATTCCTCACCCCTAATGTCCTATATTATTTGTTTATCTCAAATAATATCATCCGACCATAGAACATATATTTAAGAATAGTGTTATGTAACTTATAGGTTATCATCATAGAAGGGATCCGCTATGACCCTTTAATGCAACAACTATACTTAGGACATTATCACATGCATTGTCACGCAGAAGAAAAATCAAGATGTGATAAGGTATTTATTAATGAATAAAGTACAAAGTAGTTGGTTCTAGGCCACCAACTCCAACAATTCTCTAGGTTTTTAATTATTCTGTTATAATATACATCTATATAAGGATGATATGAAATTCTAAAACTCAATTATATACTAAGACCTTATTTAATATTTCACCATAACTTTGAGGTAAACCTCGTATATTGATTAGATATAATAAAATGTGGTACTACATGAACAATTACCACTTCCTTAATGTATATCCTGGAAATGTGATTCATAGTGAAGTATTCTCTGATAAAAATGATTTTTTATGACTTTGTAATGTGTTCAACTACTATCGATATGGAATTTCTCCCTTTATATATTTTGTGGAGTCTGATGATAAAATCCTTGTTAATGTTTTCCCATTTCCATTATGGTATGTGTAATGTTGGTAATATCTCTTTATAGTTTTGTCTCTCAGTCAAAACTTGTTGACATACAAATAACCTAGATATAAACTCTCCAATATCTCTCTTTATTCCACCCCAATAGAAATAATCATTCAAATCACTATACATATTTCTATTTCTAGAATGAATAGAGAATGAATAAATATGAGCTTCCTCTAACTGTTCCTTCTTCAAGTATAGTATGGATAGAACCCATCCACGGTTCTTGAACCTTATTATTCAATTATAGTTGAGGTAAAATTCATCATATTTTATGACCTTCTTCTGAAGCCCTATATAGTTCTTCTGGGACTCTTCAATCTTCACAGGCATAGATGGTTAAATAATCTTTTAAGAAAAATACTATTTTCCCCTTCATTAAATATCTCTATACCCATACTTTTAAATTCTGAAAATATTATATCTTTTGTGATCCTTATCAGGGATAATCTATCATGATCCTTTCAACTCAAAGTATCAGCTACCTTGTTCACCTTCCTAGGGTGCTAATATATTGAGATGTCATACTCCTTAATCATTTCTAATGATATTATCTGGAAGATATTCAAATCCTTTTGTATGAATATTTAATTTAAAAATTTATGATCAGTATATATATTACACATTTCTCAATAAGGACAATACCTCCTTATCTTTAATGAAAATATTATTATAGCTAACTCTAAATCACGAGTTGGGTAATTTTTCTCATAAAATTCAATTTTAATTAGGTATAAGTTATCACCATATCATTATACATGAGGAAACATCCCAAACCCTTCATTAATTCATTACTATAGATTACATAACCTTATTGACTGTAGGGTGTTGTAAGTAGAGTTTCATCGACTAGTCCTCTCTTCAGTTCCTTGAAAGTTTACTTATATTCATCCATAAAAAGGAATTTGGCTCCCTTTCGAGTTAACATGGTTAGTGGATTGGATATCTATGATAATTTTTGAAAAAATAATCAATAATATCAAAAAAAAACAAAGAAAACTATTGATCTCAGTAACCTTGGTCAGTCTGGGCCTATGATTAATATCCCCCTCTTTGATGGATCCACCAATATACCCTCAATTGTTATTGTGTGACCCAAAAATGAGACTTTTTAAAGACAAAATTCACACATAGTAAATTTTAAATACATATTATACATCTTGTGGGTCTTTAATAAAAATATCAAGTGATATTCAATCTCTTATTTTAAATTTGAGTATATAGTAATATAATATATAGATACTTCCACAAACTGATCAAAGTAATATCAAAAGACTATATTCATTAAATCCTTATAGATTTATGGGGAATTATTAAGACCAAATGACATCACTATATATTCATAGTGCCCACATGTTGTATGGAATGATTTATTGGTTATATCCCCTATCTTAACCCTCAATTGATGATATCCAGAATGATGGTAAATATTGGAAAAGTTTTGATCTCCATGAAGTTGGTCAAACAAATCATCAATATGAGGTATATGATACTTGTTCTTTCTTGTGATCATTCTTAGTTCTTGAAAATAAATAAATAGTCACATCGATCCATATTTATTCCTAAAAAATAACTAGTGTACCTTAGGATGATATACCTAGCCGAATGAATCCCTTATCATGATTCTCTTGGAGTTTTATCTTCAATTCATTCCACTCAATTTTTCTCATTATATAGAGATCCATTGAAATAGTTATAGAAAAAGGTATGATTTCTATTGATAAATAAATATATTTATTCAGGGGAAGACTAGAAAACTACTCCTGGAAGACATCTACAGACTCCCTTATAATAGGAATATCATTGATGATGATTTTATCCCAAAAAATCTGAGATAAAAACCCCTTTTGAATATGAATCAATACCCATTCAATAGATGTGATCTCCTTTAGAAGTTCACATGTATCATTACATTGATATAAGGTTAGAGGTTGGTTTGGAATGTCAAACATGATATCCCTTCCATGGAAATTAATGTGAGGTTTATACCAATAAATAAAATCCATGTCTAAGACAGCATAAAACGTAACCCGATGGAGGATAAAAAGATTTCCAAGAATCACATTTCCAAAAACTTCAACTAGGGGAGAATTGTATAATTGAGATGTGATCATCATACCATTATAGACTTTCACCACTAATTCAATATCTACTTATTGAAAAAATTAATTAACAACCCTTGGGTCTTTTCTAGATATAAAATAATTCATTTAACTAAAATAAAATAGGGAACTTCAATAATTGATCATAACTGTTACACTTAAAATTAATTATTCTATATTCAATACCATACTAAAAGAAAAATGGTTGGAATGAACACCAGGTATCATTTATCATAGTGATCATTCATGATTTTTTTATAAGATTTCTAAATAATGACACATTCCATTCAATATATGACACCTTAGGATTAACCTAGGTATTCATAGCCATTATTCAAATCCTTAATGATGGTTCATAAAAAGTTTTTGAATTTCCAAAACATATACCCCCTGAGTTTAAAACTAGGTGTATAGAAAGGCCCATTATCATTCTGTAGGAGACGATTGATTCAAAGTTCAGTGTACCCTTTTTGGAGTTATTATACATACGTACATTTATTCTTGGGCCACGTCCAGTTTTAGTATCTAAAAAGGAATGTAATTTCTTGGAAACTAATCATTGTATCCTTCCCAAAAATTATCTGAAATTTTCATATAAATTCACTTATCCTTAGATTTATCCTTATAAATATACTTATATATATTATTATATATATCTTTAGACATATCCTTAGTGATCTCACTAAATTTTTCTCAATGTATTTTCCAAAGGTTAAATAAAACTTTCTCAAATACCAACTTTAACAACCATATTTTTTGGTATATATATATCGTATATTAATAGATAAATATTAATTATATAAAAACAAGATCCATAGTAAAATCATATTGGTATAGTGTATTTGGAAACAAGGAAACACAATGAACTGGTTTAAAAGTAAATTACATTGTCTCCCACTAAGTTCTACATAGTGATAACACTTATAAATATCATAAATAATACTTTTCATCATAACACAGGGAAAGGAATCATAAGAATGTGTGAGCAAAGATTCTCAATAAGATTAAAAAGGGAGACATCAATTATCACATAAGCATAATATGATCATAATATTATGAGAACATGACCATCACATTTTTAAACCATGCTATCCATATCAAAGATCACAGTATTAAGTCATGGAATAAATCTTGGAATTTCATAAGACATGAATCATAAAGTAATAAAAGAAAATAATCCATGAGAACATAACATTGGAATAATACATAGATTTTTTTCATACACATAATAAATAAAAATCATTTCCATATTAGATTAGGATCATTTACAAGGCTATCAAGTTGAAGGGGTTCACTACCCAAACCATCATAGTAATCAAGGTTCACTTCAAAGACTATAATACTTCAAAATTACCCTTACCAAACTAGGTTCAACCCCTATTATAATCCAGGATATTTCATGAGATATAAATATTTACATAATACATTGGAGGGGGATATAGTTCCCACCCATCACATAATGAAAATGATAAATATGTGCGCCACAAGATCATAAAAAAATCATTATATCAGAACCCATGAAAAGAAATGCATTTCATAAACATTTCATCATGGAATAACCCATGGAAAGGAAATATGTTATATAAAGATTTGATAATTTAATCATAACAAAACCTATGGAAAATAAATAGGTCTCATAGACATTGAATCATTAAATCATAGTATAACTTGTGGAAAAGAAATGGGTTCCATTATCATATTTTCATCATAAACATAAAAAATCTAGGGAAATAATAATGAATGTATCATTCCATACTGTCCTTGATAAATCATAATAAACATCATATCTATTCATCCTATATGGAAAATGATTTTGAAAGATCCTTTGGAACATTTATTAAGGAAAATATAATTCCCATTTTGAAATCACTTCATTAAAATATATAAATTCACCAAATATTAAGGAAAGAATATTATTTTTAAAAAAACTTGATAGATTATAAATTAATCATCAAATAATTTAGTGTTCATGATGGTGGAATTTTTTTTCCATGCCATAAGTGTTAAAACAATTATTCCTTTCCCTTTTTAGGTAAAATTCCAAAGTACCTTACTTAGAAAATGACACGAAGATTCCCCTAAAACCATTTTTAAAAAATTAAAACATGGGTAAAAATGTATTTAAATAGTCAATATAAAATATCTAAAACATTATTCAAAACATTTTTATAAAAAAATTGATATGGAAGAGAAATTAATTTTGACTGAAGAGAGAAATGATGTCATCTTTCTTAAAAAAATATTTTTTTCTATTTAGTTCTTAAAGATAGAAAAATGATTAGAAAAATGTATTCTCAAGAAATAATGGGAGGTTAATATAATTCATGATTTTTTTAAGATATATCATAATATTTGATCATCATGAACTTAATAAAAAACAACCCCGATAAACAATTAAATTGTAACAAAAAACCTTTACCTCTTTTATAACTTCTGAATCGTAATCCCCATGAAATAAGAATCCTTATATGCATATTTATATCTCCATAATTTTTAATAGTATAAAATAAAATACATTAATGGGAGGTATTTACACCACATGGGAAGAAATAAGTGGTGTTTAAGGCATGTATCCCATAAAAACAAAAGTGAGATGAAAATCCCTTACTTGCTTTGGTGACTTCTAAATCATAATTCCCATGAAAGAATAATAATAAATGAATAATTAAATATCATTAGAATGGATAAATTCATGATATAACATGTTAAAGGTGCTTTATATACACCTTATAAAATAATATAGGGTCAAAACATAACATAATTCCCAAATAAGACAATTTGGGACAAAAATCACTTGCCTCAAGTCTCGTATTTCATCATAAATGTTCAAAAATCACATATAAAAAATATAATTTTATAATATATATATTACAGAACCATAATCATATATATCATACCATACAAGATTTTCTTATGGAATTTTATTACTCTTTTATTAACAACTTCCATGTTACCCTGAATGGCCTGAAAGCCTTCATTTTTATTGATTTTTGATCACCCCCATTTCAAGGGATGAGAGGGAACCCTTACAAGGCCCGTAGGCTCAGAGATTACATGGATCATAGGCTTAAGAGATTACATGACCTGAAGGTCTTAGGGAATTCAACCAGACTATCTACAAGGAACTGCCCCTCCCCAGCATCTGCATCATGATAGTAGCTCTCCACCTTTGCATGGCCGTCTGGCTAGGATTCCTGTGCAAGCACAAGCTGATCCCGATGGCATAGACATACCTTCTCATTCTGACAAATCCATTTGGATCCGCTCTGGTGAGTGCACCTACTCTGAATCCTCTTCTAGGGATGCTCCTTTTTTTGTAGTGTGTTAGGGGAAACTGCATGTGGCCTGAAGGCCTTAAGGTGGCCCGAAGGCCTTAAAGGTGGCCCGAAAGCCCTACTAACCCGAAGTCTTGGGTGGCCCGAAAGACTTAAGGACTCCAAACCCAAACCGGTGGCCTAAGGTGAATAGTTCTAGCTACTACAATACCGAACAATACCTGCTACAGTAACTGCTATAGTGCCTTCTACAGTACCCGCACAATGTACAGTTCTACTACAGTACCTTTATAGTGTATAGTTCTGCTATAGTACCACACAGTGTACAGTACTGCTACATTACTTCTACAGTGCCTGCTACAGTTCTGCTACATTACTGCTACTGCCCCCCCAAAAATATGCCTCTACCTGATTTTGAACCTAGGTCTTGTGGATTCACTTAAGGATACCTCACCAACTAGGG
Source organism: Viscum album (assembly GCA_963277665.1). Lineage (NCBI taxonomy): Eukaryota > Viridiplantae > Streptophyta > Magnoliopsida > Santalales > Viscaceae > Viscum > Viscum album. The sequence continues at coordinate 2,111,982,307 of OY728125.1, read as the reverse complement.
TAAGGCTCATGTGCAATAATTTCCATGTTAAAATCATGTTTCCGGTAATAACTACATCGTTTTCCATATATGTTTTGGTTTGATAATTTTAGTAATTTTAATTTGATCATGGATACATCATATAATTTTTTTAACCAAGTTGTAAATATAATATATATTAATTAAACATTAATTTATAGTAATCCGTAAAATTTATAGATTGGAAAATGAATTACACCATTTTTAGAGATAATAGATCGTACATACGCATTAATTCTTTTTTTTCATTTTCTCATTGGATTGAATGAAATAAAGGTAAATAATATATAAGAATTAAAGAATAATTTATATGTCATATATATATATATGTTATATATTAATTAAATATATACTTATTACCATCTATTTCCAAATAAAATAAAAAATGTACCACATCGCTTCTTGGAGGTAGTATTCCACATGTATGCACGAGCAACTTTATCATTTTACAAAATATTGGAAGTTAAGAAGGTGGATGTGATATTATAATTCTAAAAGTATAATTATTTCATAAATATAATATACATATAAAAAATCCATAATTATATCCATCCATGAGATTCTGTGATGGAAAATGAATTACATCGGTTCATGAGATAGTGGTAAGATGTACCCACGATCGACCGTTTAATATCTCATTTGATGTAGAAGTAGAAGGATATAGGTTATGACATTAACATAATAAAATATCTATATGGGAGATAATTATATTATTATACCATTATATTTGAATAATATTTGAAGAAGGTGAAAGAAGAAAAAAAAATAAAAATGCTCGGTTAATAATGATACCACGTCTCCGAATAACCTTCTTTGGTTAGAACCAATAACATTATTTGTATGGTTTTATAATAAAAATAGTATCTCAATAATATGGGTGATAATTAAACAATTTATTTTTTTAGGTATTTTGTAGAACCAAAATTATATATAATTGTGAATAGGAGAGGATAGGGGGATTCCTTTTATGAGTGGGGGAGAGGGCACACTTGAAATTTTTGAAAATGAAAGATTATTACCATGTTTTAAACATGAAAAAGGATCCAAAGTGGACCATTAGAAAACCATATATGACATAAGGTAAAAATATGTCCATGAAATTTAAATTTAATAAGTTTATATTAAATTTTAACCCTTATCTTTTTAGTTTAATTCCACCGTAAACCTGTTTCAACCCTAACCACAATAATTAATTTTTACTCTTTTTACTATTAATTATGATGAAAAATTAAGTTTATATTACTATATAATGTTTATTACTGTGATTATAAATACAAAAACAATTTTTCCAAATTTAATTCACATAATTGGTATAATTTAATTTAAAGTTAAACCCCAAGACACAACAAAAAAATGTTTTCCATATTTTTATAACTATAAAAGGTTTTAATATTAAATTTCAATATCAAATTGATTATAATGTCCTAAATTAGATTAATTATCATATAATTGAACTAATTATACTTTTAATCCATTTTAAAATAGAATATAACATTGTAAATTATTTAAATGAAAAGGATGTTTTCAATAAAAAACTGATATTTTTCACTATTCATTATAAATTAATCTTCTTATAAAATAATAAAAAATTCACCCATGGATAATTTTGATATGTTGATTAAAAAAATTAAGTTAATTTTATAAAATAAATGTTATAAAAGTGAAAAAATTTAATTGTATTATTTTTTCAAAAAAAAAACATTAAAAATCCTTTTTAGAGAAATGTATTTTTAAAGAATATAAATATTTACTAAACAATGAGTGATTATTTATAGATATATTTTATTTATATAAAATATTTATACTTAATTTTAAAAAATATAGTTACTCCTACTCATACTGCACATTTTAACGTAGAGGTTTTAATAGTCATGTTTAAATAATAAAATTAATAGTTTATTGCGGTTTATTAAAACACTGTGTTGGGTGTAAGGAATGAAATCAAAGAAATTAAATTCATTCAAAAAAAATATTTCATAAAATATTAGGGCGTTACAATTAGATCAATTATGAATCATGTCATATATAATGTAATGTTTTTTACTCAATTTATCTTCATTGAGACATGTTTTAATATTTTGTAGCAATTTATTACTTCTAAGGTGTTTCTAATACCCAAGAATGTATTTAGGAATAATCCAAAATTTAATGAAATGGATTTATATAACCATATTATTTTCATTATTTGAATGAAATTCTATTAAAAATCTAAAAAAGTCATCAGGGTTCTTGGTCTTGATTATTTTTCATTGAGTCATGTTTAATGTTGTCCAACTATTTAACTTTATGAGGTGTATATAATAATCCTTTGAAATTTGATTCAAGTAATCCTACTTATATTCTAGTACATAAAGTTACAATTTATATTATGTCATAAAAGGTATTTTAATTTGAATTTTTACAATGTGGAAAGGGTTTGTTATCTCAAATTTTCCTCTTTGGGACATATGTTATGTTATACACCAATATTATTTTATGAGGTTTATATATTTTCCTATTTAAATATATAATCATGAATTTCCCTATGGTCATGGTTTTTAAAGACTTGTTTGATGTTATTTATTTCATGGGGGCCAGAAATCAAATTTAACCAAAAAAGTAATGGTTTTATGTTACAATCTCATTTTCATCAGGATTATTTATGCTTAATTTATGAATATGAAACTATTTAATCGATATCTTCAAAACCTTATGTATTTTATTCTCACAATGTTATTATTTAATATGATAAGTTTTCTTTCATTTTTTTCTCTTTATGTACCCAAGAGATGAAATAATTTTTTAATGGAAAACTAACTTAATTTCTCTCCATTTTTAGGAATCTATCCTTAAATGTCTTTAGTTTCATTATAATTTCTATCAAAAATGTTTTTAAAATTATAAAAATATTTATTAGATTCATTTTTACCCATGTTTAAATTTTTATTCAAAAAATTTAATGGAATCTTCTTATCATTTTCTAAAAGATCTACTTTTTTGATTTTTACTAAAAATGGGAAAGTAATTTTTTGTTTTAACATGCACCATAAGAATGGATTTCCTTGCCATTATGAATAATCAATTCCTTGAAACTCATTTTATAATTTTTATTTTTTCTTTTCAAATAAACTATTTCCCTTAATATTTTATAAAGTTTTATATTTTAAATAAGTGATTTTAAAATTAATATGGTATTTACCTCAAGAAATGTTCTATTGATATTTTAAAAGTTTTTTTCATCTATAAAAAGTTAATTTGGTGTTTTTTATGATTTACTAAGGATATGATTCAATTTTACCATATTTATTTTTTCCCTAAATAATTTATTACTATAATAATGATATGTTTACGAAACCCTTTTTCTTTACATGGGTTAATCATTGGTGTAACGATAAATGTTTTCATGATCTTATGTAGTATATATAAATTGATTAAAATTATATGATGGGTGGTTCCATCAGAAACCAAGGATGATTGGTTCTATTATAAACAAATTATGGATTTTTTCATTATAAACCAAGTGTGGGTGGTTCCATTATAGACCTCCAATGCATTGGTTAATGATGATAGAGTGTACAAACTCCTAAAAAATAATAACGTTAATAAACTATTAAGAGATGATTGAATTTACTAGATGGAAGTTAATTCTAAGAGATAATTGGAAATGAAAATGGAGGCATTTTAATTATTGTACTTTTTCCACAATAATAATATAGGGAATGAAACTTGACCCAGGAAGTTATTTTCTATGCTTATTTGAACTCAAAAAACTTATGTTTTACTCTTATGACATGTTCTCATTACCCATGATTAATAATTAATGATTCCACACTCTTATTTCCTATGTATTTTAATTGAATAATATTTATTATATTATTCATATTCAAATATCATTGACATAATTGGGTATGATTATTTTATGATTTTGTAAGAACCCAGTTCTTCATTTGAGGTACAAATCATTCCTTTTTAGTTTGTACTTAAGGAAATGGAGGAAAAAGAGGTCAAGGGCTGGCTGTAGGCCTGTTACACGACGTAACTGAGTGTTACATGTCATGTCCTTTAAAGAAAATTTCTTGTAATATGGGAACATGACATGTACTTCCCAGTACATGCCATGTAATGGTCTGTCCAGGATCTATACAGACACAATGTGTAGTTTCCAGTACATTCATTGTAATTCTTTTGTTAAATCAGGAAATAGAATCATTTTTTAAGAACATACAGAACTCACGCCCCTTTGAAGAACGACACTCCTAAGAGATCCAAGGATATGGGGCCTCCCATTTCGTCGTCTGATCTCTGATTCGAACACTATCATATGTGTTGGATTCCCCTTAGAAATCTCAAAATTCCTCTTGATTCGTTCTTTATGATTTATTCTCTCCACCTAGTTATCTAGGCTTGATCATTTATTCTCATTTTGTAGGTATACTCCATTATAGGTTGAATTAGAGGCCAATTCTAGACGAAGAGAGTCATATTATCAAGAGGTTGGTGGTCTCATTACTTTCATTAATTATCAAGTTGAATATATGTGTCGAAGTGCCGTACACCCATTATTAGGGTGACACCTTGAATTTTTATTTTCTTTTTCTATTTGCTATTGTTTTTAGATAATTGGTTAAGGGTATTAATGCTTTTTTAGGTTTGTTTACCTTGATTAAGGTCCACCGCATGGGTGCGTTTCCTGTGAATGACTATTTATGGATATTTGGACTATGATGCCTATGAGTCATTCCTTTATTTCCCTTTTTGGGTTTTTTAGAATGAGGTTGATTAAATTCTAAGCCATGTAATAGTTTAATTTAATTTTTTTTCTTGTGAGATGAATTTCCCATGTGATTTATTGATGTTAAAGCCATGTAATAGTTTAATTTACATGTGTTTCTTCTTATATAAAATGATAAAGGGGTAAATAGAAATGGGAAATCCATAGCCTCAGGTTAAAAGGAAAGTTTGAGATCATATGATTATTGCACCTTATACATTGGGTAAACCATGACCTTAGTAAAAATACAACATATAGAACCAAGAGGGAATTATCATGACAAGTCATGAGCGAGCCATGGATGTAGTGGTCGGGCTCATGGATATGTTACATAAATGTCGAGAAAACCTTGAATCCAATGAGGGATTCCAAGGATAGTCTCTATTGGTATCTATTTATATGTCATGAGTTAACATTTACTTATAATTTGAATATCAAATATAATGACTTATGACATGTTTTCCAAGCCAAAGCACAATCTTGGATTCAGTCTTCACTTATACTTGTTTAAAGGGTCTTTTGAGACATATGCTAAGATTACTTTTTTATAGGGATTTTATGGACTAGGAATAATCCCAAGAATTATATAATTTAATTTAATTGAATTTATAATGAACATAAATGAATGTAAATGGAAACTAATACTTGTAAGACTGTTTACTTTTGAGTACTTCCTAGTTTACTACTTTTCCTATTGCACATTGCCTATTATATATACTCAATAATAGATTGGAACAAAACTTGGGTGGTTCCTACTAGGATTTAGTCTCACACCCTATTTGGGTCATGTTTTTGGGACCAAATAGATTATGTTTTTTCATGTGTCGATAAGGGTATGAACCCTTATACAGGTACTTGATTGTTGTTTAGGAGCATGGGAGCATGAGACCCAACCGAGGCTTGTGATGATTCTGAGTTTCTTTTGTTTATTTTTGTACCGTTGGTACTTATATTTTTTACTACTATAGTGTAACCTATTTTGGATATTTCCTAGAACATGTAACATGAAACATCATATTTTTATGTTATGACATCTGGTTATTTATATTACCAGTCTTTTGCTTTTTTAGTTTTGTTGTATGTTATTATTTCTTCTTCTATATTTTTATTATTTCCACTATGTTATACTCTTCTAATGAGGGTATAGTCTCCCCACGATCATCATCTAGGCCCTCACTGCTAGTCGGTATCCTCTGGAATTTAGGGAGATACGTTTGAGGCCATCTGGCCAACCGGGCTCGGAGCACTATCAGGTGGAATCCAGACCCAGGATGTTACAAAGTGGTATTAAAGGAGGTTTTTTTCTAGTTTGTATTACTATTTATAAACATTATATATTAATAAAAAGTGAATGAAGTTAGGTAATAAATTTTTCCTGTGAGTATCTACCCCTCATATAGGGAAAATCGAAATGGCCTCGAATTGAATTGTGATTTTTGGGGTTTCATCTATTAGAATTGATTTGATTTCACCATTGGGTGATGCACTTGTATTGTGATATTATTATTGATATCATGTGGTTCTATTTTTTGAAATATGATGATATTAGGGTATTCCATATCATTCATCATATATGCACTTGTTAGAAATCACATTCCATGCATTCTTGTCATGCCATTTAAAGAGCATTAGTGATTGCATGCTGTTCTGATAGATTTCATGCTAGATATTCATGTTTTTGTGATATGTACTATGATAGATATGTATTATGTTGTGATAGGTTTATTGGTATGTATTATGGTTATAATTGGATGGATTCTAAACTCTGGTCCTTAAGTTGTATGGGCCCTCTTGGATCAGAATTTGGTGGATCATGGTTCAACCTTGTATAAAATCATGATATGATATGTTATATATGGATTCAAAACATTTATTTGCGGGGAGTATTCCCCCCACAAATTGTAATTTGGAATACTATTGTTTTACTTTTAAAAATGGGGGTTTTGAGGAAGTTTCAGAGGTTTAATTCATGTAAACCCATACAACAGGACATGTGATGCTATGAACACACGCCCTGTGTTCTTAAATTCTAGAAGAAAATGTTTCATAAGTACACACCATGTACTATGTGTACACACCATGTTGAAAGTGACCATGTATCCAGCCCTGTGAAGAATAACAGAGAATAATGATTTTGGAAAAGTACACATCTGTGTACTTTTGGTCTCACCATGTAGCCTTACCCAGACAGACCCCATGTGAATTTAGCCATGTACAAGTATATACCCAGGAGGGGGGAAATTGATTATATGATGTGTAATGGACTAACACAACGTGTACCTAGGGTGTTTACATGCCCAGACCATTAGGATTACATGACCATGTGATAGATTAAGTATACATTCCATGTATGGTTTCTACACACCGTGTACTTATCTTTGTTAACTTTTCATAATTTTATTCTCCTATTTAGTTCTTGCGTCATTGAACTTCAAACCCTAATAATGAACTTGAACTGAGGTGTGTTCTTGTCCTTGTAGAGTCATTCCTCTATGAATACCTCCAGTTGTATGCCAGGAGAGTGGAAATGGTCATATTCTGGAGGTGGTGGGCCATGGGCTACCAGTGGATCCTCTATTCATGCCAGTTGCACCACCAGCTATTATACCAGATGTTGGTGTTGATGCATAGTTTCATGAAGGCTTTATGAGGTTCATTAAAACCTTTTAGGGAGAACCACACCCTACCAAATCTATGTAAGAGCTAATGAGAGTGTTCCAATAGCAACATCTGCCCATGTTTTTAGGGGATAGAGAACCGTAGGCTGCAGATTCATGGTTGGATTCCATGTTATCAATCTTTTAGCACCTGGAGAATCCTCCTAAGTGGAGGTTAAATCTTTCTATATATATGCTGTGTGATTGTTCCAAAATATGGTGGGGTGTTATCACTCAGATAGAACATCATCAGGATATGTCTTGGGAATATTTTCATACATTCTTCTATGATTAATTCAATCCCAAGACACTGGGGGCTAACAAAGCCCAATAGTTTATACATCTAGAGAAGGGTGATTTATCAGTTATGAATTAACCGACCCGCTTTACCGAGATTTAACACTTCACACCCATTTTGATGGGTGATGGTCTGTCAATGTCTGGGTGTTTTGAGGATGGTCTCAAGTAAGATATCCGATCGCAGGTAAATATAATTCAGCTGGCTACTATATCTGCTATAGTAAATTAGGTGCTGATTACCGAGTGTAATCTGAGATAATATGGATGTACGAGCTAAGGCGGTTTGACACTGAGATCTGGTACTGTTTCGAATAGTTGCAGGAAGCATCATCTGGATCCTTCTTGTGGTGATTATAGTAGTTATAACATATCTTTGGGTAAACAAGTGAGGTGATATCAGTGTGGAAGAGTTGGGCATACAATACCACATTTTCAGATGGACCCAGTCAAGTGCCAGTGTTATGGCAATATGGTCCATCTACAATGCTTCTGTAGGATGTTTCCACCAATCTAGTGAGAGAGGATCTACACTGACTCTGTATTCAGAAGCAGGGTCAGTATTCTCTCACCAGTCAGGGGACTGGAATGTATTAAGCTATTCAGGCCAAGTTGGTGATCGTGGATGTGGTAGCCAGAACCTAGGTTTGTATCGATAGCAGGTTGGATCAGCTCAGGGTATCCAGACCATGTCACATGGCCGCAGTATAGGTCAGACTTATGTAGTATGAAAAAACCAACATGATTAGGATCCAAAACCTTCTACTATCAGAGGTACTATTCTAGTCACCTCCATTTTAGCTTCTGCACTTTTTTATATTGGGGTTTCACATTATTTTATATCTATGCTTGTTTTGGAGATCGTTGAGCTCAGTATTTTTAGTTATCATGATGTTATAAAGCTGGACACTCCATTAGGGATTAGAATAGTAGGTGTGTGTCAGTACAAGGAGTTCCTCCTTGAGGTTGGTGGGTGTCACTTCTTATGGGACCTCTATTTCTTTGAGATGAAAGGTTTTTATGTCATTCTCTGAATGGATTGGTTGGTCTCCGTTCAAGATTTTATCAATTTCTATCATCATAGGGTGAGTTTTCCATCACTAGAGGGTAGATAATTTCAACAAAAAGGTGAATGGGATGTCCCGATGAGCCGAGATGGACTAGAGCATCGTGTTTTGGGTGGGATGATAGCCCATATTATGAGTTTATATCTAGATGACCAGGGAACATGTTAGATGATTTTCCCTTCAATAGTTGATCTTATTAAGGATGTCTTCCTGAATTAATTTTTAGGCCTACCTCTAGTGAGAGAGGTAAAGTTCTCTATAAATCTAGTTCCAGGAGCTACATTGATATCCATTCCTCCTTATAGAATGGCTATGACTGAGTTACAACAGATCAAGAAGTATCTATAGGATTTGGAGGCTAAGGGTTTAATTCAACCCAATGCTTATCCTTGGGTTTCGCTAGTCCTTTTAGCAAAATAGGTAGTCGGTACCCTCATGCTATGCATGGATTACCGGAAATTGAACTAGTTGATGGTTAAGAACTTATATCCTCTACCGCAAATAGATGGTCTTTTCTATCATCTCCAAGGATCTTGGGTATTATATAAGATTGATTTGAGATCCGTTTATCATCAATTGTGTGTTAGATCATCATACATACCTCATACAACCTTCCAGAGCAGGTATGGTTTATATGAGTATCTTGATATGTCATTCGGTATCACGAATTCACCAGCGGTTTTCATGGCACTGATGAACCGAGTTTTCTATCCTTATCTTGACTTGTTCGTTATGGTTCTTGTGGAAGATATCTTGGTGTATCCACATAATCAACATGACCATGACACACATCTTGAGATCATTTTGAGTACACTGAGAGAGAAATAATTATACGCCAAGATCACAAAATTCCACTTCTGGATGGATCAGATTCACTTCCTAGGTCACGTTATCTCAGAGACAGGAGTATCAGTTGACCCAGAGAAAGTGAGAACAATAGTCTCCTGAGAGCAGCCCAAGAACATCTTTGAGTTATAGAATTTCTTGGGGTTTTCTAGTTACTATAGGTGTTTCATATAGTATTTCTCACATTTAGCATCACCGTTGTTGGGCCAGACTAAAAAGGGTGCAAAGTATGTATGGGAATATTCCTATGATATGGACTTTTAGGAGATGAAAGGGAGATTGACTTTGACACCAATATTGATTTTTCCTGAGCTGGGAAGAAGTTACACTGTGTACTATGATGCATCAAGTATTGGTCTAGGAGTAGTTTTTATGGTGGGGGATTGAGTCATTGTGTATAGATCTCTGCAGTTAAAGCCTCATGGGGGGAATTACCCGACGCACGATCTCGAGTTAGCTACAGTTGTTCATACTTTATGTTATTGGAGACATTACTTACCAGGAGAGAATTTTTTGGTACAATGGACCAAAAAATCCTCAAGTACATATTTACATAGCATGATCTGAATATGAGGAAGCGAAGGTGGGTTGAATACCTTCAGTACTTCGACTTCGAGCTTGACTACATGCCTAGGAAAGGAAATGCAGTGGATGATGCTTTGAGTAGGAGGACTCAGATAAAAGCAATGCAACAGACAAGTAGTTAGTGGAAACTTATGGAATTATTCTCTGAGATGCACTTGGAGGTTAATGATAGGAAGTGCCAAATGTTTCTTTCACCCTTAGCTATTACCTCTACCCTACCAATGGAGTGAAAATGAGGCAGCTATCAGATTCTGAAGGCCTAGTTCTACGAGAGATTATGTCTGGTGAGGACCATCCTCCTAGTTAGAAAGTGGGTGATGATGAGATCCTGCACGTGCATGGATGTGTTTGGGTTCCCATGGATATATGTGAGGAGTTTATGTGGGATTTTCACACTTTATCTTGGGAAGTACATATCGGGGTCACCAAGATGTACCGTGAATTACGTTTTTAGTATTGGTGGCTGAGTATGAAGATATAGGTAGCCGTTTTTGTTACGAGGTTCTCCACCTGTCAGTAGGTGAAGATAGAACATCAGTAATCAGCTAGGCTTTTACAGTAGTTACCTATTATGGAGTAGAAATGGGATGATGTCAAAATGGATTTCATGACCGGTTTACCGAGGTCTCTTATAGGTAATGATGTTGTGTGGGTTGTTTTTGATAGGATTACGAGGGTCACTCATTTCTTTCTGATCAAAGAAACTTTCAGTGTGGATGATCTCGGGAGGTTGTATATCCAAGAGTTTGTATGAATACAAGGTTTCTTGCGGTCTATCTTTTCAGATAGGGATTCCCATTTTATATCTTGTTTTTGGAAGAGTTTTTAGAGGGAGTTGGGTATATAGGTTCTTCTAAGCACATCATACCACCCTCAGACTAATGGTTAGTCAGAGTATACATTACAGGTTCTAGAGGACATGCTGCAAGCATGCGTCTTGGATTTTGGGGGCTCTAGGGAGAAACACATTCCCCTAGTTGAATTTTACTACAATAATATTTATCAGGCGAATATATAGATGGAACTTTACATGGATTTATATGGTAGGCCATATCATTCTCCCTTTTCCTGGTTAGAGGTAGGTGATGCAGCTTTACTAGGACTACATCTCCTGCAGGAGACTTCTGAGAGGGTCCAATTGATTCAGAAGTGAATTTCCACTGCACAGTCTCATCAGAAATATTATGATAATCTCCAAAAAATGACCTATAGAGATTGAGGTCGAGGATCTGGTTTTCTTGCATGCTTCACCGATGTTGGGACACATGTGGATCGAGAGTCAGAGTAAGATTTCACTGAGATATGTCAGGCCATTCGAGATTCTAGAGAGATTCGGGTCAGTTGCCTATTGGTTGAAGTTACCTCAGAGGTACCAAACCATGAACGACGTCTTCCACATATCTCAACTATTCCTCTATCACTAAAAATCATCTAATGTTTTTTAGTCCTAGGATGTTGGGATTTAGGTTGATTCATACTTTGAGGAGAATCTGACATGTATAGTTGATAGGAGCAAAAAGGTTCTTTGAGTCCAGTCAGTTCCTCTAGTATAGGTGATATGGAAGAATGGACATTTATAGGATGATACCTGGGAGTGAGAGGCTGACGTACATGATCAGTGGCTAGAGTTTTTTTTAGAAAAATCCTGTCCACCCTTGAAAGGGAAATTCAGGGAAGAATTTATTTAAGGGGGGAATTTTGTAAGAAATTGGTTCTTCCTTTGAGGTATGAATCTTTCCTTTTCAGTTTGTACTTAAGGAAATGAAGTAGAAAAAGGTCAAGGACTGGATGTAGGCCTATTACACAACTTTAATTGGTGTTACACGATGTAACTGGGTGTTACATACCATGTCCTTTAAAGAACACACTGTGTAATATGGGAGCATTCCTTGTACTTTCCAGTATATTCCATGTAATGGTCTAGCCAGGATCTATATGGACACAACGTTTAGTTTCAAGTACACACCATTTACTTTTCTTTTTTTTCATTAAATCAGGAAGTAACATCATTTTTTAAAAAAAATACTAAACTCACCCCTCTTTGAATAACATTGCACCCTGGTGATCCAAGGATAGGGTGGCCTCTTGTTTCGTCATCCGATCTCCAATTCGAACACCATCAGATGCATTGGATTCACCTCAGTAATCTTTGGATTCCTCTTGAGTTCTTCTTCATGATTTCTTCTCTCCACCTAGTTATCAAGGCTTGAGAATTTATGATCGTTTTGTAGATCTACTCCATTCTAGGTTGAATTAGAGGCCAAAAATATATAAGGAGAGTCATTATAGCTTAAGGTAGGTGGTTTTGTGCCTTTAGTTAATTATCAAGTTGAATATATGGGTCAGAGTTCCTCACACCACCAAATATTTTATTTTAATTTTCTAAAATCCACTTTATGGGTTAGTGGTAACCACAGACGTCAAAATTTAAAACAAAAAAAATTCCAAACATCAACAAACAAGAATTAAACACTATTACCAGATCAAAAAGATGAAGTCCATCTAAATATTACGAGTCTTCCAAATAAAATCGTCACTTTCGTCTTCCCAGCATAGTCATCATCTTCTCAACAACATCAAAGGCAATTTTCAAAATTTAGAAAACAATCAAACATCAGCATACCACCTAAAGCACATCAATCCTTTTTCCATCAAAATAGAACTCGAACCATATCTCCATTGGCATAACCTTCTAAAAATACCAAAACCTGCTCAAGCTTCTTCAGCTCTTACGAAAAAAATGGTCTTTGGCCTGATGATTACAAATGATATTTCCATGCCAGGTCATGATTAATAAGGCATTTCTGCATTTATTCAGAAAATTGTGGGGGGGGGGGGAGAAGAGGCTTAGGTCTGGGCCTTCAGGGGACACTAGGTCTTATTTATCAACCTCCACTTGGACCTCCGAATGATCCAGGTGGGTGGAAGTTGAGTCGGGTGTGTTACTCTTGGTCGCTTGAGCCGTTGAATCCAAATGCACGGGTAAAGCAGAAGGAATAAGGGTAGCTTTACCCTCAAAAAAAATTGGGTCCGAAGGAACAGGAGCTTCCACCTTGCCAGTGCCTTTCATGACTCTAATAAAAGGGTCCAAATTCTAATTAGAATATGATTTTCTACCTTGCTGAGACCACACAACCTCTTCACTATAATATGCTGCTTCTTCCTTTTGCAAAGCAGAATGGTCCTTTTATAAATCCCTTATTGTATATGTTTTAATAAGGGATTTATTTTTCATGAGATAACCTTTGCCGGAAGATATTGTAACTGGAGGTTTGGGTAAATGAGAGTAGTCTTTTCGAGTCCGCAACCTCATCACATGTTGAATGAATCCCTCTAAGTCTATAAGAACCTTCTTTCTCTTCCTGGTAGAGGACTAAATGTAGTCATCCTCTTGTTCCACTTCCTTGTTCTCAGTAGATTGTGTACCTATGTTAGAATCCATCTCGGTATCGAATTATTCAATGTTACCTCTCTGAGAAATATCCCCTTTGTGGCATGTAACATCATAGTTCCCTACTTCAAATGGAATTAAGTAACCTTCACCCAACACTGCAAACCTATTCAAGGTTCCAACTCTAGAGGAGTTTCCCTTAAGTTTCCTACTAGCCTGTCCCATGTCCATCTTTAAATCATCAAGTTTGGAGGGTCCCTTGTTTCACCTTGTGTTACCATCAGACAAGCACAAGTCGACAACTGGGGGAGTTACCTTAGTCCTTTCATGTTTGATTTCATCTGAAATGTCTTGGTTCACAGTTTCCACATAAGAAGGTCAGATGAATTCCCTTTGAACATTTCCCTTAGGCTCCAGACTTTCTGAAACAACAATCCCCTTTCCCATAAAATCCACAATTTGTAGTGAGACATCCTCATTCAGTGGGTTCAAAATAATCAGAGTAGAACCCCTACACCAACATCTCTATGCCTAATGTCCTTAAAAGAAACAAGAGAAGCAATAGGGAATCCATGACTCATAAATAATTGGTTGTTTATGTATGTACTCTCCCACAATCTCGATCCAGAGGAAATCAAAAGTTGGTTTTGATATGTCAAACTCAACACAAATATGTGGCTCAATGGGATGGTAGACCTCTTGGGTTATGAGATTCACAAGCAGAAACCGACCAACAAGATTACCTAACATCTGAAAAATAGTGGGGTTTTGGAAAGAGAGAGGAAAACTGAGAAGATGAATCCAAATCACCGTGGTATCTAGATCATGATTCATGTGACTAGAAAAGGACTATATGAGGAGGGTAAAATGAAAGCGGTTGATGGAGAGTGAGCCACTGGACCACACCAGAGCCAGGTCTTCATTCGAGGAGAATCGAATCATAATATTCCAAGAATCAAGCAAGACAAACACCACTCATTGATGGAGACCCCACTGCGTGTTAGAATGTCTATTTATGATATCCACAGAAGGCCTTCAGCAACCAAAGTGGGAAACAAGGTGATCTTGTGCTAGGAAGAAGCTTCTAAGAATTCCTCGAGGGAGATCAAAAGCGATGACCCTACATTTGCAAAGCTGGGGACCTTTGGGGAAAAAGCAATACCAAGGAAGGCGGGGAGAATCCCCAGGTTGGTAAAAGGGACAAAACACTGGGAAGGGACTTCAAAGAACGGTGGGGAAAAATCTGTTCCTTCCTCCCCCTCCAGCGGGGGAGGAATCACGAAGTCGTCCAGTACCGGTGAAACCCTAGGGATCCCCAAAGCTCAGCGAAAATGAGTGACATACACCCATTATTAGGGTGTCTCCTTGAATGAATATTGTTTTTTATATTTCCTATTGTTTTTAGGTAATTGGTTTAGGGTTTTAAATCATTTTTAGGGTTGTTTACCTTGACTAAGGGCCACTCCATGGGTGTGTTTCCCACAAATGACCATTTATGGCCATTTTTCCTAGGATTCCTATGAGGCATGCCTTGAATTTCCTTTTTGGGTTGTTTAAAATGAGGTTGATTAAATCCTAAGCTATGTAATAGTTTAATTTACATGTTTTTCTTGTGAGATGAATTGAACATGTGATTTATTAATGTTAAATCCATGTAATAGTTTAATTTACATGTGTTTCTTCTTATATAAAATGATAAATGGGTAAATAGAAATGGGTGAGCCATAGCCTCATGTTAAAAGGAAAGGTCAGGATCATATGATTATTTCACCTTATACCTTGGATGAACCATGGCCTCAGTTAAAAGACCAAAGATGGACTTAAGAGGGTATTATCATGATAAGTTATGAGTGAGTCATGAATGTAGTGGTTGAGATCATAGAGACTTTATATAAATGTCGAATGAACCTTGAATCTAATGAGGGATTCCAAGGATGGAATCTATTGGAAGCTATTTACATGTCATGAGTTAAAATTTACTTATAATTTGAATATTGAATTTAATGACTTATGATGCATTTTCCAATCCAAATCACAAGTTTGGATTCGGTCTTCACTTATACTTGTTTAGAGGGTATTTTGAGACATCTGTTGGGCATACTTTTGTATAGAGATCATTGAGCCTAAGAAGGATCCCAAGACTTATATAATTCAATTTAATTTAATTACTAATGAACATAAATGAATGTAAATGGAAACAAATACTTGTATAACTTTTTTTACTTTTGAGTACTTCCTAGTTTAATTCTTTTCATATTGAACACTACTTGTTATATATACTCACTGATAGATTGGAACATGCCTTGGGTGGTTTCCTACTGGGATTTAGACTCAAAACCTGTTTGGGTCATGTTTTTGGTCCCAAATGTATTATGTTGTTACAGGTGTTGATAACAGTAAGAACCATTCTATAGGTACTTAATTGCTATTTAGAAGCAGGGGAGCATGGGACCAAGTCGTGGCTTGTGATGCTTCTGAGTTTTTTTGTTCCTTTTTGTACTGTTGGTACTTATATTTTGTAATACTATAGTGTAACCTATTTTGGATATTTCCTCGAACATGTAACATGAAACATCATATTTTTATGCTATGACATCTGGTTATTTATATTATTAGTCTTCTACTGTTTACTTATGTTGTATAGTATTGCTATTTCTGATATCTGTTCATTATTTCCATTATGTTATACTCTTCCAATGAGGGAATATTCTACCCACAATTATTACCAAGGCCCTCAATGATAGTCAGAACCCTATGGAATTTGGGGAGATGCACTTGAGTCCATGTGTCCAACCGGGCTCAGAGCACTGTCAGGTGGCTTCTAGATCTGAGACATTACAGTTTTAATCATATTCTCATTCCGTTAAGAGTATTTTATGATAACTTATGATCATTTATTGGTATCTCTTTTGTTTACTCTTACTAATCATATGATATTATCCTTTCTTATCTTTCCTATCCTTAGGTTTTGAACAATGGTTTTAATTATGATATCTCTAAGATGGATTATTATTATGTAAAACATAATGGTAAATAATATTGATCTTTTATATTCTAGTTGTTTTTATATCCATGTTTCCAAACACCAAATAATTATATATATTATCAGATGATATTAATATGTAATAAATATTATACTAATAATATTTAGTATTTATTTATATAAAGTTTTGGTTTTTTATAGTTGGTATTAGAGAAAGGTATAGTCCTTTTTTGAAACTAGGATGAAAAAAATTATGGAATACCCTTTTGGATAAGAATATGCATAGGAGAACATCATAGTATATGGTAGATAAATTATTGTGGTTTACCTAAGAAAATACATCCTAGTTTAAATACTATAAGTGGACATAGTTTTTAGAACATATGAATCTAGGGATAATAACCCTGAAAAGAGTTAGTCGATTATACCTTAATCATCATTCTGGTGCATGATGAATGGTCCCTTACTATGAACCTAGTTTGATACTCCTAGGGGATATTATTGTATTAATTCACATTTTAATTATAAACCATTATGAATATTTTTAATCAATAATGGATATGGATGACCTAGGATACACCTAAGGTATCATATATTGAAAATAATGTTTCATGGTCTATATTTACTATGAATAATTTTTCATGATTAGGTAATTAATAATTACTTTTTCTCACCTTATTATTTTAGTTTTAATTAATGGATGGAACTAAGAGGAATCATGTTAATGATGAATGTGATAAATGTTGTAATGGTTTTTTTTCATGAGTAACAAAATGTGATAGGAAATGGAATGTGAAATCATTTTATTTTTCCAATCAAACTATCTCATTGTTATATTAACAACTTGAACATATGTGGGTTTCTAAATAAACCAAATAAGATAAGAACATAGATTAATGATGGTCATAGAAGAAAGAATATTCATCTTCCTACATGTTTAAAATTTGAGATGAATCACCTAGGGATATATCCCAAAGGAATGAAAAGATTTTTTGTGTGTGTAAATTAAGGACATAGAAAAGTAATTTTCAGTGAAAAACAAAGTGTTTTATTGAGTAAAAAAAATTAAATCCTAAGTTATCATTTTTAGTTCAATGTCTTTTGTGTGGGGAACTTTGGAATTATATGATCCAATGCCTTAATACAAGGGTTGACACCTAGAATAATAAACTTCATTCAGTGTTAAAATCATTAAAGTTTAATAATTTAAGTGTATTTGTATTGAGATTTGAGAATTATTTTATTAAAGTGTTTTATGAATGATATTCTGGTTATATTAATCATAAAACATGAAATTATTATTCTAAATTAGTTTTTCATTATGTATTTTCATTCATTTGTTGAATGGAATAAATAAACTATAAAACTACTTTAGTTGTAAGGTGATATTTTTGGAAAATACATGATTGAGGGATATATAAACCTTAATATGTTTTTGAGGTGGAGACAAAAACATTTATTTGGGACAAAATTTTATAGACTTTGATAAATTAAATTTCACTATATTGTTCACTATGAAATTGATTATATATTTGATGAAAAAGCGATTTATGTTATGTTTGATGAGTTTATTACATTTTTTTATTTATTTAATGTAACAGATAATCAATGATTTTATATGATGAATAAGGGTAATGTTAGTTTTTTTGGAAATATATAGATTTTTATAGAGGCTTTATGGTGATTTAGGTTATTATCATGTTTTAGTAGAGTATATGATAAATTTATTCAAATGATTAGTATGTATAATTAAGAGCTAATTTATGTTTTTTGGGGGATAAATGTAAAGACGATCTTAGAAAAAATATGAGATCAAACATTTCAGATTTTTTTTTGGTTTTGAATTTAGTCGAACATATTTCCATAGTTTTTTAAAATTAACTATTCCTATAAAGGTTTATATTGAACTTTGAGTGAAATGGTTAAGTATTTTGATATTAACATATTATTTCATCATATAAATATTTTTCCATATCGGATAACATGAGTTAACCATTTTGGTTATGATAAATATTTAAGGATGAAAGGAATGAATTTTCTTTCGTTTATGGATTTTATTATATATTAAAAATTAATTTTGTTTCCTTCATGAAAGAAAAATTCATCTTTAACATCCATTTCTTGAAGTAATAGATGATATATTAGTGGAATTTAATAAAATAACAACAAAAAGAGGAAAATATGATTATGAAATAGAAATAAAACAAGTAAGTAAATTTTTTCTTATTCCATGGTAAAATAATTATTCAACTTTAAGAATTTTTTTTAATAATGAAAATATTTTCATTTTACAACTATTTCTGAGAAGTTGATGGTAATTTTTCACCCCTCACTAATTTATGGTTTTATGGTCAATAATTTTCTCATGACCATGTTCTCTATCACTATATGCTATTATTTGAAAATTATCTTTCCCCTCCATGTACATATTTTTACATCCCACCTATTTTATCCTTATTTCACAACCTGAATATATGCTATTTTAGGGAACATTTATGTTTCCCACTTCTCCTTTCAAATAAATTTTAATTATTTCTTTACACGATATGTATTTTCCAAAAAGGGGTTTTTAATATCAAACCTTTGATTGCCAAGATAAATAACATTATGAAGTAATTTATTTAAGCATGGGTTAATGTAAAACCCCGATATTTGAGAATATATTTTTTCTTTAAATAATTTATAGGTGTTTAATAGCTTGATTTATATGCGACACCATGTCTAATTGAATTTTGATATAGTAAACATTTATATCCAAGTCATTGAATTAGAAGGTATGAATAGAAATAAAAAAATTATGAATAATATGTATAATGTTTTTAAAAAATGAAATTATTTTAATTAATTCATAATAAATAGTTACTCAACTTTCATTAAAGTGATTTATTTTTCCAAAATATATTTTCTAAAAAAATGGTGTTTATTTAATTTTTTGAATGAACATTATAAGTAATTTATTCCATTTTTATAAATTTTATTTGAAAAATGAAAATCAATTTTGAAATAATCATGTAAATATTAGATTAGGGTTATTCTTTTATTTTTCTAAAAAGATTAATTTTTCAATGAATAGTGAAAAATAACATTTTTATAGATAACTATGTTTTTTCATGTAAAAGTCCCATTGCGCTTTGAATTAGATATTAAATTAATAAATGTCACCATAAATTTTAAATACTATAATTAATTACATAGGAATCATCATTATTAAATATTTCGATATAAATTAATTTTTCTTCTCAAAAACAGTTTTTTATGAAAATTATTTTTATGTGCATAATGTGATTTTTGCAGGTTATAAATATATAAAATGGAAAGACATGTGAATTTACCTTTATAAAAAAATTAATGGAAAAAATAAAATTTTAAAAACTTATTTATAAAATATTTATGAAACCAAAAAATTTTGAATATAAAAATAAATGTATCAAAGTTTCAAAGAACAATAATATAACTAAATAGAATAAAATAAATATAAAAATAAAACAATGAGTGATTCAATAAATTGACTTGAAAATAAATTTTTTTAAGTGATTCCAAAAAAAATATTAAGAATTATTTTATGTGTTAAAAAATTTAATAAAATAAATATTGAATGGGATAAATTATTTAAAGTGAAGAAATTAAGAGAGGTAAGATATTTGTTAAGGAAGTTAAACAACAGTACTCATTGATACACTTACATCTCCTCCATCCATCGCATTAGGATTCAATTTAATATACCCATGGGTTTATTGGTGGACAAGATACCAAAACTATCCCTTGATTTTTATGTTATTACAAGATACCATATAAAATATGCACTATCTATTTAACAATAAATGTAATATCCCAAGATTTTAAAATAAATACTTAATCCAATAGTATATAATAAATGCAAAAATGAGTTTAAATGAACAATGAAATATTATTATTTAAATATGACCATTATAAAATAACTAGTGAATTGGTGGGTATGAATGAGAATAACCAGATTTTAAAATTAATATATATATATATATATTATGTTTAAACTCAATAAAAATTTATTGATAAATTTATTTTAAATAATCTCTCAATTTTTAGTGAAGTCATTTTATTCTTCAAAGTACATTTTCTTCCAAAAGGGGTTTTATTTATTTTTTGAGTGAATATAATAAATAATTCATGGAACTTTTAGAATTTATATTTGATAAAAAATATTTCATTTTTTAAATAATCATACTAATATTATATTAGGGAGATATTTTTTGTAATTTTTTGGAAATAATGCTTTTTCAGTGAATAATGAGAAATACTGATTTTTGTAAAGTTTTCATTTGTTTTCATTAAATAATGTAATTAAAAAGTATCATTTGATATTAATGAATCCTATATTTTCTTTAATTATAATTAATATAATTAATTATATATTAACCATATGTATACCTGATTTTGGTACAAGTTATTTTTTGGGCTTAAAGCACATTTGTCTAAAAACTATTTTTCTTCTCATTTTCATTTTAATCTTAAATTAATTTCATACACTTCAAAAAATTGAATCTTGAAAAATGTATTCCTCATTTTTAATTAGGTGGTGTTAATTTTTTTGAATATATCACTTTATTTTTTTGTAATTTTGAATAGTTACCAATGTAAAATTTATCACATTGGTAAAGGATAAACTGGGGTGAAAAATATTAAAACTATAGGGTAAAACTTTAAAATAACTAAAAATAATTCCTTTAACCTATTTTATTGGTGTATTTTAAACAAATTTATTCTTAATGTGTTAAATAATGTATTTTAAAATAATTTTTTAAAATTTGGATCATAGGTTTGACATTTATAAAGATAAATTATATTTTATTCAAATTTAAAACTATTTTTGGGAAATTTATTTAATGGAATGGTTGGAGGATTACATTGTATTTTTTAATGATAAAAAATACTAAAAAACTCTATTTATTTTGTTATTTAATCAAAAAAATTCATGTAAATAAATTTATTACATGATTTTTAGGTGAAGTTATTTTTACTCTAAATTCATGTATTTTCATAAAAACTGATTTTCATGTGTCTTGGGTTCTTATATTTTAAAAAAAATCATCCATATTTAGAAAATGAATTTGAAAATATAGATTCAAAATTTTTAAATATCATGTAATATTTTTATTATAATCCCCTTTTTATTTTTGGTTATATAATTATGTTATCATGGTAAAAAAATTTACTTATCATTGTTATGGTTAAAATGAGTTTAAAATTTTTAACTAGGAGATAAGGCTTGAAATTTATCCAAACTTGTATATATTTGATCGGTTGATTTTATTTCAACCGTATCATAGATTATATTAAAATTTTTGGTGCCATATTTCCACGTGATCTTATTATGATATATATATATATATAAGTTAATAATTCAAGAAATTTTAAAAATTCCCCACCATATTTTATAAAAGGGTACATCCTATCCTCTATCAATCACACATTTCAAGCACTATATCTTGGAAATTACCAACCCAAAACTATTCCTTAAATGCATAACCACACTCTATAGGTCTTTGTTTTGGAATAATTCTAACCTTATATGGAATAAGGTGTAAAGAAAAGGTTGTTGTTCGAAGAACCGGTATCGTTTTTAACCAAATGTATTA
This sequence comes from Viscum album, assembly GCA_963277665.1. Taxonomy (NCBI): domain Eukaryota; kingdom Viridiplantae; phylum Streptophyta; class Magnoliopsida; order Santalales; family Viscaceae; genus Viscum; species Viscum album. Next base: position 2,111,960,098 of record OY728125.1, on the reverse strand, counting down.
GTTTAAATTATTATTCCACCATATTAAAATCTTGTTAAAAATGATGAAATTATAAAAGAAATATATTATATATTGTTATATTTTTTTATGTTAGTGGAATAACCTCAATCAATCTCCTATTCCATCCAAAGGGAAATTAATCCTTCGTTTGTGTGTATGGCATAATACTCTCTTGCAAACCAATATAATTCTTTTTACATCACAACCACTAATAGATATTTATAAAGATATATTTAATTAATATATATTACATTCATGATATTATTATTATTTTATAAAGATAATATATCATCTATTTTATTACCTTTCTATCTATTGAAAAAGGATAATTTCATTTCTGCGTATATGTGGTTTACCACCTCCATCAAAAAATATTATTTTTTTCATCACCACATCACACGGGGGTTATATATAAGTTTATTTAAATATATAATATTATATTTATGATATAATAATCATTTTTTAATGATAAATTTATACTTATGATTGTTGAAAAATGGAAACTTTACTCTTGTGTATGTATGTCCCGCCATCTTCATGGTCTTAATGTAGTTAATTTTTCATATCCATTATTCATGGTTGTTTTAAAAATTATAAACAATGTAAAAAAAATTATAACTATTTCATGATTACTATTCAATATATAGAGGAAAAATGACCCCATTTACCACAGTCAAACCACTGAAACCATTTTGAAATTATGAACATAACATTCTCAAAACATCCGATGTAGAATTAGATGATTTAGTAATAAAAATTTAATTAAAATAAATAAAATAAATGATTTGGGTATATGTGATTAAACATGTAAACATTTCTTAATAATTAAAATAATTAATATAAATTTATTATATAGGATTTAAAGGACATACATGTAATATCTGGACTCAAGGTAGGGGATTTCTTATCAAATTCACTTTTTTGAGGAATATTTTAATGTTATTCACTTAATTTATTTTATATAGTGTATATATTATTTAATATTTAAATATATTTAATATAAATTCTATAGCATCAAAGATACACAACATTGAGCAAAAATGAACAATGAAATATTATTATTTAGATGTGGCCAATATATCCTAATTATTAAGTTGGATGGTATGAATATGAAGAAATTATCTTTAAAATTTTTCTACTCATTCCTAATTTATTAATTAATTATTTGTAAATAAGTACTCAATTTTTTAGTGAAGTCATTTTATTTATCAACTAATCAATTTCATTAAAAATGGGTTTTCTTAATTTTTTTAGAATTTTTAGAATTTTTATAAATTTTATTTGACGAAATGAATTTCATTTTTGAATTTATAATATAAAAATTAACTTATTCTAAGTTTTTTTATAATTTTATAAAAGCATTTATTTTTCAATGAATAGTGAAAAATACTAATTTTTATTAAAAGATGTATTTTTGTTTTAAATTATTTACAGAATAAAATTATATTTTATATTAGTATTAAATATTAATTAGTTTCATTGGATTTAAAATAATTCATATAGGATTTTTAAATTTATTTATTCTTGAATTTGGATTGAAAATAATTTATATTTTAAAAGGGAATTTTTCTGACAAAATTGTTTTTCATCTTGTTTTACATATTTAATTTTAAATTAAAAATTTATAATTATGTGTTATTATTTTTAGAAAATTATTCCATATTTAGAATTAGGATAATCAAATTTAGTAAGTAGTACACTTTTATTTTTGTTCAATATGAATTGTAATGTGGGAAATATTTGTTACCATGGTAAAGGGTAAATCATGTAATTAATGTTAAATGTAAAATGATAAGAACTAAAAAATAACCCAAAAACATACCTAAATCTTATTTTATGAGTATATATCAACCATCATCATCCAAGGGTTAAATTTATGACATTTTGTAAAAACTTTGTTGTGATTGTGACCTTTATATTATTTTATTTAAAGAAATGTAAAATATGTCACACCCTTTTTTAATAAGTGTAATATTATTAATATTGTGATTTAAAAAGGATATGATATAATTTAAATATATTTTTAAATCTAAAAGATTTATCATCATCATGGTACTTTATTTTTAATTTTTATTAAAGAAATAATTAACTTTAATGCTTGCACAATGCAGATGAAGGAATTTACTAATTAATATAAAAATAAAATAAAAGATATTAAAGACATTGAGATAAATATAATTTGATAGAAATAATGTGATCAAATAATTTTATAAATTTCAATTAAATATTAGATATATAATATATATTTTTTAGTTTATATTCTATCTTGATTTTATTAAAGTCAATGTAATGGATAATTCTAAAAAATGACATAAAGGATATTTTATGGTAAATAATAATTTATTAATAGATATAAAATTAATGAAAAAACCTTAAATTTTAAAGAATAATTGGTATAAGTTTTAAAATATAAATTATAGTCCATTTATGATCCGTTTTTTATTTTATAGTAATTATATTAACCCTCAAAGAGTAAAAATCCATGTTTTCAAGGTAAGAGTTAAAGGGGTTAAATAGTGGTTAAAATAAAATGATAAGGGTATAAATATTGTAAAAAATTGTATAATTTTTATTTAATGGGGGTAATTTTAACCCATACTCATTTTATATTATAAATAAAACACTTTGGATCTATTTTTAATCACTACTGGAAATCCAGCATTTCCCAACGGTTTAGAACCGTTGGGAAAGGCTGCAGAACCATTGGTATATGTTATACCAACAGTTCTGCAAACCATGGGGAAGTAAGCCGTTGGGAAAGGCTTTTCCCAATGGTTTACACATAACCGTTGGGATAGGTTAGAAAAAATCAACCTATCCCAACGGTTCTTCCAAACCGTTGGGAAAGGCCTTTCCCAACGGTTTGGCCCGTTGGGAAATCAACAGAGCATTTTCTTTCCCAATGGTTTACAAACCTTTGGGAAAGGTTTTTACCAACGGTTCCATGAACCGTTGGTAAAAACAACATTCAACAAAGTTTCCCAACGGTTTCAAACTGTTGGGATAGGGTGTTTTTACCAACGGTTCAAGGAACCGTTGGTAAAAACACCTGCATAGAGCCTATGCCAACGGTTTTCAAACCGTTGGCATAGGCTTTGCTATGCAAATTGCACAGCAGCCTGCTCTGCAATTTGCACAGCAGATTTTTGGGCATTCACCCTAGGTTTCAATTCAATTTTCAATCCAATTATGCCCTCGTTTTCAATTCATTTTTCAATCCAATTATTGTACCTGTAACACATATAATGCATACATATAGAGAACAAACCAACACATACAAATAATGAAAACCAACCAACCAACACATATAATGCATCCTGAAAACATACTCATCCATAATTAAAGTAGAATTCATAACATAATTATAAACATACATAATTCATTTAGAATTCATTTTAAAATTTAGATGACAATCATATGTGGAATCCGGAATTCAATTCATAATTTGATTGGTTTTTCATATACCATATATTTTTAATAGAAATGATATCCATTTTAAACAAAATACATACATCTGGAATGATACCGGTCACACCGTGCCTCGGATTGAGGCGAGGTTAACTCGTACACGTCACAAATGAATCATTGATCGTTGTCCTAAAGTATCAAAATATTCCGAAATCGTTTGGTCGGTTTTCCGTATGTCAGTTGTTGTTTTCACTTAAAATGAAGTGTTTTTTAAATAAAAGAGAGACACTTTGAATGGTGTCGGCCACACCGCGTCTCGTATTGAGGCGGGGTTAAATCTTACACATCACAAATGACCCATGGATTGTTGTGCTAAAATATAAACACAATTAGAATGCGTTTGGTTGGTTTTCCATATGAATTTAAAATGTAGTCCATTTTAAAGAAAAGAGATACACTTAGAGTGGTCTCGGCCAAACCACGACTCGGATTGAGGCGTGGTTGACTCGTACACGTAACATATGACCCATGAATCGTTTTCCTAAATTTTCAACAGATTCTGAATGCGTTTGGTCAGTTTTTCATATGTCAGTTGTTTATTTCACTTATAATCTTGTCCATTTTAAACAAAAGAGACAGTCAGAGTGGTACCGACCACAACGCGTCTCGGATTTAGACGGGGTTGACTCTTACACGTCTCAAATGACCCACAGATCATTTTCCTAACGTATCGACACAATCCGAATACGTTTGGTCGGTTTTCCGTATGCTAGTTGATGTTTTTCACTTAAAATGACGTCCTTTTGAAACAAAAGACGGACACTATGAGTGGTTCCGACCACACCGCGTCTCCAATTGAGGCGGGGTTGATTCGTACACGTCACATATGACCCATGGATCATTCTCCTAAAGTTTAAATGGAAACCGAATGCGTTTGGTCGGTTTTCCGTATGTACTTAAAATGTTGTCCATTTTAAACAAAAGAGTGACACTTAGACTAATCCTGATCACACCGCGACTCAGATTCATCCCGGGTTGGCTCGTACATGTCACATATGACCCATGGATCGTTGTGATAAATTATGAAAAGATTACGAATGCGTTTGGTCGGTTTTGCGTATGTCAGTTGTTCTTTTCATTTATAATCATGTCCATTTTAAACAAAAGAGACAGAGTTAGAGCGGTGTCAGCCACACCGCATCTCGGATTAAGACGGGGTTGACTTGTACACGTCACATATGACTCATGGATCGTTGTGCTAAAGTATCGATAGAATCCGAATGCGTTTGGTCGTTCTTCCGTATGTCAGTTGATGCCTTTCACTTAAAATGACGTCCTTTTGAAACAAAAGACGGACACTTTGAGTGGTGCCAGCCGCACCACATGTCGGATTGAAGCGGGGATGATTTTTACACGTCACATATGACCCATGGATCGTTCTCCTAAAGTTTCAACAGAAACCGAATCCGTTTGGTCGTTTTTCCGTATGTACTTAAAATGGTGTCCATTTTAAACAAAAGAGAGTCACTTAGACTTATCCTGGCCACACCGCGACTCAGATTCATCCCGGGTTGGCTCTTACACGTCACATATGACCCATGGATTGTTGGGATAAATTATCAATAGATTCGGAATGCGTTTGGTCGGTTTTCCGTATGTCAGTTGATGCTTTTCACTTAAAATGACGTCCTTTTGAAACAAAAGACGGACACTTTGAGTGTTTCCGACCACACCATGTCTCCGGATTGAGCTGAAACCACCGTGCAACATTCTAATTATTATTCGTGATGTGTACGTGCAGACGGCACGTCAATCGGACGTGCGGTTTGTGCGGTACTACTCAATATTCGCGTTTTAAGTGATGCGTGCGCTTCGTAAACGCGTGTGAGGGGGGTCCAAACGGGCCGAACGAAGTCGGAATGGCCTGAAATCAGATGAAAAATACGGGAGAGTAATTTATGAAGTGGTTGAGCAGACGGCACGTCAATCGGACATGCCGTTTTCCCGCGGTGACCGACAACGTAGTTCTGGTGTCAGAAACGGCCAAAACGGGTGTCCAATGGTCAAATTCATAGCGGACGACCTCAGATTGAGATGAAACCACCGTACAACAATCTAACTATTATTCGTGACGTGTACGCATAGACGTCACGTCAATCGGACGTGCGGTTTGCGCGGTACGACTCAATATTCGTATTTTAAGTGATGCGCGCGCTTCGTAAACGCGCGTGAGGGGGGTCCAAACGGGCCGAACGAAGTCGGAATGGCCTGAAATCAGACGACAAATACGGGTGAGTGATTTCTGAAGTGTTCGAGTAGACGGAACGTCAATCGGACGTGCCGTGTGCCCGCGGTGACCGACAACGCTGTTCTGGTGTCATAAACGGCCAAAACGGGCGTCCAACGGTCAAATTCATAGAGAACGACCTCAGATTGAGCTGAAACCACCGTGAAACATTCTAATTATTATTCGTGACGTGTACGCACAGACGGCACGTCAATCGGACGTGCGGTTTGCGCGGTACGACTCAATATTCGTGTTTTAAGTGATGCGAGCGGTTCGTAAACGCGCGTGAGGGTGGTCCAAACGGGCCGAACGTTTTCGGAATGGCCTGAAATCAGACGAAAAATACGGGTGAGTGATTTATGAAGTGGTTGAGTAGACGTCACGTCAATCGGACGTGCCGTGTGCCCGCGGTGACCGACAACGCAGTTCTGGTGTCATAAACGGCCAAAACGGGCGTCAAACGGTCAAATTCATAGAGAACGACCTCAGATTGACCTGAAAACACAGTGCAACATTATAATTATTATTCTTGACGTGTACGCGTAGACGGCACGCAAATCGGACGTGCGGTTTGCGCGGTACGGCTCAATATTCGTGTTTTAAGTGATGCACGCGCTTCGTAAACGCGCGTGAGGGGAGTCCAAACGGGCCGAATGAAGTTTGAATGGCCTGAAATCAGACGACAAATACGGGTGAGTGATTTCTGAAGTGGTCGAGTAGACGGTACGTCAATCGGACGTGCCGTATGCCCGCGGTGACCGACAATGCAGTTCTGGTGTCATAAACGGCCAAAACGGGCGTCCAACGGTCAAATTCATAGCGGACGACCTCAGATTGAGCTGAAACCACCGTGCAACATTCTAATTATTATTCGTGATGTGTACGCACAGACGGAACGTCAATCGGACGTGCGGTTTGCGCGGTATGGCTCAATATTCGTATTTTAAGTGATGCACGCGCTTCGTAAACGCACGTGAGGGGGGTCCAAACGAGCCGAACGATTTCGGAATGGCCTGAAATCAGGCGACAAATACGGGTGAGTGATTTATGAAGTGGTCGAGCAGACGGAATGTCAATTGGATGTGCCATGTGCCCGCGGTGACCGACAACGCAGTTCTGGTGTCATAAACGGCCAAAACGGGCGTCCAATGGTCAAATTCATAGCGGACGACCTCGGATTGAGCTGAAACCACCGTGCAACATTCTAATTATTATTCGTGACGTGTACGCGTAGACGGCACATCAATCGGACGTGCGGTTTTCACAGTACGACTCAATATTTGTGTTTTAAGTGATGCGCGCGCTTCGTAAACGCGCGTGAGGGTGGTCCAAACGGGCCGAACGATTTCGGAATGACCTGAAATAAGACTAAAATTACGGGTGAGTGATTTATGAAGTTTTCGAGCAGACGGAACGTCAATCGGACGTGCCGTGTGCCCGCGGTGACCGACAACGCAGTTCTGGTGTCATAAACGGCCAAAACGGGCGTCAAATGGTCAAATTCATAGCGGACGACCTTGGATTGACCTGAAAACACCGTGCAACATTCTAATTATTATTAGTGACGTGTACGCGCAGACGGAACGCCAATCGGACGTGCGGTTTGCGCGGTACGGCTCAATATTCGTGTTTTAAGTGATGCGCGCGCTTCGTAAACGCGCGTGAGGGGGGTCCAAATGGGCCGAACGAAGTCGGAATGGCCTGAAATCAGACGAAAAAATACAGGTGAGTGATTTCTAAAGTGGTCGAGCAGACGACACATCAATCGGACGTGCCGTGTGCCCGCGGTGACCGACAACGCAGTTCTGGTGTCATAAACGGCCAAACGGGCGTCCAACGGTCAAATTCATAGCGGATGACCTCAGATTGAGCTGAAACCACCGTGCAACATTCTAATTATTATTCGTGACGTGTAAGCGCAGACGGCACGTCAATCGGACGTGCGGTTTGCGCGGTACGGCTCAATATTGGTATTTTAAGTGATGCACGCGCTTCGTAAACACGCGTGAGGGGGGTCCAAACAGGCCGAACGATTTCGGAATGGCCTGAAATCAGGCGAAAAATACGGGTGAGTGATTTATGAAGTGTTCGAGCAGACGGCACATCTATTGGACGTGCCATGTGCCCGCGGTGACCGACAACGCAGTTCTGGTGTCATAAACGGCCAAAACGGGCGTCCAACGGTCAAATTCATAGCGAACGACCTCAGATTGAGCTAAAACCACCGTGAAACATTATAATTATTATTCGTGACGTGTACGCGTAGACGGTACGTCAATCGGACGTGCGGTTTGCGCGGTACGGCTCAATATTCATGTTTTAAGTGATGCGTACGCTTCGTAAACGCGCGTGAGGGTGGTCCAAATGGGCCGAACGATTTCGGAATGGCCTGAAATCAGGCGACAAATACGGGTGAGTGATTTATGAAGTGGTCGAGCAGACGGCACGTCAATCGGACGTGCCGTGTGCCCGCGGTGACCGACAACGCAGTTCTGGTGTTATAAACGGCCAAAACGGGCGTCAAACGGTCAAATTCATAGCGGACAACCTCGGATTGACCTGAAAACACCGTGCAACATTCTAATTATTATTTGTGACATGTACGCATAGACAGCACGCCAATCAGACGTGCGGTTTGCGCGGTACGGCTCAATATTCGTGTTTTAAGTGATGCGCGCGCTTCGTAAACGCACGTGAGGGGGGTCCAAATAGGCCGAACGAATTCGGAATGGCCTGAAATCAGACGAAAAATACGGGTGAGTTATTTCTGAAGTGTTCGAGCAGACGGCACGTCAATCGGACGTGCCGTGTGCCCGCAGTGACCAACAACGCAGTTCTGGTGTCATAAACGACCAAAACGGGCGTCCAACGGTCAAATTCATAGCGGACGACCTCAGATTGAGCTAAAACCACCGTGCAACATTCTAATTATTATTCGTGACGTGTACACGCAGACGGCACGTCAATCGGACGTGCGATTTGCGCAGTACGACTCAATATTCGTATTTTAAGTGATGCACGTGCTTCGTAAACATGCGTGAGGGGGGTCCAAATAGTCCGAACGATTTCGGAATGGCCTGAAATCAGGCGAAAAATACGGGTGAGTGATTTATGAAGTGATCGAGCAGACGGAATGTCAATTGGACGTGCCATGTGCCCGCGGTGACTGACAACGCAGTTCTGGTGTCATAAACGGCCAAAATGGGCGTCCAACGGTCAAATTCATAGCAGACGACCTCAGATTGAGATGAAACCACCGTGCAACATTCTAATTATTATTCGTGACGTGTAAGCGCAGACGGCACGTCAATCGGACGTGCGGTTTGCGCGGTACGGCTCAATATTCGTGTTTTAAGTGATGCGCGCGCTTCATAAATGCGCGTGAGGGTGGTCCAAACGGGCCGAACGATTTTGGAATGGCCTGAAATCAGACGAAAAATACGGGTGAGTGATTTATGAAGTGGTCGAGCAGACGGCACGTCAATCGGACGTGCCGTGTGCCCGCGGTGACCGACAACGCAGTTCTGGTGTTATAAACGGCCAAAACGGGCGTCAAACGGTCAAATTCATAGAGTAAGACCTCAGATTGTCCTGAAAACACCGTGCAACATTCTAATTATTATTCGTGACGTGTACGCGCAGACGGCACGCCAATCGGACGTGCGGTTTGCGCGGTACAGCTCAATATTCGCGTTTTAAGTGATGCGCGTGCTTCGTAAACGCGCGTGAGGGGGGTCCAAACGGGCCGAACGAAGTCGGAATGGCCTTAAATCAGACGAAAAATACGGGTGAGTGATTTCTGAAGTGGTCGAGCAGACGGCACGTCAATCGGACGTGCCGTGTGCCCGCGGTGACCGACAACGCAGTTCTGGTGTCATAAACGGCCAAAACGGGCGTCCAACGGTCAAATTCATAGCAGATGACCTTAATTGAGCTGAAACCACTGTGAAACATTCTAATTATTATTCGTGACGTGTACGCGCAGACGGCACGTCAATCAGACGTGCGGTTTGCGCGGTACGACTCAATATTCGTATTTTAAGTGATGCACGCGCTTCGTAAACGCGCGTGAGGGGGGTCCAAACTGGCCGAATGATTTTGGAATGGCCTGAAATCAGGCGACAAATACGGGTGAGTGATTTATGAAGTGGTCGAGCAGACGGCACGTCAATTGGACGTGCCATGTGCCCGCGGTGACCGACAACGCAGTTCTGGTGTCATAAACGGCCAAAACGGGCGTCCAACGGTCAAATTCATAGAGGACGACCTCAGATTGAGCTGAAACCACCGTGAAACATTCTAATTATTATTCGCGATGTGTACGCGCAGACGGCATGACAATTGGACGTGCGGTTTGCGCGGTACGGCTCAATATTCGCATTTTAAGTGATGCACGCGCTTCGTAAACGCGCGTGAGGGGGGTCCAAACGGGCCGAACGAAATCGGAATGACCTGAAATCAAGCAAAAAATACGGGTGACTGATTTCTGAAGTGGTCGAGCAGACGGCACGTCAATTGGACGTGCCATGTGCCCGCGGTGACCGACAACGCAGTTCTGGTGTCATAAACGGCCAAAACGGGCGTCAAATGGTCAAATTCATAGCGGAAGACCTCGCCTCGGATTGAGGTGGCGTTGACTCGTACACGTCACATATGACCCATGGATCGTTCTCCTAAAGTTTAAACAGAAACCAAATGCATTTGGTCGGTTTTCCGTATGTACTTAAAATACTGTCCATTTTAAACAAAAGAAAGTCACTTAGAGTGGTCCCGACCACACCACATCTCAGATTTAGGCGGGGTTGACTCGTACACTTCTCAAATGACCCATGGATTGTTGTCTTAAAGTATCAACACAATCCGAATGCGTTTGGCCGGTTTTCCGTATGCCAGTTGATGTTTTTCACTTAAAATGATGTCCTTTTGAAACAAAAGACATACACTTTGAGTTGTTCCGACCGCACCGCGCCTCGGATTGAGGCGAGGTTGATTCGTACATGTCACATATGACCCATGGATCGTTGTCCTAAAGCATCAACACATTTCGAATGCGTTTGGTCAGTTTTTCGTATGTCACTTTTTGTTTTCACTTAAAATCTTATGGAAATTCATATAGAATATTTTTATATCATATTTAGTATGGATTAGATTTTAGTTGATCGTGCTATGAAACATTTCAGAGCTAATGAAATTAAGGAAGGTGGAGGGGCTGTCCGGGGGGCTGTCCGGGGGGGCTGTCCGGTGGGTGTCCGGGGGGCTGTCCGGGGACCAAGGAGGAGGGTGGGGGGGCTATGCGGGGTCTGTCCGGGGGGTGTTTGGGGGTTGTTTAGGGGGTTGTCCGGGGTTGTTCAGGGGGCTGTCCGGGGGTTGTTCAGGGGGTTGTTCAGGCGTTGTTTAGGGGTTGTTCAGGGGTTGTTCAGGGGGGTTGTCCGGGGTTGTTTAGGGGGCTGTCCGGGGGGTGTTTGGGGGGTTGTCTGGGGTCCAGGGGGGGGGGTGGGGGGTTGTCCGGGGGGCTGTCCGGGGGGCTGTCCGGGGGGCTGTCTGGGGGGCTGTCCGGGGGGCTATCCGGGGTCCAGGGTGGAGGGTTGGGGGCTGTACGGGGGGCTGTCCAGGGGGCTGTCCGGGGGGGCTGTCCGGTGGGTGTCCGGGGGGCTGTCCGGGGACCAAGGAGGAGGGTGGGGGGGCTGTGCGGGGTCTATCCGGGGGGTGTTTTGGGGTTGTTCAGGGGGTTGTTCGGGGTTGTTCAGGGGACTGTCTGGGGGTTGTTTAGGGGGTTGTTCAGGGGTTGTTCAGGGGGTTGTCCGGGGTTGTTCAGGGGGCTGTCCGGTGGGTGTTTGGGGGGTTGTCTGGGGTCCAAGGGGGAGGGTGGGGGGGGGGGGGGTTGTCCGAGGGGCTGTCTGGGGGGCTGTCCGGGGTCCAGGGTGGAGGGTTGGGAGCTGTACGGGGGGCTGTCCGGGGGGCTGTCCGCGGGGCTGTCCGGGGGGTGTTTGGGGGGTGTTCGGGGTCCAAGGGGGAGGGGGGGGGGGGGGGTTGTCCAGGGTCCAAGAATGAGGGGGGTTGTCCAGGGAGTTCACAAACACACAACCACTAAAAGACAACAACATCCATAAAAATAGACAATATATAAAAATAACTCAACTCCAATACTATACTACGAGTCTAGATAAAATCAACAACTAGAATAGATTAAACATCAAATCTCAGTAATATAAGTCAAAAATGTAACGAATCAATATGTCCCACATCAGCATCACCATCACCATCACCATCATCATAATCGCCCTCGTCATCGTCCTCCTCATAGTCCTCACCCTCCACAGCGCCTTCCTCCTCGCCTTCTCCCTCCTCCTCGCCCTCCTCATCTCCCTCCTCTTCCGCATCAGACTGCTCACCATCATCATCTTCAAGATGGACATCGGCCTGACCACCACTGGAACTGCCACCTGGTGCACCATATATAGAATGTATCGACGACATGTATTCATCAATCGCTGGGCTGACCTCTACTGGAAGTGTTGGACGTAGAACTTCAATAAATTTCATAAAAGCACTGTTTTCCCTAGCAGACTGTTCTGCTGTCTCTGTGGCCCTTGTCTCAGCCTGTTCTGCCTGTGCCCTAACTTGCTGCATCTCGGTGGCACTACAACTCGTACCTGAGGCAGGCCAATACCTCGTCGGGGCTATCCTAGGTCGGCAGCGTACTCTACCAGAATGATCCTCTCCCAACACCTGATGTAAGTGATCAGATGGCCCAAAATTGTCTGCTTCTTGGGCATCGAGGGCCTCCAAAGCATCCTGTTACAAATATAAATATATTATTAAGTTACAAAATAGATATTAAAATATAAAATCAACAGATTAAAACTTACAATCTGCTGCTGAGTCGCTTCGTTGACAGCACTTCCATCCTTTTTTCGTCTACTCGAGCAAAACAGTTTTGCTCGAGGCACATGTCCTTCAATATTTTGTACTTGCCTCTACAATGACATTGAAAACAAAAGTTATATAAAAACTTTAGCAAATAATTAAATAATTGAGGAAACAAAAGAAAATTTAAGTCATAAAGAAAACTTATAAACAATTGTCATACCTGCTGCCTCTCATGATCTGGCATCGTCGTGCGTCCTAGTGTATGGAGGTATTGTTTTGCATCAATGTTTTTTTTTATTTTTTCCAGATGATTCCTAAATAAAATTCGACAATGAAAAGGATAATATTAATGCAAAACTAGAAAGTTATTATTTAAATACCTCAAATGTAATTCATACCTTAAACTGGGTACTCGTCCAATGAGTAATCATCTGACGATACTGCTCTATAGGACAATCATCCACGACTGGTACCGCCTCTAACTCAGTGCCAACTCTAGCACGCCAACCAATATACAGCTCATGCTTGTAGGCTCTCCAAATCTCGCCTAAATCCTTTAGACGTTCCAGTCGTGCACCCTCACCATCAGGAAAATTAAATCGAAGCTGAAATAAAAATATTAATTCATATAAATACAAAAAAAATTCATGGCATTAAATACAACATATTTTTTTACCCATATCTCTTCCCAAGCTCTATCTTTGACCTCATGTGGCAAATGTCTCCACGACAGCGGGCTGACGGGAATGATGTCGGAGTATTTGGAAAGCGTCGCCATAAAACTCCGACATTGCTGCCCTGTTTTCTCAACCATCTGATTGTCTTCATTATATTCCACCATAACCTGTGTGCGACGGTTCCACACTGAACGCATGCGTGTACGGCCCCGCCCCCACCTCCTGTCAGTAGATGTATCTGTCATGAAAGAAAAACAAATATTTTATCAAAACATGTTATAATGAAAATAAATATTGCTATAAAAATTTGTTAGGGTTTTATAAATATACCTGCGCTAGTCTGATCAATGAGTGGCGCCGGATCCACAGAACCTGATGGAACACCCTCTGGTGGAAAAGGAGTCGAAGACGATGGAATATAAAATATCGGAGAGACAGAAGTATAAGGAAAAGAAGATGGAACAGCTGTATGACCTGATGCTGACTGGGGAGTGGGAATCATCATGGGATGTGAAAATGATGGGGCAGAAGATGCAGAAGGTAGCGAAAACATGGGAGGTCTAAATATCCCGTGTGTCCCTAACGACACACCGGGATCAGAATGTGGGAAGGCTGAAATGTCAGTGGGAGGGGCAGGGTCTAGTCGGGCACGCGCAGCTCTACGTCCACCTCTGGTACGAACCCTCCTCGTACCACCGGCCTGAGTACTAGGACCAGTACTAGGCTCCTCGTCGAATAACTGTCGAGGTAATGATGGATCCTACAAAAAAGTTTACAAAAAAAATTAATCACATGACATTATATATTCTGTAAATATATATATATATATATATTTGAAATAAAGTACTCACTGTAGGAACTAATGGTGGAATGCCCATCTCCTCCATCTGACGATTGTTCTCCACCATTTTTTTTCTTCGTCTCTCTTCAATTGGCTGCATTTCCTGCATTGGAAAACAAATATGTAATTAATTAGAAAAAGAAAATTAATGTGTAAACCAAAAAACTAAATATATGAGGGAATGAGGGGATTCATTGGTAATTTAGCTATCAATTGTTTTAGAAGAGCTTGAATGAATTTAATAAAACATACAAGTTGTAATGTTCACCAAGTTAGAAATATTGTTTGATTTGGTTTGAATACAGTTCAATTCCAAATTAGAAAATGCAATTCAAATAAAACAGCAACCAATAAACATTGAAAATTCACATAATGGTAAAGTCAGCTAAAACATATTTGTGATCAATACTAAATAAATATGAATATTACCAACCTTAACAACCCAAATCGAGGTAAACCAAAAGAATTGAGAACATGGATGAATGATTCTATATATTTCCAACCACAACTTCAGGTTCACAATCAACTCTGACAATTGAGCTATTGGAGTCATCAAAAGAAATAAATGGATTGGTTCCAATGGCAATAGGGACAGTGTCAATTCCATCATCAACATCATAAAAAATATGTCTTGGAATTACTTCAACTATGACACCAAATTCAGGTTGAAGTTGATCTTTGACATAAAAAACTTGTTTATCCATTGATGCCAACACATATGGTTCTTCGGTTGCAAGAGTGAGGGTCATATTAATTACTCGAAATCCACAATCATCAATAAATGTGCCATGTCTCGTCATCGAATCAAACCAATGGCATTTCATCATTGTGACTCGTCCATGAGAGTAATAATCCAATATTATTATTTTCTCAACGACTCCATAATAACCCACATTTTCAAGTCGCGGTCTACTATCTGATGCACTGGCATAACAATCTGTTGTGGCAGTAACCATAATACCATCATGTTGTGTTCTCATGTTTTTTGGCTCGTTCAGTGACAATAAATCTGTACCCATTGATAACAATTGATTTACAGTCACGAACCACGGTATTAGGACCAAAAGCCAAAGCTCTTATTTCCTCAGAGATAGAGTCAGCAGACAAACTCAATACCTGCAATATAAATGACAGTTAAACTTAAGTAAATATTGAAATAATTAATTTAAACAGTAATATTTTTACCTTCAATTTTAACCAAGCAGAAAACTCTTTGCTATGCAAAGTCTCTCTCCTTCTCAAAGATAAAGAACGATTCTTCCTATTTATCATTGTTTTATGTTCCCTGTAGATAAAAAAATATGAATAGTTTAACAGATATATATGTAAGATATACATATTCAATTTTGTTACCTGATATAGTCATCGAACAAATCACAGTTGAACAAAACTGTGCGATGTGCCATCTCCCGCTCTTCATGGCTTAATGTCTTCAATGTATATGATCCAGGAATTCCTCCTGTTTGAGGAAGTGATGGAAAACTGGGTTCAATTTGCTCATATTTTTCTTCTTCATTTCTCATTGGTCTGTTCATTCTTATAGTAAGATCAGACAAATACATTGAACAGAAATCCATACATTCTTGAGCTAAGTAACCGTTCATGATAGAACATTTGAGATGATTCTTGTTTCGAACATAAGACTTTAATATGAACATATTTCTTTCAGTTGGATACATCCAACGAAAAGAAACAGGTCCTCCGAGAAGTATTTCAGTTAGAATATGGACATTCAGATGCAGCATGCATGTGAAAAATGATGGGGGAAATATTTTCTCCAACTCACACAAAATTAATGGGGCATCTGTCAACATTTTTTTGCAAGAAAGACTTGGACAACTTCTTAGAACAAAGATCTCTAAACAAATGGCACAACCGAATAACACCCACCCTTACATTATTGGACAAAAGATGACGGATTGCTATTGGAAGCAACTCATGCAGTATAACGTGATAATCATGAGTCTTCAAAGATTTTAGCTTCAACTCTCTTATGTTGACCCGTTTAGATATGTTGCTTGAATAGCCATCAGGAACTCTAATAGTCTCTAATACTTCCAAAAATTGTTTTTTTTCAGTAGGTGTCATCACATAAGAAGCACATGGAAGTTTCCATTTATTTTCACTGATACGCACAGGATGCAATTCTGGTCTGATGCCCCAATCCACCAAGTCACGTCGAGATCGTAAATCATCTTTTGTCTTCCCCTTGACATTTAAAAGAACTGAAAGCAACATTTCACATATATTCTTTTCAATATGCATTACGTCTAAGCAATGACGTAGCAAATTGGTTGACCAATAAGGAAAATCAAAAAAGATACTCCTCTTTCTCCAATTGTAACAGGTTTTTGTGGAAACATTCTTTCTCTTTCCAGATTTCATTTGACCCTTCCCGAACGAAAAACTGAAATCTTTCAATTCATTAAGCACATCAGTTCCAGACATACGCTGAGGTGGATCATCGGTCTCTATAGTATTATCAAATCTTTGACGATTCATTCTATATGGATGATCCTTTGGCAAAAATCGTCGATGTACCATAAAACTGAAACTACAACGATGTTTCAGTCTTATGGATTGTGTATTCTTCATACAAACTGGACATGACAGTTTTCCCTTCGTTCTCCATCCAGACATCATTGCATAAGCCGAAAAATCATTGATCATCCACATAAGCGCAGCACGCATCTGAAATATGTCTTTCGAACATGCATCGTATGTGCGCACACCCACATCCCAAAGAAGTTTCAACTCTTTTATTAAAGGTTGCATGTATACATCAATATCAATGCCGGGATCAGAAGGACCAGATATGAGTATACTCATGAAAGTGAAATATTTTTTCATACACAACCATGGGGGAAGATTATAAATGTGTATAAAAACTGGCCATGTGCTGTGCGAAGTAAGCATCTGCCCAAACGGATTAAAACCGTCGCATGAAAGACCCAACCTCACATTACGCACGTCAGCTGCAAAATCAGGATGTCGAGCATCAAATCTCTGCCATGAAAATCCATCTGCAGGATGAACCAACTCATCATTAGTCTTCCTTCTCTCGGTATCATGCCATCTCATTTTTATTGATATGTCATCAGACATAAAAAGATTCTGGAGTCTGGGGATCAATGGAAAGTTCCACATTACTTTCTGTGGAATGCGGGATGGTGTTCCATCAGATTTTGACTTCCAGCGGGATGTGCCACATTTTATACATTCATTTCGTTCAGCGGTTTCTTCCCAGAATAAACTGCAATCTTTCGGGCAAGCATGAATTTTGTTTCTGGAAAATCTAAGTTCTTCAACTAACTTCCATGCCATATAGTGGTTTGAGGGAATATCTGCATCATCTAGAAGTAAATCCTTCAAGAGGGTAAGAATGTAATCGATTGCTATATTAGAAATCCCATACATAGTTTTTCCATGAAACAATCGGATTAAAAATTCCAGCTTTTTCATTTTATCGCATTGTCGATATACTGGAGTCGTGGCAGCATCATTCAATTTTTTCACCCTATCAATATCATCATTTTCACTAGATGCATCAGTTGTCCTCATATCGACGTCTTCTTGAGTCGAAATCCTTTCTTTTTCATGATGAAGAATAAACGGAAACCGATCATCTAACAAATTCTCCATTCCAGTCCTTTCATTTCGATCATCACTAATTTGAGATTTCATTTTCTCCCCATTGTGATACCACACAAAGTAGTTTGCTTGAAAACCATTTTTGGTTATGTGGTAGATGACTTCTTCACGACTCAACCAAGGTCTACCAACACAATTGGAACATGGGCAGTGTATGCGACCACTATCTGAAGCATTGTGAAATGCAAAATCTATAAAGATCTCTAAATTGTTTTGAAAATCGCTTGAGATACGATCGGTTTCATACATCCAACTTCTGTCCATTCTGTAAAAAAATTCATATAAGTCATTTTTTCATAAACAATTCAATAGGATTGAACTTTAATAGAAAATACATTTAAGTAAACGATAAAGGAAGAAAATAATCATGATATCAACTAGACATGTGAAAAAAACATACTAATGTGTTATTGAAAAAATGTAAAACCAACAAGAACTTAATGTGTTATCACATCAGAGCATGCCTCATCCCATAACCATATTAGTTGGGTACCCTCGTGAACAGCCCCGCCCACCCCCGTGGACAACCCACCCACCCCCGTGGACACCCCTACCCCCTAGACAGCCCAACCACCCCCGTGGATAGCCCACCCACCCCCCTCGACACCCCTTCTCCCTATGGACAGCCCCCCACCCCCTTGGATAGCACGCCCACAACCCTGGACACCCCTACCCCCTGTGGCCAGCCCACCCACCCCCCCTGGACAGCCCACCCACCCCTCCTTGACAGCCCGACCACCCCCGTGGACAGCCCGTCCACCCTTGTGGACAGCCCGCCCACCCCCGTACCCCCCTGGACACCCCGTACCCCCCAGGATAGCCCCGCCCACCCTCCCAAACAGCCCACAACCCCTCCCCTGTAACCCCACCACCACCACCTAGACATACCAACCCCCCTGGACACCCCACACACCCCTCCCCCACCAGGACACCCCACCCAGACCCCCAGGACAGCCCACACCCCCTGGACAGCCCCGCCCACCCCCGTGGACAGCCTTTCCCACCCCCGTGGACAGCCCCGCCCACCCCCGTGGACAACCCACCCACCCCCGTGGACGCCCCCTACCCCCTAGACAGCCCAACAACCCCCGTGGACAGCCCACCCACCCCCCTCGACACCCCTTCTCCCTATGGACAGCCCCCCACCCCCTTGGATAGCTCGCCCACCCCCCTGGACACCCCTACCTCCCGTGGCCAGCCCACCCACCCCCCCTGGACAGCCCGCCCACCCCTCCTTGACAGCCCGGCCACCCCCGTGGACAGCCCGTCCACCCTTGTGGACAGCCCGCCCACCCCCGTACCCCCCTGGACACCCCGTACCCCCCCTGGATAGCCCCACCCACCCTCCCAAACAGCCCACACCCCCCTTCCCTGCAACCCCACCACCACCACCTAGACATACCACCCCACCTGGACACCCCACACACCCCTCCCCCACCAGGACACCCCACCCAGACCCCCAGGACAGCCCACACCCCCAGGACAGCCCCGCCCACCCCCGTGGACACCCCCTACCCCCTAGACAGCCCAACCACCCCCGTGGACAGTCCACCCACCCCCCTCGACACCCATTCTCCCTATGGACAGCCCCCCACCCCCTTGGATAGCCCGCCCACCCCCCTGGACACCCCTACCCCCCGTAGCCAGCCCACCCACCCCCCCTGGACAGCCCGCCCACCCCTCCTTGACAGCCCGACCACCCCCGTGGACAGCCCGTCCACCCTTGTGGACAGCCCGCCCACCCCCGTACCCCCCTGGACACCCCGTACCCCCCTGGATAGCCCCGCCCACCCTCCCAAACAGCCCACACCCCCTCCCCTGCAACCCCACCACCACCACCTAGACATACCACCCCCTGGAATGTGTAGAAATAACATAAAAATACATGATATATAGATAGCAAAAAATACTCAACCTATGGGTTCACATTAACTACATAATCACACACTTCACTACTACCATAAAACACATAAACCACACCACCACCACACAAGACGCATAGCATTTATCACATTCATTTATAAGCCACTTCATTCTCACTTACATTGTCCATTCATTTAATGTTAAATTAATTAAATTCATTTACCACACATCCATTTCTATTCCATCTCATTTATTTAATATCTTGTTTTTTTGTTTTAACAACATAATTTATTCCATAGATAACCAGGAAACTAATAAAACCACCACACAACAACTCACCATCTCACAATAACCATCGACACCATGTTACATCGACCAACCATCTCACCAAAACAACCACATATCACAATAAAAATATTGCACATCACAAACCACCGCACAACCAAAACCACCTCACCACATTATACACCACAACTTCATCACACAACACCTCCACACGACACAACACCACCACACATCATCACTATCATACAACTTCACATGACGCATCCATGCCCACTAACCATCACATTACAACCCCACATATCACAAAGCCCAACTGGTCACCTCAATCCCCATAAAACAGCCTACAACATACAATGAAACACAACAAAAAAACTCTCATAGAGGAAACATACCCCAACATCCACAATTTATTTATTCAAGGTCTTTTATTACATTACCCCTTTATTTAGCATGGACATTATAACACAACTGATATTCCAGGGGAAACTAATTAATTAACAAAATATTTATTCATTTCCCTATTTTACACGGTGAAATCTAATCAAAATCCAAACTTAAAACTAAAATATTAGATCAATAACAATAAAAACAAGGTACCATATGTGTATAAAGAAAAAATTACTTGATTTGAGATGATTCAAATGGGTTTTCACCTATTCAGATGGGGGATTTGGAGAGCAGCAGAGAGGTGGAGGTGGATTGATAACTTAAAACTAAAATACTAAAGCAATAACAATAAAAATAAGGAAGTATATGTGTATAAATGAAAAGATACCTGATTTCAGATGGTTTTCACCTCTTCGGATAGGGGATTTCGCGAGAGGAGAGCGGTGGAGCAGATGAAATTAGGTTCTGTGCGAATGGGGGAGAGCAGCCCCGCGACTGGATTTGGGGGAAATAATTCCCAACGGTTTTAAAGAACCATTGGGAAAGAGATGCTAAGGACCCCTTTGCCAACGGTTTGAGGAAACCGTTGGAAAAGGGGTGACCCTTTCCCAACGGTTCTTTTGAACCGTTGGCAAAAGGTGATTAACACACCCCTTTGCCAACGGTTTCTTCAAACCGTTGGCAAAGGGGTGACCCTTTCCCAACGGTTAACCGTTTTCAAAAGGTGATTAACACACCCCTTTACCAACGGTTTCTTCAAACCATTGGAAAAGGGGTGACTTTTCCCAACGGTTTCAATGAACCATTGGGAAAGGCTTTCTTAATCCTTCAAGCCCAATAGTTTTAGCAAACCGTTGGTAAAAACCCGTTGGGAAAAACAGCATTTCCAGTAGTGAATTTTAGATTAATTGATACTAATTTAATATTTTGAGAAATACTAAAAGTGTCGCTTCCCTCTTTTATAAAAGGGTACCTATTATTCTCAATAATTAACATTTAAAAACCCATTATATTTTTCCATTACCTACCCAGATATCATACTATAATCCATACCCACATTCTATGGGTCTTGGGTTAGGCTTAATACTAGTCTTAGAGGTCTAAAGGTGTTAATAAAAGGAAGTTTTCAAAAGAAGGGGTATAGTTTTTATCTGCATGTTTTAGTTTTGTTTCTTCTTCCACATCCCTATAATATTATTCAAATAAGATAAAGTAATAACCAAAATATCCTACATATAATTATATGTTATTATGTTATATTAATGAACAATATCTATCTCTTTTTCCATTAAATGTGAAACAAAATCATTATCCATGTGTACGACGAACTGTCGTCTTGAAAAACAATGTAATTAATTTTCCGTCACCGTATCTCAATACATATTATAATGATGGAATTAATTTTTATATATGATATTAGTGAAAATTTTATCATTATAAAAAGTTAATATATCATTTATGTTCTTAATATTCCATGTATAGAAACCTAATAACAACATTTGTGTGTACGTGTGGACTATCACCACCATGAACTGATGTGATTCATTTTTCATCACCACATCACATGGATAATATATATAATTATATTTTAATAATTATTATGGAATTTATTATATTATTATCAATCTATAATTATAAAATAAAACTAAACTTATTTTTGTAGTGAACGTTTAAGAATGGAAATGTACTCATGTATATGTATAACCTAACATCTACATGACTATGACATAGTTAATTTTTAATAACACTACATAATGGGTGAAATTAAAAGTTAATTTATGTATATAAATGATAACTATGTCTCAAATATTATTCTGGAGATGGTGGAGTAATGAACACTTTGACCATAGTGAACCTATGAAACTCATTATGGACTTATGAACTAAATATCACTAAAATATCTGACGTGAAGATAAATGACTAAGTAATTATTATTACATTGTAATAAGTGAGACAAAAGAAATAATAAAATTAAAAAAAGTTTTTAAGAAAGTATATAATTATCCAAAGTTCATTATTTAAGAAGATAAGTAATATATTTGATGAGCCATACTTAAGGTAATAGATTTTCATCTCTCTTTTATTTTTGTGGGACACATGCCTTAGACACTACTTGTTTCTTTTGTGTGTTTTATATACTTCCCATTAAAATCTTTTATTATTATTCTCATGAAATTATGTCATATACATATCCATCTTATGTTTTTTCTTTCATAGGGATTATTATTCAAATGTTACAAAGTGGTGATGGTTTATTTCGCAACATAAACATTATTCGAATTGTTTAAGTGTCCACTGGGGAATATTTCTCTTCCATGTCCATGATTTATAAAGAAATTAAAAATGTTTTTAATATTATTATATAAATTTTTAAAATAATTTTCCCCTTATTTTAAATTTTATAAAATAGTTTAAAAGGAATATTTTTGGTGTTTTCCAAATGAGGTACTTTGTGAATTTTCTATAAAAAAGTATGAATGGATTTTTTTTAAATTATACAAAATTAACAGAATGTTCAGCCATCATGAGCCTCAATGATTTGAATGAAGTGATTTTAAAATGGAAAATTTATATTTCTCTTGAATTATTAAATTTCATATTTAAAAATAATGTTCCATATGAGATTACATAAATTCATTTTAATTATGAATTAATGGGTATATGATCAAAGTATATCATCCTTATTACTTATTTGGATGATTTATTTTTATGATAAAAAGGTGAAATGTTTATGAAACCCATTTATTTTCAATGGGTTATGTTATGATGAAATGTTTATGAAACTAATTTCATTTCATGTTTACGATATCATGAAGGATTTATGATCCTATAGAACACATATGTGTGGTTTTCATTATTTCATGGGTGGGAACCATATTTACCTCTAATGAATTGGGTAAATATTGATATCTAATGAGATAAATAGGGATGGAATACAGAGTGAACCCAATTTAGTGAGGGGATCTTTCGTCCATGATAGTCTTGGGAGTGAACCATGAAAAATATTATAGTATTGGAAGTGATAATTAATTTCTATAATGGTATTGGGAGTAAACCTTGACTTATATAATGGTTTTAGGAGTGAAACCATTCCACTATGATATCCATGGAAATGAGCCTTGAATTATAATAAAATTATTTTCTGTGCTTATATGTATGCAAAAATTCTATTTCTTAGGCCAATTTTATTCTCTCATGGCTCATGTTCCTTTATGATTCATATCTTATGAATGAACAAGATTTATTTTAAAAATTTTAGAATTTGATATTTGATATGCAGGGTATAAATTTTCAAATGTAATGTTCATGTTCTCAAGCCCTTATACTAATATAGTGCTTCTATAATCATTAATATCTCTTTTTTTATACTTATTGATCATCTGAGCTCACCATTTATTAAGTTTCCTTTTCCCCTGGTTATGAATAATTGTTTTAAGTAAGATATTTATAAGAATATTTCTATATATAAAGAAATTTTGTGATATGATATTGATTTTTATAAACCAGTTGTTTAATTATCGAAGATAACTAATAGTATATCATGATTCTATAAAACTCTAAAACTAATGTTCCTTTAGTATGAGAGTGATCAAATATTTCCTTTTATTTTTTATTTTTTGGACGGTTGAAATTAGGTCATATTTATTAGTATCAAATATAATTATGTAATTTTTTTTAGCATTACGATTGGGAGTATAGGTTTTGGTCTATTCAAGTTGGTATTAAAGTTAGGTTTAGATATATTTGAAGATTATGATATTTCATGAGAATTTGTATTATGAGTTGTGGTTTCCACCAAGGGTTTATGATTTTATGTTTGACCATAATTTTAATGTCTTAGACATCCCTTTTTTGGTTTTATGTTCTGAAATTTTAAGGTGACTAATGATATTTTGTGAGGCATTTATTTTTGAGGTATATGTCATTCATAAGTTTATCATCTAAAAAAGGTTATTTGAGGAAGAATTAAATTACATTTTTTGGACATATGTTTAATGAACATTTTATCCTTTAGGATTTATATGATCTTTTATTTTGAATTAATTATGCCTAATTATATTTTTGAGATAAAAAATGAATGTTATGATACAAACTTTGAGGTTAATTTTTTTATTAATATTGAATATATTAAGGTTATTTTTTAGAATGTTTATGAAATTTCTATTAATGTTATAAAAACTATATAAATATAGATTTAGAAAAATAGAAAACCCATAGTTTGGGTGACAACCTATCACATCCGGGAAGGTCGTGAGTCATGAACCCATAACTAAAGGGTGCAAAGGGTGCATCACTTACTAGTGGAAAACATGATGTCCTGGTTAGTATGAATTTTTTTTATTTAAACTATATGAAAGATAAATTTTATTTTCATTTTGGTGAAAATATGTTTTATCATATAGATAACCATTGGATTTGAAGTTGATTTAGTGTTGAGTTATTAATGTTATTTAAAAATAAGGTTACTATTTTGGGAACCATGTATGATTAATGTAAACATAATATTGTGATTTTTTTTTGAGAAATAAAGGCTGAATTGTCTTTTGGAGGCATATATGATTTTATTTTTTATTTATCATGATTTTGGTTATTTATGGAAATAGTTAGCGTATAATAGAAATTATATGTTTATGGAATGTACATTTCGGGGGATAAATGATAAATTTAGCTTGGAAGAAGATGTGATAAAATATTTTTAATATTTGGGTATCAATTTTACTCTGTAAAATTTTGGGTAATTTTAAGGATTTTTATTTATTGAATAGTCTACATTGAAATCCAGGTATTATTGTTGAATATTAGAGATTAAAAGTACTTTTTATTTATTTTGATGCTTTAATAATTTTAGATATTGTCATCCCTTGTGATGAAAATTTTGGTTATGGTCAATTCCTAAATTAAGTAGGAATATATTTTTATCATTTTTTTGATTTTTTTCTATCTTTAGAAGTTGATTCTAATGTATCAGATATGAAAAAATTCATCTTTACTACTCATTGTTTCAAAAAAAAAAAAAGATGAGATTTTAGTGGAAATAGATTAAAGGATGAAATTATACTTTCCAAATATGTATATTTCCTTATGTTGATATTCTATTTAGTAAACTAATTTCTCAACTTTAAGAAAACATTTATGAAACAAGAATGTTATTTATTTACTTTTCTTACCGATAAATAAATTCCCTTTTAACCCATTATAGATTTATAATTTTGTGATGGTTATATTTCTCATGGCCATGTTCTATAAAACTCTCTATAAGTACACATGTGTTATGTTTTTCTTCTATATCCATGTATTTACTTCCCACCAATATTTTACTAATATTAAATCAAGTTATCTATTATTCCAGATGAATTTTTTACTTCCCTTTCTCTCTTTTTAAGTGGAAGTTTTATTGATCATTTTTATGATATGATATTTCAAAAAAGTTATTTTTAAAATTCATAACATGGATATTGATCCCATGTTAAAATTTCAAGGAATAAATTTATTAATTTTGGGGGGGGGATATTTTAACATATTATAATTTTTTATAAAAAGTCTACAGTGTACAAGATACGCAATGCTGAGGTTAAACAAATAATGAAATATTATAATTTAAATATAACCATTATATCCTAGCCACTAAATAGAAAGGTATAAATATGAATAATTTATTTATGAAATGGTCCTACTCATTACTAATGTATTAATTAATTTTTTATAAATAAGAACTTGAATTTTTATTAAATTCATTTTATTCTTCAAAAAATAAGTTTTCCTCAAAAAAGTTTTTATTCATTTTAATTAATTATTATATTTTTTAGAATATTTAGTTGAAGAAATTAATATAATTTTTTAATTAATCATGTAAGAATTATCCTTAGGATAATTTTTTTATAATTTTATGAAATGATGGATTTTTCAATGAATAGTGAAAAATATTGATTTTCATTGAAATATGTATTTTTGTTTTAAAGTATTTACAAAGTAAAATTATATTTTGGATTATTATTAATGTACCATTATTTTATTTTTTAATTTTTATTTAAAATAAATTAATAATAGTTTTTTAAATAGATTTTATGCTTGAACTTAAGTTTTTTACATGTTAAAACAGGCATTTTTTTGAAAAACTATTCTTCATCATGTTTTTCCAATTGAATTTTAAATTAAATTCTTACAATTATGTGTTATGATTTTTTAAAAATTGATTACACATTTTGAATCATTATTTTCATATATAGTAAATATTTCCCTTTAATTTTTTGTCAATATGAATAGTAATTTTAGTAATTTTGGTTACCATAGTAAACGGTAAAGTGGTTAATTTAGGTTAAAAATTAGTATGATAAGACCGATAAATTACCCAAAAATATAGATAAATATTTTTGGATAAGTATATTTTAACCATGATTTTAATATGGTCTAATATATAACCATTTTATACCACATGAATGATAACCTAAAATAATGTCCAACATGTCACAGTCTTGATTTTAATAATTTTAATATTTTTAATATGGTGTTATATAGAGGATATTATATACTATAAATATTATTTTCAAATATTAAATATTAAACTTAATCATGATAAATTATTTTTAATTATTATTGAAAAAATAATTACCTTAAATTCTTTCACAACACTAATACAGTAATTAATTATTCAGTAGAAAAATCAAATAAAAGATATTAAAAATATTAAAAGAAATATAATTTCAGATAAATAATATGATCAAATAATTTTATAGATGACCAGGAAATTTTAGGTATATAATGAAATATTTGGTTTAAATTTTACATTCTTTATTAATATTGTTAATGTCAATGTAATGAATAGTTCAAAAAATTTACATTATAGATATTTTATAGTAAATAATAGTTTATTAAATGATATCAAATTCCTAAAATAAATTAAATCCAAAAAATGTATTTTTATAAGGTTTAAAATATCATCTATAATCCATTTATTGTTTTTTTTTCATTTTATCATAACTATATTAACCTTCAAAGAGTAAAAATCGGCGTTGTCACTAAAAGAGTTAACAAGGTTAAATAGGGGTTAAAAACAAATTATAAGGGTATAAATATAGTAAAAAATGTCTACTTTTTAATTTATTAGGTTATTTATATCCAAAATATTATTATATAATAAATAACTCACTTTGAATTTTTAATTGAAATGTAATTTATATTAATTTAATATCTTGAAATATGACATGAGTGATCCTCCCCTCTTTTATAAAAGGAAACATCTTATTCTAAATCCTAAACACTTAAAAAATCATTTCTATAGATTAATAAATGACCAAATACCTTGATATAATCCCTAATATAAATCTAGAGGTATTTATTTAGTCATAATAAAAATCATAAACATCTTAAGGTGTTAAGAAATATATGTTTTCTCGAGAAGAGGTATAGTTTTTATCTACCTATTTTAGCTTTTCTTCTTCTTTCACTTACATAAAATCGTATTTAACCATGGTAAAATAATAAATCCCATACAATAAATATAATTATATGTTATTATATTGATTTAATGACCTATATACATATCTTCTTCCAACAAATGATAAATGAAATCATCATTCATGTGTACAACGGACTACCGCCTTGTGAATTGATGATTTTTTTCCATCAACATCACTAAAGATAGTTTATAATGATAGAATTAACTAATATATATTATATTTATTAAATATATAAAATTATAAAAAGATATCATATTTTTTAAATTCTGACATTTCCATGCATAGAAAAATGATAACATTGTTCATGCGTATATATGGACTACCACCTTCACAAAGTGATGTAATTAATTTTTCATCACCACATCACATGGATGGTCTATATAAATAAATTTGAATAAGTAATATGAAATTTTTTCTATTATTATAATTTCATAAAGTTTAAATAATACTTACCTTCTTTACATAATGGTCATTGAAAAATGAAAACGTTACTTATGCGTATGTATGACATATCATCTCTCTGATTGTAACATGGTTCATTTTTAATAACCATATGTAATTATTTAATTTAAAGGTATGATTTATGTATAAACATTTATAATTATTTATTTTTTATTATTCTTTAGGTGGTTTATTAATGACCACTTTGACCAAAGTGAACCTACCAAACTCATTTTGGATGTATGGACCAAATATCACAAAAATATCCAACGTGAACATAAATGATCAAGTAATTGTTCTAACATGGTAATAAGTGAGATAAAAGGATTTAAAAAAATGAAAAATTTTCTTAAAAAAATATATAATTAACCTAATATTATTATTTGGGATGATAAATAATGTATGTGAATTGTCAGACTCAAGGTAGTTTATTTTCATTTCACTTTTTTTTCAGTAGGACACATCCCTTATACCCTACTTGTTTATTTTGTGTTGTATATATACTTACCCTGAATTTATTTTATGATTGTTATCATAAAAATTATTTGATATAAAGATCCATATTAGGTTCTTTATTTCATGGGGTTTATGATTCAAATGTTTCCAAATTTGTAATGGTTTATTTCACAATATCATCATTATTGAGGGTTGTTTATATTTAAGTCTCCACTAGTTAATATTTCTATTACTTATCTATGATTTCAAAAATAAATTTAAAATATTATTTTAATATTCTCTTATAATTTATTATAGTCATTTTACCCATGTTTTTATTTTTACAAAATAGTTTTAAAGGAATATTTTTGGTGTTTTCTAAATGAGTTACTTTGTGACTTTTCCACAAAATTAAGAAAGGAATGTTTTGTAACTTATTTGAAATGAATTGAATTTTCAACCATCATGATGCCTCAATTATTTTAATCTTAAATTTCATGTTTAAAATTTTATTTTCAAATAAAAAGTTTTCATATATATATATATGTTCATATTTTTAAAAAGATAATTGATTTTAAAATTGAAAATTTATTTTTCTCAAGAATTATTATAAGCGGTATTTTAAAATAAATTTCCATATAAAATGACATAATTTGATGTTACATAAACTTTTTCAATTATATAATCCATGGAAATCATCATCATTATTTCTCTATATGGTTTATTTTTATGATGAAACTATGAAATTTTTATGAAACCCATTTCTTTTCCATGGGTTATGCTATGGTGAAGAGATTATGAAACCCATTTATTTTCATGGGTTTTGATATGATGATTGATTTATGATCCTATAGAACAAATACATTTGGTTATAATTATATGATGTGTGGGACCTATATCTCCCTACAATTCATTTTATAAAGATAGATATTTTCAGATATAAATAGGACTAGAATTGGTAGTAAGCCCTATTAAATGAGGGACTCTATCCACTATGATAGTATTGGGAGTGAACCTTGACTACTATGGTAGTATTGGGAGAAAACATTGATTTCTATGATAGTAATGGGAGTGAACCTTGACTAATATAATGGTTTGGGGGTGAACCCATTCCACTATTATGACCATGGAAATGAGTCTTTACTATGAACGAAATGATTTTTTTGATTATGTATATTCCAAAATTCCATACCTTATGCTAATGTAATTTTATTATGTCTCGTGTTCTTTTATGATTCATGTATTTTAAACATTCAATATTTATTCTAATACTAAATACTTTGATATTCAATATACAGTGTGTAAATTTTCAAATATTATTTTGTTGTTCATTTTCCCTTATAATCATATTATGGTTAAGTAATCATTAATATCTACCTTGTTTAATCATAATGAACATATGAGATCACCCTTTATTATGTTTCCTTTTCCCAATGTTATGAAGAAATGTTTTAAGTAGTATATATATATCAAGGGTTCTAGACATGAAGAAATTTTTAGATATTATATAGATTTTTATGAGCCAGTTATTTAATTTTCCAAGATATATAAGATTTTTTCATAATTCTAAAAAACTCTAAACCCAAAAGGTCCTTCAGTATAAAAGTTAATGAATATTTTATTTCATTTTCTATGTTTTGTATTGTTTAAACTGAGTCACCTTTATTGTATCAAATAAAAAAATATAAATATAATATTTTTATCATCAGATTTAAGAGCCCTAGTTTTAGGTTATTACTTATTTTCCCTATTACTTGTTATATCATGAATCCTTTGTACTTCATTGTATGTTATGTTACAGTTTAAATTTTTTCATCCATGGGGATTTTACATGAATGTTTCCAAGTATTATGTGGTTTCATAACTCAATTTACATTCATTGGTTTGTAATTCTTCTTTATTGAATTTTTCATTCCATGATTCTTTATTAATTGACCTTTGATTGTATTATAGTGTGTCTCCACTTAATTTTTTTAGTTTTAAAATTATTAAAAATAATCACTTCATTGATTAAATTCTAACATAAATGATATGATCTTTGTAAGTATTATCCATATCATTATTGTTTCTTTAGAACATATCTTGAATATGTACCTACATACTTTTATAAGGTGTATATTCTACCAATTGAGATATTATATCATGAATTAATCTGTTCTCATGATATATAAAGTCCCTTTTATATTATCTATTTCATAATATATTGATTCAAATTTTATGAAAGTCATAAGGGTTGTCATGGACTCAATTTCCATTCTTTGAGACATAATTCATGTAATTCACCATGATTCATTTTATATGGTGTAATTAAATCCCCATGAGTGTGTTTTTACATATTACATCATATAAATTATTATTTTTTAGAATCATGTTATGTTCCTTTATTCAATGGCTTTTAGATTCTAGAATTTACTAAATTACCTGGGTTTCTTTTCTCAAACTTTCTTCTCATATACATGTATTGACTGATATTCCTATATTTATTTTTATTATTCATATACTTTATCATGAAATATAATATCATGAATATTTTATACTCGTGATATTTTATTTTCATTCTTATGTTCTTTTTTTGAAGTATTTTTTTAAAAGGCTGTAAATGTGTTTTTCTTTAATTTTTTTAATGTTTTTAAGGATTTTTACAAAACAATTCCTCATGGAACTTTATAATATTTTTAGAATGTTATTTTCTAAAAATTAATTATTCCATAAAAATATTTTCCATGATATTTTTACCTCTTTTAATTATTTTTAAAAGGAAATATCTTGACATTATCTGCAAGGGTGACTTTTGAATATCTCAATAAAATTTTGAAAAGAATGTTTATTTTTAAAATATATTGAATGAATGTAATTTTACACCTTAATGATAATTATTTGTTTTTAATAAATATTTATATTTTTCCATGTTTATAATCTATAAAAATATTTTCCCCAACCTTCTTGAAAATTTTATAACACAATATAAATAGAAATGTGTATTTTCCCCTATTTTTAAAAGAAATATTTTAAATATTATTTTAAAGTTGTTTTCAAATATTTTAACAAACTATATGGATTAATATACTTAACTATGATTATGGTGTTATGAAACCACCCTTGTTTCTTCTCTATATGGATTATGATGATTATTATAAAGAGATTCTCATGAATCCTTTTTCTTTTCATCAAGTTTTTCAAACTATAAATCAATAGTGGTTGTTTTAAAGGGTTTTAGGATGAAAAGGTGAAATATTTAAAAAAATTATTCATGATACTGTACATGAGAATTATATATTTTAATGGGTAAAACCAATTATTCTTATTTAATTCATTGTGTATTATTACTTGTCTTCAAAATAAATAAAGAGAGAGTTAACCAGGGAAGTTTCTCTTTTGGATTAAACTAATCTACAGATATTTCTAACATGAGTTTAACATGGGTTATGAACAAAATTCTATAATATTACTTTATTATAATTAACCTAAATGGATTTATATTTTATTTCTATTTTTTAATGATTCCTTTGATCAAGTATGAAATCTCATTGATCATGATTATTAATTCTTATAGCTCCTGTCTTATGATAAATCATTATTCCATGTTTGATGATTGATTATCCAGGTATTTATGGCTATGAATTATAATATTTTATGATCATGAACGTTGATTATGTCATCATACCCTTATTTTCATCTTATTCCTATTGATTACATTCAATCGTTAAGGCTTACATTTACACTTACCGAGTGTTTAAGATCACCTTTCTTATGTTACCTTTTCACTGGGTTTTGAAGAAAAATTTAATGTATATCATACCTAAGAAGGATATTATTTGTGAAGAACATAGTGGGAGATGATTTATATTTTTATGAACTAATTTTTTATGGATCCAAGTTTTTAAGGGATTGTCCAAATTCAATAAAACTATAAACCTATAAGTTCTTTGGGTATGTAAGTGATCCAATATTTATTTTTGATGTTATATTGTTTGGATCGATAACATTGGGTCATGTTTATCAATATAAATTTTAACGCCCTGACCCCAATTACCCAAAGTCGGTACATTATTACATAACATTGGCATGATCACAAGGGATCAAATCCCGAAATACCGATTAGTTTAGTAGCCTTGGAAGTACTAGATACCTTCATAAGTATTACATCATGAAATAAAAAAATCAACAAATTTTTTTCCCCTTTTGAACAAACTTATATCCTTAGCCTATTCCTACAGTTCAACCATAAAATACTTCTTCACATCCTGGAAAAAATAAAACATAGAAAGAGGTGAGCTCATATGCCTAGTAAGGATAACAATATAGCAGAAAATTTCATAAATAAAAATAAAAAATTTAGGAAATGTATAAGACTAAAAAAATCCTTTTAAACTTAAACTTAATAATATTATGGTGAAAATAAAATCAAATAATTCCATTTAGTTATTCACATGGATATTCTACTAGTCGAATAATAAAATGCAATATCAATAGCCGATTTCATAATGATGGAATGCATAATGCCAGGCATCATAACTACATAGTCAAGGCCTTGTACCAAGACTAAAAATAATATTTCGTAAAGGCCTTGTGCCAAGACACTAGTTTGTCTCATGAGACCTACCGATGCATCAAGGAGCTATAGCGGGCTCCACCCGTCACTTACTAAGTCCAATTCATTCCTCATATGAAAAGGATTAAACATAACATAAACATTCGTATTAAAAATAGCATATGAAATGTAAATACTTTATCTATAAACCATGAATGGTATAAAAATAACATATCCACAATCAAGAATATCACAAAACCTTCAATACAATATGAAAGATTTGTATCATAATAAATCAACTTCAAACACGTTTGAAATCCATCAATGGATGTTGACATAGATGAAATGAGAACCATTTGAAATAAATACCTATTTCTATTTTGAAAATCATTTAAAAGTCAAATAGTTATAAAATAAAACATTTATTTTGAAAATTTTCTTATAAGATTGTATGTGAAGCTTCTACTATGTTATAACGACGGAAAACAGTCGCACCCACCGTATAAGTTAAAAACATTCTTACATTAATTTTGTCGAAAAGGTCAAAAAGTACCTTGTTTAGAAAACAACAGAAAGATTATTTTCAAAACATATATAGTCAAATGAGGGTATAAATTACTTTAACCCATAGTATAGTAAATATTAATTTTTTTGAATTACATTTTTAAGAAAACACGAATGTGGATGATAAAGAGGTCCCAGTAGATACTTACGTAAAAACAACCTCGGATAATAAAGAGATTGTGAAATTAACCCTTACCTAGAACTTTTTCTTAGTTGACAGAATCTTAAACTCATGTATAATAGTTAAATCATTGTTATTAAATTATACAATAACTATATACATAAATATGATATCATATATGATCCTCTAATATTGCTTTGTTAATAATATTTCAGTAGTATCATCATTTTGGGTATTAACTGATTTGTTTTCCTTTATATGATTGGTTACATAAGCCATGTTTGTTATGGATAGGATGTATTTTATTTATATCTATAATGATATTAAGTTCTTAAACATTATTTTTAATCATAAAATGAAAATTATTCTTGAATTATTATGATGGGGAATGAATCTCATCGCGTTTGTGGAGACGGTAATCCGTACGTACACACGAGAGACAATATCATTATATTGATAGTGAAATCATATGTATTTGGATGATATATCATATATAAATAATCATTAACATGTTATATTTATTATTTACATCAGTTATATTCATTATTATACCCATCCAAAATAATGAAGTGTTTGAATAACAAACTACACCACGACGTGGAGACCGTAAGACGTACGTACGCACGTATGGTGACTTTGTCATTCACATGATGGATAGAATAATGAATATGGTTGTACCATTTTTATAATAACATCAAATTATATATTAGATACTAGAGTTATTATTTTAGAATGGAAACAACAAATAAAGAGGAAGTGGAAAAAGAAAAGAACTTGAAAGAGGTGATGAAATATTTACCTCTTCTTCGGGTTCTTCCTTTTGATTTGATCAAAAGGGCTCCTTAGGTTGGATTTATGACCAAATAAAACCTCTAGGATTAAGGGAGTAAAGTTTGGATGATATTTGGGTAGGGGTTGGCCGATCAAAATGGCTTTGGAGGTGTGAAATTAAGAGAAGGAGAAGAGCCCTTTTATAAGAGAGGTGAGTGTCACTTTAGGAAAAGCTTGAAGTATTATTTTATAATAAAATCATTTTTGGTTTCTAATGGCTCCAAAATGAATTATTTCTAGGATAAGGTGGGGAGGGTTCTAAAACCTCTCAACCAATAGGTTTTAGACAGGTTTAGGTTATCATATTAACATTATCTTTTAGATTTAACTATTAGTTAAATAGTTTGACATTTACCATGTCTCTTTGTATTTTTAAATTATATGGTTAATAAAATTACTATAAAAAGATAAGAGAACCCCAAGTGATTAATTATTAGTATATATAACTTTTTTTAAGTCCTTTTTCGGAACCATATATTTTTAGAAATATTATATCATTTAATAATATAGTATTTGTTTTAAATACTCAATTATATCAATTTTGACACTATTTAGTATTTGGTTTTTGTGAAAATCATACGAGTATGATTACTTCAAAAAAAAAATATTTAATCAACCCTAACATGTCATATTAACCTATAAAATTAGTTTAATTCATCAAAATTCTCAAATTACATTTATTTGAATATTTATAATATCAATTATTTTAACCTTTCATTAATAAGGTAATTACTGCATCATCATTGTGTCATAAATAAATTAAATTATTTAAGATCTAAATTTTTTCAATAAAATACCATTATGTAGGAAATATTTTTATATTTATAATTAATATTTATAGTCTAATTTATCTTATGTATAACCCTATATTAAAAATGGTTTAGTTATTAAACTTTGAATTTAACTCTTTTAACTATTCTTTAAATAAAATAATAATAAATGTCATAATCTAATCGAGGTGGACCAAAGGGGGTCATATTTTTTTTCCTAATGTTGTTTTCGGTCTAATTAAAATTATCCAATATAATTAGGACATGTATTAGGGTGATTATAATATCATTTTTACCCTTAATTACCCTATTTACTTTTAACCATGGTAAATAAAAGTAAAAAGTTACTGTTAACAAAAAATTATTTTCATCTTATTGAACCAAATTTGACTTATTTATTTCAACTATGTCTCTCATATTTTTGAGATTCAACTCACATAAGTGGTAAAATTAAGTTTCATGCAAATTTGCAAATGCTCCTAGGAGGTGGGTAAAAGACGGTAAAAAGTTAAATAAAATTTTTATATAAATTAACTTATTATAAAATGACTCCAATTAATTAAATTGAACTTATATATGTATTATGTATCTATTTTGACCTAAAATAAATTTAAATAAAATAAATAATTATTTAAATAAAAATCCAGTTTTAACCAATAACGTAGTGTTTTTCACTATTCATCAAAAA
This sequence comes from Viscum album, assembly GCA_963277665.1. Taxonomy (NCBI): domain Eukaryota; kingdom Viridiplantae; phylum Streptophyta; class Magnoliopsida; order Santalales; family Viscaceae; genus Viscum; species Viscum album. The sequence goes on along the minus strand of OY728125.1, from coordinate 2,111,923,991 downwards.
TTTAAAGTTTTCAGAAAAATACCAAAAATTCACCCTAATATAATTTCGATATTATGAATTAAAAAATGAAGTCCATTTTGAAAAATAAAATTTATAAAATTTCAAAAAGAGGGTATTACTATTTATAACAGCTAGTTAGATTGGTCTTGGTGTGTTAAAACTCCAAGTTGCGTACAATGCAAGCTATTGCATTATTCAAAGGAAAACATACTATGGAAGCTTGGGGTTTTACATTCTCCCCTCATTGAAATAAATTTGTCCTCGAAATTTCTAGAATATTACAGCATAAAAAGATTCGGGTGGTTCTTCATCATAAGTTCCTCGGGTTCCCATGTAGACTCTTCCATCTTATGCTTTCTCCATAGAACTTTTACCAGATGAATTATCTGGTTTCTCAAAACTTGTTATTTGGTATCAAGAATTTTTAAAGTATCTTCTTAATAATACAGATCAGGTTCTATTTCAATTTCCTTATAGGTGAGTACATGCGTTGGGTCATGCATGTATTTTCTCAACAGTGATATGTGGAATACATCATGATCTTTGGAGAGACTTGGAGGCATTGCCAACTGGTAAGCTACAACCCCAATTTATTATAGAATTTCAAAAGGTCCGATGTACCTAGGACTCAATTTACCCTTCTTACTGAAATGTATAACACCCTTCCATGGAGATACCTTCAAGAAAACATGGCCTCCTGCTTGAAATTCCAAATCCTTCCTTCGATTATCAGCATAGATCTTTTTCCTACTTTGGGTTTCTTTGATGTGGGTTTGGATAATCTTCACTTTTTCTATTGTTTCCTCAACATGTTTTAGGCCTATGAGTTTTCTTTCACCAACATCATCCTAACAAGTTGGTGTGCGACATCTCTTTCTGTACAACACTTCATATGGTGCCATCTGAATACATGAATAGAAGATATTATTATAAGAAAATTCTACCAAAGGTAAATATTGATCCCACATACCTTGAAAGTCATATGAGAAAGATATCAACATGTCTTATATGTTTTGAATAGTCCATTCTGATTGTCCATTGGTTTGAGGGTGGTATGCAGTGCTCAAACTAAGTTCAATATCCATGAACTTCTGAAGACTTTTCCAAAATCTTGATGTAAAAAAGGGATCATGATCAGAAACAATAGATAGGGGTACACCATAGAGTCTTACAACTTCATTAATATATAGTCTTTCCGGACATTCAAGTGGTAAATCTTCTCTTATAGTAAGAAAATGTGCTGACTTGGTAAGACGATCAACAATGACCCATATTACATCATTCCTTCTAGGAGTATTTGGTAGCCCCATGAAAAATTCCATCATAATATTATCCCATTTCCTCTCAGGTATGGGAAGAGGTTGCATGACTCCTCCAGGCTGTTGCCTTCCAACTTTCACTTGTTGACAAACTATACATCTTTCCACAAAATCAGAAATCTCCCTATTCATGTTGTCCCACCAAAAATGTTCCTTCAAATATCTATACATCTTGGTTCTCCCAGGGTGTATAGAGAAATTGGAGCTATGAGCATCATCCAACAATTCCCTTTTTAGATCAGGTATGTTAGGAACACAAAGTCTCTTCCCAAATTTCAAAATTCCATCTTCATATATGAAGTCATTCAATCTCCCATCATTTACAACTTTAATCTTCTTTTAAAACTCCTCATCATCATTCTGAGACCTCTTTATCCTTTCTAGTAAAGATGGTTTGGAAACCATTTGAAAAATTATTGATGTTTCAACTTCCATGGTTATTCCTATATCCATCTTTACTAGATCCATGAAAATAGGATCCCTTTTAACTCTCATCTTGTTCAAAACTCCATGATCCTTTCTACTCAAAGAATTTTCCACCTTATTTACCTTCCTCGGGTGGGATTGTATAGTGAAATCATAATCCTTGAGTAGTTCAAGACATCACCTTTTCCTCATATTGAGTTCTTTTGTGTGAGAAAATATACTTCAAACTATTGTGATCAGTATAAATCTCACATTTTTCACCATAGAGATAGTGTATCCATATTTTCAAAGAAAATATTATAGATTATAACTCAAGATCATGAGTGGGATATTTTTGTACATGAATTTTTAGTCATCATGATGTATAGGCAATAAATCTATCATTCTGTATAAGGACACGACCAAGTCCTTTCTTTGAAGAATCACTATAAATAACAAACCCATCGTTCCTTGATGGTAGAGTCAAGATAGAAGCACTGACTAATATTCTATTCATTTTTTCAAAACATTCTTCAAAATATTTTGTCCAAACAAATTTAACCCCTTTACGTGTGAGCTTGGTTAATGGGTTAGACAACCGGGCAAAATTCTGGATGAAACGTCGATAATAACCTGCTAAACCAATAAAACTTTGTACCTCAGTTATACTTGTCGATGCCAGAAATTCTTGGATTGCCTTGGTATTTTAAGGATCAATAGAGATTCCTTCTTTAGAGACAATATGTCCAAGATAAAAAATCTCCTGAATCCAGAATTCACCCTTGCTAAACTTACCATATAATTCATTTCTTCTAAGAGTCTTTAGAATAATGCGCAAGAGATTTTCCTGATCTTCATAGATTTTGGAGTATACCAAGATATCATCAATAAATACCACTACAAAGTCATCAAGATATTACTTGAAAACTCTATTAATTAGATCTATGAAGATAGAGGGTGCATTAGTCAATCCAAAAGACATTACTATAAACTTTTAATGCTCATACCTGGTTTGAAATGCTGTTTTTTGAATGTCTTCCTTCTTCACGCAAAACTGATGGTATCCAGATCGAAGGTCAATATTTTAAAAATATTGATCTCCATGAAGTTGATCAAATAAATCATCAATGTGAGGTAGGGGATACTTGTTATTTATTTTTATAGTATTGATCTCCATAAAGTCAATGCACAACCTCGTAGATCCATATTTTTTCTTAACAAAAAGGACAGGGGCTCCCCATGGAGAAACACTAGGGAGAATAAATCCCTTATTAATTAATTCATCTAGTTGTTTATTTAGTTCCAATAATTCCAAAATGGACATTCTATAAGGGGTCTTCGATATGGGCCTTGAACATGGAATTAAATCAATGGAAAACTCAATTTCTCACTCTAGAGGATGTCCAGGTAAATCCTCTGGAAACACATCAACATATTCTTGCACAATAGGTACGTACTCTATTTGAATATTATTTTCCTCACCCATAGTTATTTCATTCTTTTACTCCACCATAATTGAATTTAGTATAGCTACTGGTGGAAGATCTAGATAAGAATCAGGTGGTGACGTTTCTGCTCTAAAGATAAGGTACTCCTTATAATCATCAAAAATTGAAACCTCCTTCTTATAACAATAAATTTTTGTATCATGGTCCGAAAGACAATCCATTACAATTATTATATCAAATTCAATCATGGGTATGATGATGAGATCAGAAGATAAAGATCATTTATATTCCCTAATGGGAACTAATTCACAATTTTTTTTTGTGATGATACTTCCCTTAGGAGTTTTGATTGACAACTCCCTTGTTAAGTAATATTGAAAATATCTAATTTTATTAGTAAACTCGGAAGATATAAAATAATGTGATGATCCAGAATCAAATAAAGCATTGGCTAAACTTGATGAAACCATTGAATTACCTACCTCCATGTCTTTCGGAGCTTCAACATCAGCAGTAGTGATTGCATAAGCTTAGCCTTGCTCCCTTGGCCTTTTCTGAGGTAAGTTCCCTTAGCACTTAGGACATTCATTTACATAATTCCCATTTTCTCTACAATTGTAGCATTCAACATTGACATCCTCTTTCTCCCCTTATAATCACGAGCTTGGTGGCCTTTTTCACCACACTTGTAACAGACTCCCTTTCCCTTCAAAAAAGTACCGGGGTGTTTCTTCCCACATTTACCGTAGGATGGATATTCAACTTTTCCCTTCTGCCCCTTATTTACATTTCTAGAGTGTTCAGCAGATCTATTTTTCTCTTTCTTTTCTTTAAAGTCGTAAGACTTAGAGAATTCCTTTTCTGTCTTGATAGTGCATGAGATGATATCATTGTACGATGAGAAGGATTGTGAGAATAATGCTCGATGGAAAAATTAGTTTAACCCATCAAATAATCGATCAATATTACACCTTGGGTTACATATATAATCTGCTGCATGCCTTGATAACCTTGTAGAGTTAGCCTCATACTTTGCAACATTCTTATTCTCCTTTTGCCTCAGACTCAGAAATTGTCTTTCCATATCCACTCGATGGTCACGAGGAAAGTATTTTTCTAAGAAAATCTATATAAAATCCCTCCATTCCATGTTTGATACTTCTTCATATTCCTTTTTGTTTTAAATTAATGACCACCATTGATCTGCATCTCCCGTGAGACGATAAACTTCCATGAGAACTTTTTCCCTTTTGCTACTCCACAAAGCATGAAATATTTTCTCTAATGAATTTATCCATCACTCAGCTACTAATGGATTTTTACTCCAATTGAGTGTTGATGGTTGTTGCCTCATGAAGCGGTCTAACATTGATCCTCCGTGTTGTGGATCAAGGTGCTCTATACGGGTAAGGTTATTATTCATAACCTGAGTGAGTTGTCCCATTATGGAGATAATATGATTAGCACCAGTTGCATCACTAGGTCCACTATAATTATCTTGAGTAGGAGGGAAATCCCTACATGTAATACATGCGTTGATATGGTTTCCATTACTTCCACTAGGAGCCATTTATAAACAATTTCATACACCAGATTACTTTATGAATCACAATACATAATTCCAAACTTGTAAAAAAGTTAACATAAATTAAACATTTTATGGATATAATCTATAATCATAAAAAATGTTTTCTTTGAGTAAGTATATACTTATAAAACCTTCATAATGGTTTGTAAAGAAAATGAGAATTATCCTAAGCATATCCCATGGGCGTGTCGTAACCAAGAGTGGAGAAATGACCATTGTTGTGCACCAGTTCCCATTCGAGTATAACTCATAGTAGTGTTTTGGGTTTTACCCCTAGGTACATCTGTGCCAGATCCGCCTATACCTTCTTATATCCAGACAAGGATGTATTGCTTGGAAAACTCACAAAATCTCTACAGTACCAAAATTCTAGGAATTTATTCTATATTAATCCTCAAAGTCTATCTTAGGATAATGTTCTCTAATTTGAGTTTTTCTAAATCTAGCTTTCAAGGTTTGTAATAAACTTCCTATGATACCAAATGTAACGACATGACCCTAGTTATCCAGAGACGGTGCATTATTACATAACATTGGCATGATCACAAGAGATCAAATACCGAAAGACCGATTAGTTTAGTAGCCTTGGAATTACTAGATACATTCATAAGTATTACATCATGAAATAAAAACATCAACAACATTTTTTCCACTTTTGAATACACTTATAACCTTATCCTATCCCTGAAGGTCAACCATAAAATACTTCTTCACATCCTAGAAAAAATAAAACATAGAAAGGGGTGAGATCAGATGCTCAGTAAAGATAACAATATAGTGGAAACTTTCACAAATAAGCATAAACATTTAAGGCAATGTATATGACTAAAATAAAATCCTTCTAAACATAAAATTCATCATAATATGGAGAAGATAAAATCAAATAATTCCATTTAGTTATTTACATGGATATTCTATTAGTCGAATAATCACATGCAATATCAATAGCCAATTTCATTATGATGGAATACATAATGCCAGAATTCATAACCACATAGTCAAGGCCTTATTCCAAGACTATAAATAAGATTTTGTCAAGGCCTTGTGCCAAGGCACTAGTTTGTCTAATGATACCAACTGATGCATCGAGGAGCTATATCGGGCTCCACCCATCACTTACTAAGTCCAATGCAATGCTCATATGAAAAGGATTAAACATAACATAAACATTCATACTAAAACTAGCATACGAAATGTAAATACTTTATCCATAAACCATGAATCGTATAAAAATAAAACATCCACAATCAAGCATATCACAAAACCGTCAATACAATATGAAATATTTTTATCATAATAAATCAACTTCAAACAAGTTTAAAATCCATCAAAGGATGTTGACATAGATGAAATGAGAACCATTTGAAATAAATACCTCTTTCTATTTCAAAAATAATTTAAAAGTCACATAGTTATATAAGAAAACATTAATTTTGAAAATATTCTTATAAGATTTTATGGGAAGCTTTGACGATGTTATAACGGTGGAAAATACCTGCACCCTCTGTATAAGTTAAAAACATTCTTACCTTAATTTTTTCGAAAAGGTCATAAAGTACCTTGTTTGGAAAACGACAAAAAGATTCCTTTCAAAACATATATGGTCAAGTAAGGGTATAAATGAATTTAACCCATAGTCTAGTAAATAGTAATTTTTTTTTGAATTACATTTTTAAGAAAACACGAATGTGGATGATAAAGAGGTCCCAGTAGATACTTACGTAAAAACAGCCTCAGATAATAAAGAGATTGTGAAATTAACCCTTAGCTTGTACTTTTCCTTAGTCGATGGTATGTTAAACTCCTGTATAATAGTTAAAACATTGTTATTAAATTATAAAATAACTATATACATAAATATGATATCATATATGATCCTCTAATATTTCTTTTTTAATAATATTTTAGTAGTATCATCATTTTGGGTGTTAACTTATTTATTTTATTTTATATGATTGGTTATATAAGCCATATTTGTTATGGATAAGATGTATTTTATTCGTATCCAGAATGGTATTAAGTTCTTAAACATTATTTTTAATCATAAAATGAAAATTATTCTTGAATGATTATGATGGGGAATGAATCTCATCGCGTTCGTGGAGATGGTAATCCGTACGTATGCACGAGCGATAATATCATTATATTGATGGTGAAATAATATGTAATTGGATGGTATATCATATATACAGAATCATTAACATGTTATATTTATTATTTACATAAATTATACTCATTATTATACCAATAAAATAATTAAGTGTTTCAATAACAAACTACACCACGACATGGAGACGGTAAGTCATACATACACACGTATGGTGACTTTTTCATTTATATGATGGATAAAATAATGAATATGGTTGTAACATTTTTATAATAACATCATAGTATATAGAAGATACTAGATTTATTATTTTATAATCGAAACAATAAAGAAAGAGGAAGTGGAAGAAGAAAATAACTTGAAAGAGGTGATGAAATATTTACCTCTTATTCGAGTTCTTCCTTTTGATTTGATCAAAAGGGATTATTAGGTTAGATTTATGACCAAAGTAAGGCCTCTATGATGAATAGAGGAAAGTTGGGAGGATATTTGGGCAGTGTTTAGCCAATAAAAATGGATTTGGAGGTGTGAAATTAAGAGATGGGGAAGTGCCATTTTATAAGAGAGGTGAAGGTCACTTTAGGAAAAGCTTGAAATATTATTTTATAATAAAATAATTTTCAGTTTCTAATGGCTCCAAAGTGAATTATTTCAAGGATAAGGTAGTTAGGGGTCTAAAAACTATCAACAAATAGTTTTCGACTGGTTTAGGTCACCATATTAACCTTATATTTTATATTTAACTCTTAGTTAAATAGTTTGACATTTACCATGTCTCTTTGTATTTTTATATTATATGGTTAATAAACTTAATATAACATGCCAAGAGAACCCCAAGTGGTCAATAATTAATATATATAACCTTATCTAAGTCCTTTGGAAAAACCTTGGATTTTTTATGAATATTATATCAATTAATAAAATAGTATTTGTTTTAAAAACTCAATTATGTCAATTTTGACACTATTTAGTATTTGGTTTTTGTGAAAATCATAACATCATTATTACTTAGAAAAAAAACTATTTAATAAACTCTAACATGTCATAATAACCTATAAAATTATTGTAATTCATAAAAAGTCTCAAATTACATTTATTTGGATATTTATAATATCAATTATTTTAACCTTTCATTAATATGGTAATTACTACATCATCATTGTGTCATAAATAAATTAAATTATTTAATGTCTAAAAATTATAAATAAGATACAATTATGTAGGAAATAATTTTATTTTTCTAATGAATATTTATAGTCGAATTTATCTTATGTATAACCCTATATTAAAAATGTTTTAGTTATTAAACTTTGAATTTAACTCTATTAACTCTTCTTTAAATAAAATAATAATAAATGTCCTAATCTAATCCATGTGGACCAAAGGGGATCATATTTTATTACTAAGGTTTCTTTGGTCGAATTAAATTTATCCAATATAATTAGGACATTTGTTAGGGTAATTATAATATCATTTTACCCTTAATTACTCTATTTACTTTTAACCGTGGTAAATAAAAGTAAAAAGTTACTATTCACCAAAAATTATTTTCATCTTATTGAACCAAATTTTACTCACTGATGTTAACCACGTCTCTCAAATTTTTGAAATTCAACTCACAGAAGTGTTAAAATTATGTTTTATTCAAATATGCAAATGCTCATAGGAGGTGGGTAAAAGACGGTAGAAAGTTCAATAGAATTTTTATATGTCTAAGATTATTATAAAATGACTCCAATGAATTAAATTGAACTTATAGAGGTATTATTTATCTATTTTAACCTAAAAAAATTTAAATAAAATAAATAATTATTTAAATAAAAAGTCTGTTTTAACCAATAACACAGTGTTTTCACTATTCATCAAAAATTGAATGTTTTCAGAAAAATACCAAAAATTCACCCTAAGCTAATTTTGATATTACGAATTATAAAATGAAGTCCATTTTAAAAAATAAAATTTATAAAATTTCAAAATTTGGGTATTACTATTCATAATGGCTAGTTTGATTGGTTGTGGTGTGTTAAAACTCCAAGTTGCAGACAATGTAAGCTATTGAATTATTCAAAGGGAAACGTATCGTGGAATCTTGGAGTGTTACATAAATTCTAGAAATATAAAAATTATGTTTTTAGAATCAGATATCAGAGTGTGGGTTTGGGTTCATTATAAATGGTATTAGAGAAGGGTTTATATAACTTAGAGAATATTATGATTTCCTGAGAGGTTATCTTAAGAGCTATAGATTCCATTATGGGTGTATAAGTGTAAGATTTATCATAAGTTATAGTCCATATAAAATAATTTTTTTGTTTAAATTGATGGTATTTTAAGGTGATAGATGATGTTTTGGGAGACTTTTTAATAGGTTGAGGTATATATAACCATTAGATTTATAGTAAAAGATTATTTTAGAAGAATACTATTATATTTTTTGGGATTTATGATGAACGATAAGAAATAACCATAAAATTTAAAATATTACTTAATGTTAAATTTCTTAAATTTATTTTGGTAAATAAGGTTACTTATTATAGAATGATATCATTTTTTCATTTGGTGTTATTATAGAAATTTTAGAGTTAAATGTATTATTTCTTTATATGAATATTTATTTATTTTGGGAAATATATTATTATGTGTTTTTTAGTTTTGGTCAATATATAAAAATGTGAGGAATAACCTGTTATCATTTTGGGGATTATTCGATACATTATAAATTGATTTTAGTACTTCAAGTATAAAAAATTCATCCAGAATGCTCATCATTACGTAAAAAAGATGAATTTATGTTATAAATCGATTAAATGATAAAATTATATTTTTCATGTAAGTATATTTCATTATGTTTTTATTATATGTTGTAAATAAATTTATAAAATCTAATAAAAGGTTCTTAAAACAAAAAATTTATCCTAAAATTTTAATTTCTGATGATTCGATGGTCTTTTCACATCTATTTGGTTTATTTTTTTTAAAAGGTTGGGGTCGAAGCCTCATTTATTATTAAAGTAAAGAAAATACTGCTTTTAACTGGGTAGAGGTAGACCCATTACATAACTCGAAGGCCCAGTGGACATTTATCCCATTACATGTCCCGTAGGCCCAAATTTTTGGCCCAAGGCCCATTCTGTGAATAATATTGCAAAAATACCTGCCAGCTACAGTGCCCCCGCTGCCACTACAGTGACCTGCCGCCGCTACAGTGCCCACTATTGCTATGGAGAACCATTTCTATAGTACACTACAGTACTGCTACTGTACCTACGCCCAATGGGGTTTGAACCCCCGTTTTTCATATTGGATTACAAGGTGCTTACCACTAAGACAAACCCCAACTACACATTTATTTGGTTTATAGTTTTATTATTTTTAACTTTCTCACGATCATTCACCATGATATGTTCAATGATATTTCTCACTATCCATTATTATTTAAACATTATATTTTTCCTCCATGTCTATATTTTCAATTCCCACAAATTTTCTCCTATCTTAAAACCTAGTTCTGTTTTATTCAAGTTGACATTTGAATTTCTTTTCCCCTCTTTTCTAATGGTAGTTTTATTAACCCTTTTTATGATGTGGATTTCAAAAAAATTATTGTTCAAATTTCAATTACTTGATTACTAAACAAAAGTTCAAATTATGTGGAAACAATTTATTAAAGGGTGGGATAGTTTAATATCCCTTGATTTTAAGTAAAAGTGTATGTTCGATAATATATAAGATACACAACATTGACATTAAATGAACAACAAAGAATTATTTTTTAAATACATTCATTATAATTTAGACATTTTATTAGAGGGTTTGAGTAATATTAAACACATTAGGAAATACTTATATATATAATTTTAATATTCAATAAAAATTTATTGTTAAATTATTAGTGAATAATCACTTAATTTTTAGTAAAGTCATTTTATTCTTCGAAATACATTTTCATCAAAAATGGGTTTAATTTTTTTTGTGTGGGGAATATTAAAATTAATTTGTTGATATTTTATAAATTTTATTTGATAAAAGGATATAATTTTTGAAATCATGCTATAAAAATTTCTTTAGGGTGAAACTTTGATATTTTTCTGAAAAAAATGATTTTCCAGTGAATAGTGAAGTACACCATTTTTTTTAAAACTGTCATTTATGTTTTTTAAATAATGTAACATAAAATTTTAATATGAAAATTAATTAACATAAGTTTCCTTTAATTTGAAATAATTTAGTTAATTACATTGTAATATTAATTATTCATACTTTAGGTATAAGTTAATTTTTGGGATTAAAACACATTTTTCTAAAACCTATTTTTCATTGCGTTTTGTGTTATAATATTAAATTAATTTATTATACTCATATAAATTTAATATTTAAATATGGGTTCATTATTTAGAATACAGTGGTCCATATTCAGTAAATATGACCCTTTTATTTTTAGACATTATGAATAGTAACCATGGTAAAATTTATTACATCGGTAATTTGTAAAATGGGGTAAACAAGGTTAAAAAGATAGGGTAAAACATTAAAATAAAACTAAAACTTGATATTAACCTATTTTATGGGTTTATTTAGACCAATTTTAGTATTAATTTATAAAATAATTTATTTTTAAACACTATTTTTGAATTTGAGAAGCTTAGTTTAACTTTCATAAAGGCAAGTCATGTTTTATTCAAATTAAAAAAATATTTTTATGTGTTTTCATTTAATGGAATGGATAGAATATTACGAAAAAATTTGTATTGAAACCAATGTCTAAAAAACTTCCTATTATTATTTAAATAATATAATTTATGGGAACTAATTTATTAATTCATTTCAAATAGAAGTTATTTTATTCTAAAACCATGTATTTTCTTAAAAACTATTTTTCATTAATTTTTTTATATTAAAAGTAAAAATTTCCAAAAATAGAAATTGAATTTGAAAAATTGGATTCCAAATTATAAATCACCATATGTAAGTTTTTTTGGAATTACCCTTCTATTTTTTTCATATAATTAAGATATCATTGTAAAAAGTTTATTTTCCATGTTTAAGCTTGAATTGAGTTTAAAATGTTTTAACAAGAAGATAAAGATTAAAATGTATCCAAATCATTTATAATTGTGATTGGTTTAGTTTATTTGGTCCCTGAAAATCCATATCCAAGAATATAAGGTTTCCTGGTTCTACTTGAAATGATTATGATATATATATTATTTAATCTTTTAAGAAATTCCAAGAATTACCCCTTCCCTCACTTAGGGCACATCTTATCCTCTCTTTGTTACTCTCTATGAGTTATCTAACAAGGATAATACCTTATAAGACCCTTCATAAAACCCATAAAAACATTTTATTGGTTTTATTTTGGGAATGATATAAACTTTATAGGGATTAATGTTCAAATTAGAGGTTGTCTGTAAAAGAGGTCTTCCTTTTAAATAAATGTTTTTGTATTATTTATTCTTCTGAAAAAAATAAAATATTACTCAAAAACTATTAAAAAATAAAACTATAATCCCCCAACCCATGTTACCCAGAGTCGGTGCATTATTACATAACTTTTTCATGATCACAAGGGATCAAATTCTGAAAGACCGATTAGTTTAGTAGCATTGGAAGTACTAGATACATCCATAAGTTTTACATTACATCATGAAATAAAAACATCAACAACATTTTGTCCCATTTTGAAAACACTTATATGCTTAGCCTATCCCTGTAGGTCAACTATAAAATAATTCTTCACATCCCAAGAAAAATAAAACATAGAAAGTGGTGAGATCATATGCTTAGTAAGGATAACAATATAGTGAAAAATTTCATAAATAAGCATAAAAATTTAAGGCAATGTATAAGACTAAAACAAAAGACTTTTAAAATTAAACACGAGTATAATATGGAAAAGATAAAATCAAATAATTCCATTTAATTACTCAAATGGATATTCTAATAGTCAAATAATCACATGCAATATCAATAGCCACTTTCATAATGATGGAATGCATAATACCAGAATTCATAACCACATAGTCAAGGCCTTGTGCCGAGACTACAAATAATCTTTTGTCAAGGCCTTGTTCCAATACACTAGTTTGTCTCATTAGACCTACTGATGCATCTAGGAGCTATAGTGGGCTCCACCCATCACTTACTAAGTCCAATGCATTCCTAATATGAAAAGGTTTAAACATAACATAAACATTTGTATTAAAACTAGAATACAAAATGTCAATACTTTATCCATAAACCATGAATGGTATAAAAATAACACATCAACTGTAAAAAATATCAAAAAAACTTCAATACAATATAGAATATTTTATCATAATAAATCAACTTCAAACAATTTTAAAATCCATCAAAGGATGTTGACATAGATGAAATGAAAACTATTTGAAATAAATACCTCTTTCTATTTTGAAATCATTTAAAAGTCACATAATTATAAAATAAAACATTTATTTTGAAAATATTCTTATAATCTTGTATGGGAAGCTTCGATGATGATATAACAACGGAAAATATCTGCACCCGCCATATAAGTTAAAAAAAGACATTATTACCTTAATTTTGTCAAAAAGGTCATAAAGTACCTTGTTGGGAAAACAACAGAAAGATTACTTTCAAAACATATATGGCCAAAAAAGGGTATAAATGACTTTAAACCATAGTCTAGTAAATAGTAAAAATGTTTTGAATTAAATTTTTAAGAAAACATGGATTTTGGATGATAAAGAGGTCCCAGTAGATACTTACATATTAACAACCTCAAATAAGTAAAGAGATTGTAGAATTAACCCTTACCTTGTAATTTTACTTAGTCGATGGTATGTTAACCTCCTGTATAATAGTTAAGAGATTATTACTAAATTATACAATAACTATATACATAAATATGATATCATATATGATTCTCTAATATTGCTTTGTTAATAATATTTCAGTAGTATCATCATTTCAGGTGTTAACTGATTCGTTTTCCTTTATATGCTTGGTTATGTATGCCATGTTTGTTATGGATAGGATGGATTTGATTCATATCCAGAATTATATTAAGTTATTAAACATTATTTTTAATCATAAAATAAAATTTATTCTTGAATGATTACGATGGGGAATGAATCTCATCGCGTTCATGGAGACGGTAATCCGTACGTACACACGAGAAAAAAATATCATTATATTGATTGTGAAATCATTTGTAATTGGATGGTATATCATATATAAATAATAATTAATATGTTATATTTATTATTTACATTAGTTATACTCATTATTATACCCTTTCAAATAATGAAGTGTTTGAATAACAAACTACACCACGGCGTGGAGACGGTAAGCCGTATGTACGCACATATGGTGACTTTGTCATTCATATGATGGATAGAATAATTAATATGGTTGTACCATTTTTATAATAACATCACAGTATATATAAGATTCTGGAGTTATTATTTTATAATATAAACAAAAAAGAAAGACGTAGTGGAAGAAGAAAAGAACTTCAAAGAGGTGATGAAATATTTACCTTCTCTTCGGGTTCTTCCATTTGATTTGATCAAAAGGACTCCTTAGGTTGGTTTTATGAACAAAGGAAGTCCTCTAGGATGAATATAGGAAAGTTGGGAGTATATTTGGGTAGGTTTTGGATGATCCAAATGGCTTTGGAGGCGTGAAATTAAGAGAAGGGGAAGTGTATTTTTATAAGAGAGGTGAGAGTCACTTTTGAAAAAGCTTGAAATATTATTTTATATTAAAATAATTTTCTGTTTTTAATGGCTTAAAAATGACTTATTTCGAGGATAAGGTGGGGATAGGTCGAAAAAATCTCAACCAATAGGTTTTAGATAGGTTTAGGTCATCATAATAACCTTATCTTTTAGATTTAACTCTTAGTTAAATAGTTTGACATTTACCATGTCTCTTTGTATTTTTATATTATATGGTTAATAAACTTACTATAACAAGACAAAAAAAATCCAAGTGGTTAATTATTAATATATATAACCTTATCTACGTTCTTTGGTCAAACCTTATATTTTTAGGAATATTATATCAATTAATAATATAGTATCTGTTTTAAAAACTCAATTATGTCAATTTTGAAACTATTTAGTATTTGGTTTTTGTAAAAATTATAACAGAATTATTACTATAAAAAAAATTATTTAATAAAACCTAACATGACATATTAACCTAGATTATTAGTGTAATTCATCAAAAGTCTCAAATTACATTTATTTGGATATTTACAATATCAATTATTTTAACCTTTCATTAATAAGGCAATTATTGCATCATCATTGTGTCATAAATAAATTAAATTATTTAATGTCTAAAAATTATAAATAAAATACCATTATGTAGGAAATATTTTTATATTTTTAATGAATATTTATAGTCGAATTTATCTTATGTATAACCCTATATTAAAAATGGTTTAGTTATTAAACTTTGAATTTTACTCTTTTAACTCTTCCTTAAATAAAATAATAATAAATGTCCTAATCTAATCCAAGTGGACCAAAGGGGGTCATATTTTATTCCTAAGTTTGTTTTTGATCGAATTACATTTATCCAATATAATTATTACATGTGTTAGGGTAATTATGATATCATTCTTACCCTTAATTACTCTATTTATTTTTAGCTGTGGTAAATAAAAGTCAAAAGTTACTATTCACCAAAAATTATTTTCATCTTATTGTACCAAATTTTACTTACTCATATCAACTATGTCTCTCGGATTTTTGAAATTAAACTCACAGAAGTGGTAAAATTAAGTTTTATGCAAATTTGAAAATGCTCTTAGGAGGTGAGTAAAAGACAGTAAAAAGTTCAATAAAATTTTTATATATCTAAACTTATTATAAAATGACTCCAATTAATTAAATTGAAATTATATAGGTATTATGTATCTATTTTGACCAAAATAAATTTAAATAAAATAAATAATTATTAAAATAAAAAGTCGGTTTTAACCAATAACATAGTGTTTTTTACTATTCATCAAAAATTGAAAGTTTTCAAAAAAAAATACAAAAAAATCACCCTAAGCTAATTTTGATATTCCGAATTCAAAAATGAATTCCATTTTGAAAAATAAAATTTAATTTTTTTTAAAAAGTGGGTATTACTATTCATAATGGCTAGTTTGATTGGTCGTAGTGTGTTAGAATTTCGAAGTTGCGTACAATGCAAGCTATTGCATTATTCAAAAGGAAACGTACCATGGAAGCCTGAGGCGTTACAAAAACCATTAACTTATATATACTAATATATTATGATTTTAATGGTATAAACTATACTCATCTCATCTTCCATCAAATTGGAAACAAATCCACCATTTGAGTGTATGGGGGGCTATCGCCTTGTGAAATGATGCAATTCATTTTCCATCACTTACTCTCATGTAAATTTACATTGATTCATATAATATATATATATTATATTCATTACATATTTATAATTATGGAAGGATAATATATCATCTATTTTATTACCTTTCTAAACATTAAAAAATTATATTGTCATTTCTAGATGCGTGTGGATTACCACCTTTATGAAGCGATGTGATTCTTTCTTCATCACCACATCAAATGGATGGTATATATAAGTGTATTTAACTATATAATATGTTATTAAAAATATAATCATCTTTTTGAAAAGACAATAGGTTTCTTACCTCATTTCCCTCACGTTTGTTGAAAAATGGAATTGTCACCCATGTGTGCGTATGGCCTACCATCACTATGATTGTAACATACTTCATTTTTCATAACCGTATTACATGGATGGTTTTAAAATTATAATTTATATATAAAAAATTAAATTGTGTACTTATCATTATTTTTTAGATAGTGAAAAAAAGACCCCTTTTACCATGGTTGACACACTGAATCCTTTTCGAAATTATGAATTAAACATCCTAAAAAAACCCAATGTTGAATTAACTAATTATGTAATGAAATATTTAATTAAAATAATTGGAATAAATTATTTAATTACAAATTATTAAACTAATAAAATTTTATTAAGAAATAAAATAATCAATATATGACTATTATACAAGAGTTTGAGTACATATATGGAAGGTCTAGACACAAGGTAGAGGATTTAGTCATAATTTCCCTTCATTGTGGAATATTTTAATGTTATCCCCTAAATTATTTTATATAGTGAATATAATACCCCTTTTACATTTTATATCATGTAAAATTCATACCTTAATTTATTTTAAATTTAATTCAAGTTGCTTTATTCAATGGGATCTGAGTTGTAAGTTACCAAGAGGTAAAGGGTTTCTTAATTTAATTTACATTCATTGGGTTATACTTATTCTTAATTGAAATTATAATTCAATTATTATCAATGAATTTACCTATGATTTTAATATATTGTATTGAAAATATTTTTTTTTTGTTTTTTAATTATTATGCACAATCACTTCATTGATTAAATTATATGTTCAATGATATGACCATTGTAAGGATTATTTTTCTTATTTTTATTTATTTGGGAGATGTCTTGAATATACACTTGTGACCTTTTATAAAGATTATATTATACTAATTTATATATTATATCATTAATTATTCCTTTATCGTGATATTTATGGTTCCTTTTATTTTTTTTATTTCATGAGATATTGATTTAAATGTTATGAAAGTCATTGGGGGTTTTCATGGTCTTAATTTCCATTATTTGAGACATAATTCATGTCATGAACCATGATTCATTTTATATGGTGTACTTATATACCCATGAATTTGTTTTCACATATTTAATCATGGATATTGTTGGTTTTAATTAATTTCATTATTTTCCTACATTAAATGCTTTTCTGATTTAAGCATTAACCAAATTGTAAGGGTTTCTCATTTCAAAATTTATTCTTTGAGACATGTTTTAATTGATACTTGTATGTTTATTTATATGGTGTATATAATTACTCATTAAATATAATATCATGACTCTTTTATACTCATGATATTTTATTTTCATTCTTATATTCTTTCTTTTAAAAGTCTTTCATTATTAAAATGCAATAAAGTTTTTTTACTTTAAAAAAATTGTTTTAAATTTTTTAAAGACATTTAACCAAATTATTCATCCATGTTCTTTATCATATATCAATAATGATCTTTTATAAACATAAATTATTTCATAAACATATTTTCTATGTTCTTTTACCTTATTTTAGAAGGTTTTAAAAGGTAATTTATTAATGTTTTCTGTATGGGAAATTGTGACTCTCTTTACAAAAGTTTAAAAACAATGTTTTTTTCAACATATATAGAATGAATGGATTTTATTACTATCATGAAAATTATTTTTTTAATAACACTTTATATATTTCCAGATTTATTTTCAAATAAAATATTTTTCTAGGCATTCTATAAATTTTTAAATAATATTACCAAAAGGAAAGGTTATTTTCCACTATTTTTAACGAAATATTTTGAATGTTATTTAATGGTATTTTCATATATTTTAACATTTTATAATGATTACTCTAATTCAATGGGACTATCATCTTATGATACCGTCCATATTCTTTATTAGGATGGATTATATGGATTATTTTACAGATATTGTCATTGAACTTGTTTCTTTTCAATGGGTAAACCATGCTATAAAGGAATGATGGTTTTGTTCAAGGATTTTATATTGAAAAGGTACAAGATAAAATGTTTTATTCATGATATGGCATATAAGAATTGTAATTGATGATAGGTGATCCAAATATAGCTTATATGATAGGCGATCCCCATTATAGAACTCTGATGTTTTGGGTAATGTTCCATGTCTTCAAAGTCAAGAAAGATGGAGTTAAATAGGGTGGTTTATCCTATGGATTTAACTATGTTGTAATTATTTCTAATATGATTTTAATATGGGTTATAAATATAATTCTATAGGATCCCTATGATCTAAGTTAACCAAAATTATTTCTTTTTTGCTTTTTATTTTGTAATTATTCATTTTGTCAAGATTAACACCACATGGATCATGATTATTGATTATTATAAATCTCTTCTTATATTAAATCATTATTCCATGTATCATGAATGATGATCTAGGAATTTATGGGTATGTGTTCTTTTATTTTATGTTATTTTACTTTAATTATTTCATAATATCTTTATCCTCATATTATTCTCATTGATTACATTCAATTTTTAATGCTCATTTTTATCCTTAGTAAGTATTTGATCTCACCCTTATTCTTTTTTCTTTTCCCCATATTTTAAAGAAATGTTTTAATTTTTTTATTTCTAAAAAGGTTACTAGATGTGATGAAAATTTTGGGATATGGAATAAATATTTATAAATTAGTTGTTTATATATCCAAGTTTTTATTGATTTTTTCAAATCTATAAACATAAAAGGTCCTTGGGTATATAAGTGATCTAATATTTTAGTTTGACATTTTATATTTTTGATGGATAAAATCAGGTCCCTCTTATCAGTGTGAAATCATTAAATGTAAATATTATGTTTTTAACACCATATTTGAGAGTGCGAATATAGGTTTATTACAAAAAAACTAGAAACATCAAAATAATTAGCCCCTTTCATTTTTAATGAAATATTATGAAAACCACAGTCCCATACATTAATGGTTGTGAGAATTTTTTTAAGAAAGATAAAGAAGAGGGTATTTATAGTTTAGTTTCAAATATCCCAAATAATATAAGAAAAAACTATGATAGATTGAGAAAATAATGTGAGTGATAAAGATAAACAATTTTTCATGAACTATTTCAATGTAAGAAACATGATTTAGGATGGGAGATTGTTGAATTCTTTAATATCTTTGATGACCATAGAGAAATTGATTACATTTTATCATCCTTTTGATTTTTTTGAAGCCTCTGAAGGTCTCTATTTTTGTCCCTAAATATTTAATAAATTTTTGGGAATCCTTCATGAGAGTTAAATATGGTGGTTTCCATGATTAATGAAACTTGACCATAATAAATATAGGTCTCAGACTAGTTACTTGCAGTGTGGTATAAAATATTGAACCATGGAGGAGGGATTTATAGAAAAATAAAAGATGATATAGTATGGTATAGAAGGAATAATTTCTTAGTACTTCTAGAATCTAGGTAGAAAAATAATTGAAAACTCTTATAAAGGAAACATTCTGATATATATCATACCTTTCATCCTATAGATGACCGAGTTACTTGGATATGATGTTTTGACTACAACATGAATGGTTAGATTTTTACTATAAATCTATAAAAGGAATATGACCAATATAGACTGCGGTGTATTCCTATGGGTTGTACCTTAATCCTTTTTCTATGGAATGTTGCTAAGGTTTTCTCTATAGTTGATTTATGAAGCATAAAAACCCTTTATTTTTATTCAATAAATTCACTCAATGAGTTTTATAATGATTATTCAAAAAGAGCTAACAAGAAAATATTAAAAACTTTAATAATTTTTGTGATTATTAAAATAAAATATCAATTTTATGCACAATAATCACCCCTTTTTATAATAAAAAACACATAAATAATAATTAAATTAAACTGGATAATAAAAAATAGACCGATATTCTTATACATTAAATAAAAAATTCTCCCCAAAATAATTTTGTAAAAAAATCTCCCCAATTAACAAACTTCCCCTTATGTGAGATAGACTAAAACTACTCCCCCTTTGATGTTTTTAAAAAGAATGAATACATTTAGTTATAGAATAAATAATTAAAAATTAAATCTAAATTTATCATCATTAATGATCCTTCATAAGAGAAAAACTAATTTTCAAAAAAAATATGGTTTGAAAACCTTGAATGATTTTAGAAAAATATTTAATTTTAAAATAGTGTTTAAATATTAAAATAAAATTTTGAAAAATAATTTTTCAAAAATAAAATTATATTTGTTTAAAAAACTAAACAAAATTTTAATTTAGGGAATTATTTTTGAAAAGTAAAATGTCTCTTATAAGATTATTTCACTATTAAAAAGATTGTATAAAACTTAATTAATGAATCAGAAGATATTAAATGGAATATATCCATTAAAAAATAGAAAAAATAATTAAAATAATTAGAAAAAATATATATTGAAAAATCATTACATTATTATGGTTAAGAAATTTTTTTATTAACAAACCTAAGAAAATTATTTGAGTGTCAAACCAAGTGTGAAGTAAAGACCACTCATCATTCCTAGGATAGATAAAGGATAAAAAACCCAATAGACTCTTTTCAGAATAAATCCCTAGGTTCATGTGTGCCAGATCCACATCCAATTGTTTATATCCAAACATGAATATTTTTCTTATAGTACTATACACACTTTACTTTCTAAAATTTTGAAAAGTTATTAATTTGAAATATATTGTGGAACAATTTTTTGAAAAAAATTTAAACAATTTTATGTGATTAAGAGATAAGTATCAATAGCTAATCATACCAAAATCTCCTTCGATAGAGTCAAAGTGATCTAGAGGAAGAGCTTTAGTGAAGTATTGAAAAGTTGAAGGCCTTTTTATACAAAGTCACGTATGATATCAGCTTTTTAAAGGTTATCTCATTCAAAATGGAGTCTCTAGTAAATGTATTTAGTTGGAGAGTGTTATATAATATTTTTAGAAATAAAGATCTCAATAGTGTTGTAACACTTTAGAGGGATGGAATAATAAGGTATCCAAAAGTATAACAGAGTATGTTTTATTCATATATCTTGGTTGTAACAACTCCTAGTGGCTATGTTTTTATCTTTGGAAATAGAAAAAGAATTAAAGTTTTTTCTTTTTACAACTCCAACAGATAATTTATTTTCCTAGTAGATGAAATGTTTCACTAGTAAATTTTCTATCTACATAGAATCCTTAAATATTAGCATCAGTAAAATAAGAATGTTCAAAAGAGGTTACCTTAGGATAAAATAATCCAATGTTTTTGTTTCCTTTAAAATAACAGAAAATTATTTCTAGGGATTTTAAATGTGATTCCTTTTGATTATACTTAAAAAATAATAAAGGCATACACTGAACATGATCTATGGATGGGTGTTAATATGGAAAATAAGACTTCAAATTATACTTCAAAAAAATTGTTGTCAACTGGTTTAATGGAATCATCAAACATCAACATACATGTTATACTCATGGGAATTCTAATTTCCATAGTATAATATATTACAAACATCTTTATAATCCCTTCAGTGTATTTACTTTGGTTTAAACAATATCCATAAGAACTTTGAAAATTTGAAGGAAGAATTTAATTTCTAACAGAAATCCCATTACAAACTCTTTATTCATTAAATCTGAAAATTTACTATAAAGAGTTTCTCTAATTGATCCAAAAATAACACCATCAACATAATTCTGAGTGATTAATAAATAATTTAAAAATTATTTCATAAAAATGGTTGAATCATCTTTCCCCATTTTCAAATAATTTGATTAATGAAATATAGTTAACCTCTTATACATAGTATTAGGGAATTGTTTTAAACCATAGAGATATTTGGTTAATCTTGAAAGTATAATTTGGAAATTTAGGATTTTCAAGACACAATGGTTGATCATCATAAATTTTTTCAAAAATAAACCATTAAAAAAACATTTTTTAAATCCATCTACTTTTTTTTAAAATTAAAATGAGGTGTCAATTCCCAAAAAAAATAATGGATTCGAGTAATGAAACAGATGAATTGGTTTCACTATAATTAATTAATTCTTCTTGATTATATCCTTTAGTAACAAATCCATCCTTTGTGAATAAAATTTCATTTTTTTAGTTTTTATCTAAAATTACACTTATTTTCAATAATTGGATTCTATCAAGACCTTCCAAGAGATTCCAAATATCGTTTCTTTCAAATTGGTTAAACTCTTCCTGAATGTAAAGTATCTAATTTTCAACATTAATAGTATCATAAATGGAATTTTGTTTAAGATGATAGATATGTTCTTTATGTTTAAACTCATTTAAGATAGACCTTCTAGTATGAGTTTTGGATTGTAATTATATGATATCATTCTCAAGGGGATGGTATTTGGATAGAGTCAATGACTTGGGTAATGGAATGGATGGGGATTATAAAGAAACTTCAATCATTTTAGAATATTTTTTTTGTAAGTGTCAAACTATGTTGGTCAAAATAATAATCACTTTGTGAATATGATTTAGGTATATTATCATCGAATTTTATGTGAATTGACCCTTATATGGTCTTGGTTCCCTTATTGAAAAAATAGAAGGCTTTACATGAGTTCAATTATTGAAGGAATAATCCTTCACCAGATTTAGGGTCAAAATTCCCTAAATTATCCTTGGTATTAAAGATAATGCATTTAAAACTAAAGACTGTAAATAATCCAACTGTTGTGAATTTTCCCTTACAAAGTTCATAAGGGGTTTCTCAAAATATGGGACTTATAAGGATATGGTTTTGAATAAATAATATGGTATTAAATTACTCATAAAAAAAGTGTTGATGAATAGAAAACATTTTAAAGAGATTCCTAGACATTTCTTGGGGTTTCCTATTTCATATTTCACTAACCCCGTATTTTTGAGGTGTTATAGGATAGAAAAAGATTGATGGTAACCTTGAGAAGTAAAAAAATCATAGAATTATATGTTCTCAAATTCTACACCACAACATCTTTGAAAAGAAAAGGTTTTGTTTCCTTTTTAATTTTTGATTTTTCTTGTAAATTTGATGAAGATATTACAATTCTCATTTTTACAGTCTAAGAAGAAAAACAACATAAATCTAGTAAAGTCATCGATAATTATAAATTTATAATATCTTTCTCAGATATAAGAAACGTGATTTGGTCTAAAAAGATAAAGGTAGACTAATTATATGGATATATAAGTGGAAAAAATTACATTATGTTTTAAATAAGACTTATATTTCTTTCCAAGTTGGAATGTTTCACAAACTAAGTTATCATTGAAAGAAAATTTTGGAAAAATCTTGTACTAGTTGATTATCATTGATCTTGAGTAGAGAATGGATATTACAATCACCTAGGAATCGATATCAAAGTCAGGAATCATTATGTTTTGCACTTAAACTCTTAAAATTTTGACTTTATAGAGATCTTAAATAAAAAAAATTAAAATAGGATGCAGTAAATAAAGTTTTTTATTTAAAATTAATATATTTAAAAAAAAATTTAAAATTAATTTCAAATATTTTATCACAAAATTGGCTAAAAATTAGTAAATTAACCGTCATACCTTTGATATATAAAACATAATTAATTAAATTAGAGTTATAGAAACTAATTATACCAATATTATTAATTTTTCATTTATAATCGTCGCCATGAGTTACATGTACTTCATTGAAATATTTGAGATGATTGAATTGAAAAGGATCACCAAACATATTCCTTGATTACCAATTATCCATATACCATATAACATCTTGTGTTTTTATTTTTCTCTCAGAATATTAATAAAATATATCTTTTAGGGCACATATCATTAGTCCACATATGTTAGATAATAATTATTTTGGGATCCAAACATGTTTGGAACAGGTTTTTCCATTTTAAATATGATAATAAATAAAAATAATGTTAGGTATACCATATCTCTAATTTTCACAATATCATTAGTAAAATAAATGAATAAATTTATTAAAATAAAAACAATGTTTATTTTGATAGTTTAACTTTATAAAATTAGTCTTTTTATAATTGTTTCTAAGACTAGATTATTCTTAAAATCCAAAACTATAGTGATTTTTATAGGTTATTGAGAACCTAAAATCTTATTTAAATTTTATTCACTCTAGTTAAAATGATAATGATATATTTTAGGATCTTTAATTTGAAATTCCATGTTTTCAACATTTGGTTGTCCATTTAATTTTAAAAGAAAATATTCTATTTCTTTGAAATTTGAAATTTTTATAAAAAAAATCATGTTAATTTTTAATATCATAGAATTTTGAAAGAATATAAAAAAACATTTTTATGTTTATTTTTAGAAGTTATAATTTATTAAAAATTTAAAGAATAGGTTGATCAATTAGAAGAGTAAATATAGAAATTCGAATATGAGTTATAAATTTTAGAACTAACCTCAATTTCTTCCTTAACAAGTGTCAAGAGACACTTAGGACATTCATCCCTTGATTACTATATTGAAATCGAGTCATTTCTAGTGGTAAAATTTGAGTCTTTTAGATCTTTCTTACCATGATTCTTTTCTATTTAATTTTTCTTTTTAAAATTATAAATGGATAAATGTGAACATTATTTTTATAAAAAACAAGTTACCGTAAAATATTGATTTTTTATTTGACTTTTCAAGATGAATTATTATTTTTATAATACCTATCCATCATCTTGGTAAATATGGTCATATCTAATTCATCCCTAGATGAGTTATCATTGTTTTCATTGATGGTAATTTTTCATTTATTTTCCAATACCACATTATCCTCCTTTTCATCTTATCTCATTGTGTTTTTCTCATACAACATGATAGATCCTATGAGTTCCTCAACCACCATATTTGTAGCATATTTAGATTCTTGAATTATGGTGACTTTTATATCCCAACATCTGGATAAAAACCAAAGTATTTTATTAACCGAAGTTTATATAGATAGATATTCACCAATATAATTTCGTCCAAATAAATATAAATTATTCAAGTAAGCATTAATGTGATAGATTCATTAGGATTCATGGAGAAACCTGTAATTCCTTATCTATACACGACAAGGCTCACATCCTTAACTTTATTTGTTCCTTCATTCATAACTTATAATAATTTCATGATTTAATTTTTTATTTTATATGAAGAAACACTATTAAAATCATTAACATCTAAGCCACAATTTAATGGATTTATAACTTTATCTTATAATTCAAAAGAAGTAATGTCATCTGGGGTCCATTTTTCTTCTTTATCATATGAAATAGTATATCCATGAATATATAATTTATAAATAAGATATCCAATATATCTATTAAATTTAGAAATTATATATTTCTATTAAACATAATTTATAAAATTATAAATTAGAGCATGAATAAATGATTGTTATTATGGAACACTAATAGTGTTTGAGAATTCCATTTTAAAAAGAGATCATTATTTAAAAAAATAGATTAAATATTATGAAAATAAAAAATTGAAATCTTTTTCAAAAATGAAATTTAAAAAAAGTACTACTTTGATACCAAAAATAGGTATGAGATAGGTTAAATAAAAAAAGTGGGGTGAATTTATCTTTATAAAAATTAAAGGATAGAAATCCAATTTTAATACCATATTTATAAAAGAAGGAAGACATTAAAATCTTTCTAATATAAGAATAAAATAATCAATTTTTGAAATCAAAAAAATATAACTAAATTGAATAAAATAAGTGGAATAATAAAATGATGACTGATTCAATAAAACAAATTGAAATAAAATTTTTAACCCATTCAAAAAATAAAAATTATTATTTGTTAATTAACGGGTTAGAAAATTTAATAATAGAATAACTAAAAGTGATAAAAAATTGAAAATTTAGAAAAAAATGAGATAAGATATTTGGTTAGGAATTTTGAAAATTGTTCTTAAAGGTACCCCTGCATATCTCACCTCAATTTCTTGAGTATTTAATGTATTGGACCCTTTAATTTATTGGTATCCAAGATACCAAAACTTTTCCTTCATTTCAGGTTATAGTAATAAACTAGATAAAATAGAAATTGTGTTTTTAATGATAAAGGTATACACCTCAAAACAAGTGGTCCCTTTTATTTTTAAAGGAAATGAAAAGATAAACATGGTCCCTGACATTAATGGTAGTAATCACTAAAATTATAAGAAATAGAAGGAAAATGGCCTTTTTAGTATTATCTCTAAACTCAAAAATAATATTAAGAAACTATATGAGTGATTGATAAAATAATGTGAGTGGGAAAGATATATAATTTTTACACGCACATTGAATAAATGAAATAGTATTTAAAAATAGATAGTTTTTTGATCTGGAAATTAATTAGAGGTCGTAGAGAAATTTAACAATTTATTTTAATTTTATTTTTTTAACATAGCTCCAAAGGACTCTATTTATAGACTCCAAATCCTTCATTAAAGTTATGGAATTTTTTAGTATATTTAAATCTGAATAATTCTAAGTTCAATGATACTTGACTATAATAAATATAAAGCTTGGATAGTCTAATTTTTTTTGTGTTATAGTCTTCTCCCTAGAGGAGGTCTTTGAAGCATAAGGAAATATGTTTCGGTGTAGTCTAGAAGGAATAAAATTTCCATTTTTCTAAAATTGATGTAGTTGTGGAATAACCCATGGGAAATGACGTAGATAACTCCTACAAAGAAAAAATTAAAAATTAGAGAATACCCTATGGCATATATTTGGTTGAGTTACATGGATATAAAGTTTTTGATATGAATTAAGGGTTAGGATATGTGTTGTAAATATCATAGAGTTATTTGACCAAGCTACACTATGGTGTGGTCTTGAAAACTATTTTGTAATCCTTTTTCTATGACACAGTGATGAGGACTACACAATGGTTGAGCTATAAATCTTGGAAAAAATTATTTTGGTTTAGAAACTTCATTCAACAAGTTATATGAATATTATTCAAGGAGATTTAACAAGAAAATATTAAACACTTTAAGAGTGTTTTTTATCTTTAAAATAAAAAATTGATGGGAACCATATTATTTTTAACATAATAAATTATATTAATATTTAATAATTAATGGTTTTATAGAAATTTATATATTATATAATCAATAATATATTTTTACATTGACTTGATGGTTTTTACATAGATATTAATTGAAGTAAATTATGTTTTATTCTCAAAAGTTCATTTTTATAAAACTAGTTTTTATTATAGTTTAGGTACTTATTTAAAATTTAATTATATCACATATAGAAATAGAATATGGTAAAATTTATCCCATATTTTATATCATCTTATTTAATATAATTTTATAGGGTCATCTTAATTTTTGGTTATAGTGAATAGTAAAAAAAACAAAATTTGGTTACCATAGTTAAGGTTAAAATGGGTTTACCAAGGGGTTAAACCAATATATAAGGGAAATATTTCTAACCAAACCTTAATAAATATTATTATTTGAAAATATTAAAACCTTATATTAACCTAAATTTGAATAACTAATCATTTTTATCCACTTCCCCATGAATGTGACCATATATAATTGAGATCCTTTAAGAAATTCCATGTATGTTTGTCCCCTCCCTTATAAAAAGAAACTTCGCCACCTATTTTATCCACAAAATTTTAGCCTTATAGATAATAAAATAACCAATAAAAAACCTTAATATATTATTTACCTTAAATATAGAGATTTTTCTCTTCTCTTAAGACCAATCCTTCAAGGCTTTTAGTGTAAGAAAAAGGGGGTCTCACAAAGAAGATGAATAAATCTATACCAACTTAATTCATTTTTATTCCTTATTAAACCATATATAAATATATTATATCCTTTAAAATATGAATAATATAGTATTAAAAATATATTGAGATGTTATTATGATTATGGAACATACATTTTCCACCCATTCTCCCTCAAATTAAAAATAAAAGCATTACTCGTGCATATGTGTGGACTACCTCTTCCTTGTAGCGATATAGTTAATTTTACATTTACATAATTCATGGGTGGTTATAATGAGGGATTTATTTTTTATATATTATATTTTTAATATAATTATACTTTTTTAATTATAACATCATATTTACCTTCTTACCATTTTATAGGTTGGTAAATGAAAACGTTGCATGTTTGTATGTGTGGACTACCACCTCCATAAAGTGATGTGATTTTTTTTATAATTTACACATTATATTTATGGTCATAGAGAAACATTTAATGAAAATATATATTATATTTATAATATAATAATTATTATTTACTTTTTTTCTCCATCAATCAAAAAATGGAAACATCACACTTGTGTCCATACAGATTACCATCCCCTTGAAGTGATGTAATTAATTTTTCATCACCACTTAATTTTGACTGTTAAAAAATTTTATATCATAAATATATATTATATTTATATATTTATTTACATTCTATACATGGATTAATAGTTATCAACATTTAAACACCATAACTACCAAACTAAAACATACATGAAAAATGAATCAATTAACACCCAAAATGAAAACTATAATAGAGAATTGTTAAGAAGAAGATTTTAAAATGTTATAATTAGATAATATATGATATTATATATATTAATATGATTATATTATAATATTACAATAAATCCAAATTTATTATACATGAGTTTTCACGGTTACGTATCAAGTCAGATATAAGGTAAGGGTTTTGTCCCAATTTCTCTTTATTGAGACATATTTTTTATGCACCAATTTATTATTTATATGGTGTATATAATTCCCAATATTTTCTTTATTCATAATAACTTATAAATTCAATGGATTTATATAACCATATGATTTCCATGATTCCAATGACATTTGATTCAATAGTTACTAATGTTGAAAGGTTTCATTGTCTCATATTTTTTTCGTTGAGACATGTTTGATTTCACCAAACTATTTATGTTTATAAAGATTATATAATGATCCATTGAAATGATAAAACATGGATCCTTCTTAATATATGTTATAAATTTACAATGGTAATCATTTTATCCATTGGGTTTTTATTCAAAAGTTATCAAAGTGGTAAGGGTTTATCATCTCAAATTGCCTTCAATAAGGCATATGTTATATTATACACCTATATACTTTTTTAGGGGTATCTACTACACCATTGATATTTTTAAGTATTAATATCCCTATTTTAATGATATATAAACTTCTATTTGATGTTATTTATTTAATTAGGGACATTAATAAAAAGTTACCATAGTATTAAGAATTTTATGTTACAATCTCATTTTTACTAGGATTGTTTATGATAAATTTATGATTATAAAATTATAATATCTATCTCTCCCAATTTATACATATTTTATTCTAACATAGTTATTACCATATATTCTATTTTTTCATTCAATTTTCTCTCTTTAAGTACCTAAGATACAAATTTTTTTTAAGGAAAACATAATTAATTTGTCTCTTTGTTCAGGAATATTTCCATCCATGTCCTTATTTTCATTAAAAAATTCAAGAATGTTTATTCTATTGTAAAAATATTATTAAATTAATTTTTTCCCATGTTTGAATTTTTGTTAAATGTTTTAAAATAATCTTCTTGTTTTTTTCTGAATGAGGTACTTTTCGATTTTTACTAAAAAATAAAAAATGAGGTATTGTTATAATAAAAAATGAATAAATGGATTTTCTCACAATGATGAATGGTATTTTACTTTAATATTTATTTATAAGTTTGTTGGTTATTTTTAAAGAAATAATATTCTTTATTATTTAATAATTTTTTACATTTTATATAAGATATATCAAAATGAAAAGAGTATTTTCCTAAAGAATCTTTATAGTTATTTTTTAAATGTATTTTTCATCTATAAAAGCTCACTTTGAAGTTTCTAATAATTTAATTGAGATATGACCCAAATTTACTATCTTTATTCTTTCTTTGAGTGGTTTATGTTTATGATGGTGAATGTATTA
This sequence comes from Viscum album, assembly GCA_963277665.1. Taxonomy (NCBI): domain Eukaryota; kingdom Viridiplantae; phylum Streptophyta; class Magnoliopsida; order Santalales; family Viscaceae; genus Viscum; species Viscum album. Next base: position 2,111,893,514 of record OY728125.1, on the reverse strand, counting down.
TGAAATTATTTTTCCTTACATGGGTTATGATTTTATGTAACAATAAATGTTTCATGATTTTATGGTGTATATATTAATGGATTATGATTATGATCTGGGTGGTTTCATTACAAAGGATGAGTGGTTACATTAAAAACCAAGGATGGGTGGGTCCATTATATAAATATAATGAATTGTGTAATGTTGATAATGTGTAAAAACTACTAAGAGATTATGAATTTAACAATTTCCATAGAGGAAATTAATTTAACTACATTGATGTTACTCCTAGGAGAAATTTGTAAATGACTGGTTAAACATTTCCATTATTAGAATGTGTCCTTAATGATAATCTTGGGAGTGAACCATGAATATGAAGTGATTTTATATGCTTATTTGAATGATAAAAAGTTATATTTTATGATTTTTATATATTATCATGTATCATAATTGATTATTGATGATTCCTCAACTTATGTATTATGTATTTTGATTAATAAAACATTATTCCATGATTCATGTGTAAATATATTGGACTAATCAGGTATGATTATTGTAATTTTTGATCACTTTATCATACCTATATGATTATATTTTGATCACTTATGATCATTTATTGTTCTCTCTTATGTTTACCAATACTAAGAATATGATCACACCCTTTCTTATGTTTCCACTCCCTATGTTGTGAAAAAAGGTTTTATGTATGATGTTTATAAAAAGGGTTATTTTATAAATAAATTAATTGGAAATAATGTATATCTCTTATGTACCAATTTTTTATGTATTCTTGTTTCCAAAGAAACTAACTTTACAGTTTCGGTGTGGATCATATTAATATGTAATCTGTATTTCCCTAAGAAAATGTAGTATTTATGTAGGTGATGTTTAGGGTCTCTATAGTTTTTGTTGAAAAATTTATATTGGTATTGATAGTGATGGGAACTATATTTTATATATGAAGAAATTATAAACCTTATTCAAATAGATAAATTATATATAAATGGTAAAAATAACAAGTAAAGAACATAGATCCAATCAAATGAAACTTTTATTAGCCTAAATAGCACATGAAGTTCCTAGTAGATTTGTCAATTACACTGAGTGGGGGTGATTCATTGTTAACATATTTTACCAAATTATATATATTTTTTAATTATATCCCCATAATATTTGGTCTTATGTCTTAGTTTATATATTTGGATATGTTTATTAACCCTTAATACTCACCACTACATGCAATGAGTAAAATCAAAAAGATATAGTTTCTCATAGGGTTTTACAATGTTTGAACCTAATATGTGGATCTACTCCATGTTTTTGGGAAACATATAAGACATATATTTATCACCAGTATAGAAAATAAATTAAATATGGATGATAATATATCATATTATACTAAACACCTACACTAGTTAGGGGAAGGTATTATACATAACCCTTCGGTAGGAATCATCCTGTGCCAAAATAGTATCTTGTGATAATATTTTTCTCCCAATATGCCTTTAATATCTTTACTGGTATATATATAATTATAATGGATCACTCTATCCAATAATAAAATCTCTTAAGGATATTACTCCTTAAAAATAAGTCTTCACATGACCACTCATAAATAGATATAATAGTATGAACATTATCCCTATACTTATCAACTCAATTTCAGAATGATCATTTCATATAGCTAATAGTATAATCCATGTTTTTTTAGTCCTTAGTCTTATTATTCTTCAAGATCAATGATAAAAAATCTATAGTGTAATCCTTTATCAATAATTTTATTCTTTATTATGAATCATATTCTATGATATAAATATATTGCAGGGATATTTCTTCTTCATTTGTATTCACATTAGTTAGTTAATAGGATATTCTTTTTAGATTATATTAAGATTCTCTCTCTTCAATAATAAAAATATTCACAACTATATAGTATTAGTTTATGAACACTTAACCTTGCATCTCTCTTTATCACAATATATATTTTAATATAATCACATAATTATGTGACTATATTTTCTATATTTTAATATGAAAAAATTGATCCTTGAATTATGAAAACATCATCTTATACATACTTCTTAATCTTAAATTTTATTTGGACTTTAAATATTCATGAACAAATATAGAATACCAAGAGAGATGACCAAATCTATATCTCTGAATTTCCATTTTTCTCATATTTATATCCTCCTTGGGATTCTCACAATATTCATAACCTCACATTCTCCATAAAATCCACTTGTATTGAATCCACATTTTCATGTATGTTCACATATAGGAATATAATTATGGAATGACTATATCTTCACAACATTGAAACATCTAAATTAAAATAATTGTATTTTCCTTCCACTTTATCCTCACACTTTATTAAGACATGATAAAATTATTGAAAATATGAAAACCATCATAATCATCAAAATTTCCTTAAATCACAATATCCCTTTGAATCATTATGATGTTAAATTCATCAAGGAACAACTTCAACGTCAAATTACTTGACTTATGGATCTATATTTTGGAATATCTTTAACGTGACACATTTTTCTAAATGGTAGACTCTTTTGTATCCTAATAACCTTTACATAATAAATAATTACTCTTATGTGTCCTTGTAAGTCTCAATAATTTTATGATTTCTAGTGACAAATACATTTAGGTAAAAAATTGTTATACTTATGTATCACTGTGATGATTTTCTCCTTTTTCCACATTTCTAATATTCCAAGAGTCAAGATGCTAACATATAATCTAGTGAACTATAATTAATTTTACATAATGAGAAAATTAATCTTATACATCACTGTGGTGTTGGAAAATTTTCAAATTCTAATCATTAAGGTCCTTTATGTATTACCCTATGAACTATGACGGCCCTTTAATATTGAGAAAATTAATCTTACACATCATTGTGAAATTTGAATCTTTTGTAATTTAAATATTTTTGGATAATATTACATACTCACCATATTTTTCCTTTTCCAATATTTAAATATAAAATTAGTAGATAACCCTTATGTATTAAGTATTTGTGCCTTACATATCCTAGAGAGGTTATTTTTTTTCCCACATCTCCAACTGGTGACCCTCATGTAAGGTTTTTTACTTTCCCAATTTATTTAATAATATTTTTCAAATAGAATATATATGAAGTAAAATATCTTATGTATCAATGTAAGATATTTGAATTTGAAAATTTTAGTATAATTAAAACTTTTAGATACCTTAAATTAAAATATTCTAAACTTACATGGCTTATGTTCTCCTCAAATTCCAATATTTTGGACATGTAAATTTATTATCTTCAATTATATTCCAAGATTAACTCATCATGTAAATTATAAATAAAATTATTGGTTGTATTTATTATATAAATATTTCAAGAATACTGATTTTGAAATAGATCGTAATATGAATTTTTTATACCTTAAAACATATCAACTTTATATATAGCCACCTTCATCTTTTATCTTCTAGATACACATCAAACCTACATCTATACCTCATCTTGTAACTTTAGATGTAACACCCCGAGACTTTATGAAAAATATTCTTTTCATTAATGTCCTGTGTTGTACGCTACACCAAAAGGAGCTTTCACAACACGCATCCTTGACTTGCCTTGCATTACACGCAATCGCGACCTTCCTCGATAGCTTGCGTCTTACGCAATACCGAGTTTCACTAAACAACGATATGCTATTAAAATATTATTAAAACTAGCTGTTATGAATAGTAATAACCCTTTTTGAAATTTTGTAAATTTTATTTTTCAAAATGGACTTCATTTTTGGATTCGGAATATCGAAATTATCTTAGGGTGAAATTTTGGTACTTTTCGGATAACTTTCATATTCTGATGAATAGTGAAAATTACTAAATTATAATTAAAGACAACTTTTTTTAATCGAAATAATTAATAGTGATAAATTATTAATTTGAGTGGTTTTAAATTATATTTAGAATATATTTTTACAATTTAATACAATGTTGGTCATTGGATGTAATTTCACATTTAAACTAGTTATAAACAAGTGTCAATCTTTTGATAGTTATTATCTCTTAAAAACATGCTATTTGTTTTGACGACGGGAACTAATTTTTAAATTAGTTAATGCAAATGATATGTTCTGAATTTGGTAAAATAGACATCATTTTTTAATTCTTAATATCAAATATATCTTAGGCCTAATTTTTGGTATTTTTCTGGAAACTTTCATTTTTTTTATGAATAGTGAAACCACTAAGTGGTAGTTAAAAAAAACTGAATTTTTCATAAAACTTAATTTTACCACTTCTGTGAGTGGAATTTCGAAAATCTGAGAGACACGGTTAATATCAAGGACTAAAATGTGGTTTAATGAGATGAAAATAATTTTTTGGTGAATAGTAACTTTTTACTTTTTTTTACCACGGTTAAAAGTAAATAGGGTAATTAAGGGTAGAAATGATATTATTATTACCATAACACATGTCATAATTCTATTGGACAAGTGTAATTCGACCAAAAACAAACTTAGGAATAAAATATGACCATTTAGGCCCACTTGGATTAGATTAGGACATTTATTATTAATTTATTTAAAGAAGGGTTAAAAGAGTTAAAATCAAAGTTTATTTACTAAAACATTTTTAATATGGGGTTATACATAAGATAAACTCGACTATAAATATTCATTAGAAATCTAAAAATATTTCCTACATAATGGTATTTTATTTGTAATTTTTAGACATTAAATAATTTAATTTATATATGACACAACGATGATGCAGTAATTATCTTATTAATGAAATATTGACAGAATTGATGTTATAAATTCCCAAATAAATGTAATTTGAGACTTTTTATGAATTACACTAATTTTCTAGATTACTATGACATGTGTTTATTGATTTAATTAACTTTGTTCGAACTAATCATTCTGTTATGATTTTCACAAAAATCAATTACAAAATAGTTTCAAAATTGACATAAAATAGTTTTTAAAACAAATATTATATTATTAATTGTTATTTTATTCCTAAAAATCTAAGGTTTGGCCAAATGACTTAGATGAGGTTATATATATTAATAATAAACAACTTGGGGTTCTTTTGGCTGATTATAGTAAGTTTATTGACCTTATAGTATAAGAACACAAGAAGACACGGTAAAAGTAAACTTATTTAACTTAATGCTAAATCTAAATGATAAGGTTAAAATAGGAACCTAAACTTGTCTAAATTCTATTGGATGAGAGGATTTCGACCCATCCCCACCTTATCCTAGAAATAAATCAATTTGGAGCTATTTAAAACCGAACTTGACTTTATAATAAAATAATATTTTTAGTTTTTCCGAAGGAGCCCCTCTCCTCCCTTATAAAAGGGCACCTCCTCCCTCTCTTCCTCACACAACTTTGAGCCTTCAAGATCGTCCAAACCCTGACAAATTCTCTTCTCTACTTCCCTAGAAACATCCTAGAGGTTCTGGTCTTCTTCAAAGACCCATTTTAGTGCCCTAAAAGGAGGTCTCAAAGAAGCACTTCAAAGAAGAGGTAATGTCCGTTACCGATTCTTTCATCTTTATTTCTTCTTCCACTTCTTCTTCTTAGGTTGTTTCATTATGAAATAATAACATAAGTATCACTCATATACTTATATGTTATTATAAGTATGAAACAACCCTATTTCACAATCTATCCATCCTACGGAAAAAGAAATCACCGCGCGTGCGTACGTACGGAATACCGTCTCCACGCCGTGGTGTAATCTATTTTCCACCACCACCATACATGGATGGGTATAATGGTGTAAAGAATAACTATACATAGTTATTAGAACATAATATTGATTCTGATATATTGTATCATCCACTCTAATTCAATTCAATAATTATGGAAATGATATCATCGCTCGTGCGTACGTACGGACTACCGTCTCCACGACGCGATGAGATTCATTCTCCATGTTAACCATTTAAGAATGATTATAAAGTATATATAAGAAATAATAATGAAATATATGACATTATAAAGCTACTGGACTTATGTGTATGTATATGTATGTCATCTACTTAATTCCACTCAATTCAATAACGAAAAGAAAACAGCGTTCATGCGTACGTACGACCTACCGTCTCCATGAATGGTGTATTTCTTTCCATTTATCGATCCATTATATATATGTATATTCTAAATATATATTATATATAAATCATGTTTTATGTTCTATAATTAAGTAATAATGATCTATGTAATCATATGAATAATTACAAGTTAAAACACGAACGACAAATGAGACGATTTTACCCAAAACGCTACTTTAACATGAATTTACAAAAGAACGGGTAATATAAAGTCATAAGTAAACCATATATGATATAATAACAATGAATATGATTCTATAATAAGTAAATGACATTATTTAAATCATTATACAGGAGGTTCGGACACTTACGAAGCAAATCAGACCTAAGGTAAGGGAAATATCACAATCTCATTTTTATCTGAGATTGTTTATACTTTAGTATTTATTAGGGTGTATTTTATCATCCACATCCATGTTTCCTAAATATTTAATATTATTTCCATCCACTTACAATTGTTTAAATCCAATTTTACCCTTCGGTGAGTTTTTAGTAAAGGATATTAAAGGAATCTTTTGTCGTTTTTCGTACGAGGTACTTTTTGACTTTTCCAACAAAAGTACGAGAAGAATGTTTTTTTAACTTATACTGCATGAATGGATTTTTAAAATATTATTTCCAAGAAGCTTCCTTTACAAGTTTTCAAGTTTATTTTTAATCAAATTATTTTAATTTATAATTTTACGACATGTTAAGAAAGGAAAAGTGTTTTTGAAGTAGAAAGGGTATTTTCCTCAAGAATGAAGTTCAATTGTTATATCAAAATTATTTTCCATCTAAGATAATAAAGGGTTCTGTTTTTATCCCTATTATTACATTGATTTGATTATGTTGTGATGGAATTATTTTTATGAATTCCTTTATCGTATATGAATTGTTTTATGATGTCATGATGTTTAAGATTCCCATTTTTATTACATGGGTTATGCAATGATGTATGGTTTATGATTTTGTGGCACACATAAGAATGGTATCATTATGAGATGGGTGGGACCTGTATCTCCCTCCAATGAATTGGGTAAAGATTTTATATCTCATGAGATAGACATGGCTGGAATGGTAGGTTATACCGGTTCAGTGAAACAGGACTGAAACGAGGGTGACTCGGTTCAGAAAGGGACTTTGTCCACTAAGATAGTCTTGGAAATGAGTCTTGACTAATAAGAAATGATTCTCTATTATTATGTGTGTATGCCACAAAGTTTAATGTTTTAAGTTATGATTATTGTGATTACATTTCACTACTATGATTTATCCCATGTTATGAAATTATGATCTCTTTTGCAGGTTAAGATTTCCAAAAGATATGTTCTTATGAATATGATGTGATTGATATTTCTTTTGTTTACCCTTACTGAGCATTTGAGCTCACCCTTTTAAGTTTTATTTTCCCCAGGATATAAAGAAAGGTTTTAGGTATAAAAAAAAGGAAGATCTTTATGGGTGATCTTGAAGATCTTTCACCAGGGTTAGAAGATTATATTCTGAGTTTCCAAAGACACTAAACTATTACGATCCTTGTGTGTGTGTTTTTGTTATGTACTAAGTATTCTGAAAATGTAATGTAATGTCAATGTATGTCAAGCTTCGGGTCTCTACAGTTGGTATCAGAGGAAAGGTTTAGTGAACCTTTGAAAACTAGGATACGAAAGCGTTAGTGAGATCCCTAGAGATATTTCTAAGGTATGTCTAGGGATGTCCCTAAGGATAAGTATACGTATAATATACAGTCCTAGAACTACGGTAACGATCATAGAATTTAACTTAAGAAGTTAGATATTGAGGATACTCCCCCTTTATAATGTTTTTTTCCCTAGCATGATTTTTGCCTCTCACACTATTCTTTTTGGGTTTTAGACGATGGCTGGAACCCGAAGGAACCGTGTTGATCAATGCAATGGACAATGCAATGATTGTCCTCCTGAATAAACAAATGTTATGGGAGATGGAGTGAAAAATCTTATTTCTATACTTACACAAGCTATGAATCATTCTGGACTTCTAAATGAGAAGAGAAGGGAACAATATTCTATTGAGTCCTTCATGAGGCAATGTCCACCTTCTTTCAGTGGGACTTCTGACCCACTTGTTTCTGAACAATGGATCAGTACCACTGAAAAGATATTTTCAGTTCTTCAATGTTCTGAACATGATAAAGTCATCTTAGCAGTATATCATTTGGAAGGTGAAGCTGATCAATGGTGGAATCTTATCAAGAATACGAGGCCAAGAGAAGAAATTGAGTCCATGGAATGGGACAAGTTCAAGAACTTGTTTTTCAGTAAGTACTTCCCTCGTATTCTTTGAACAAAGATGGAAAAGGAGTTTCTTGAGCTGAAGCAGAAGGATGATGAATCTGTTGGTATATACGAAGCGAATTTTACAAGACTTGCAAGGTATGCATTTGGCATTATCATCCAACCTGAAAGTAAAGTTGATCGATTTTTCAGTGGCTTAAAACCAAGTCTTCGAAGGGCATTAGCTATAAGAGACTTCAGTAGCTATGAAGAAATTGTGCATTGTGCTATCAAGGTAGAAATGGAAGTTGGTGTTACATATCCATCTCATGGTTTTGACAAGAAACGAAAGATAGAGTTCAAGGAGAAATCTCAGAATAATGGTGAAAAGAAGATGAATGTTTCCTTATGCACAAAGTGTGGAAAGAAGCATGGCGGAGATTGTCTTAAAGGGACTAGAAAATGTTTTAAGTGTGGAAAAGAAGGTCATCGAGCAGCTGAGTGTCGAAGTAATGGAAAAAGGGTTTCTAATGATGTGAATAAAGCAAACACTACAGAGAACGTACCACCAACACTTCAATGCTTCAAGTGCAAGGAAATTTTGCATTATGCTAATAAATGCCCTAATCCAAGGGTTAGTGATGATCAACATGAGCAACCACTTAAGGCAAAGGAAAAAGGGAAGTCACATGCAATCACTATTGGCGATGTTGAATATGACAACGATGTGGTGGAATGATTAAGTGTTTATGTAATGGAATTCCAAAATAGTGTTGTATATAGTATCGTGGAATATTGGAATATTTATGTATTGGTCTATTGTGGTTTTCAATAATTTTATGGTACTAGTGACCATGGAAAGTGATTGAGATATTTTTGGAAAAAGAATGATATGCGCATAATGAAGGGAAACGAGAAAATGAAATATTTGACAGTATTCATGAGCTCATGATTGATATAAGGACTAAGTGATATCATGGTTTGAGTATATAGAATTTTGAGGATTTTGGCATGTAGAAGGTGTTAACTTTTAACTGCATTCATGTTTTCACTAAGGTTCAATGGGTATTCAAGAGAATACATGATTAAGGACTTTGAATGTTTGGAATGTGACCAACAAAACATATCTTATGATATATGGGGATCAACGATGGTATTAAATCTCTGGTAATCATTTTCACTATGTTATGAGAGTGGACTGCAGTATTATGGATAAGCCTAAATATTAGAATGGATTATGTTGGACATAAGTTAGGATAAAACGTTTTTTGATATTATTGATGGGATGTTATAGTAATATAGCTTTAGAAAAAGGACAACCTGCAGGACGGGCGACAACCCATCGCGTCGGACAAGGCTGTGGGAATCGAACCCACAATCGAAGTGCGACTGGCCTTTATCACCTACCACTGTTCTACAGGAAGTCCCTGTTTTGTAGAAACTAGTTTTATTATATTAATAAGTATGATATATGAAGTATAAGTCCATTTTAGGAACCATATATGATTAATCTCACTATAGAATGACTTATGTATATTTAATAACTTTTTCTAACCTTTTGTTTGAGACAGATGGTATGACATGTCATTCTATCACATGATCTGCTAACACTTCACGAATAACAAATTCAACTTCATTTATTTAAGAGATGAAGTGGAAATTGTTCAAGGTACGAACAACAGTGAGATTGTACCAAAATAAAGTAAGTATTTATTCTAATTCAAATTCTTCAACTTTAGGGAAACGATCTTGAAAACCAAAAATGTTGTCCTAGTGCTCTTATATCTGATTAATTAGATGGTACCTTAGATCGTCAAAAATTTAAGGATTTGTGATTGTTGGATTTTCCATAGACATGTTCTCTACCACTCTCCATCAGAACATGATGGTTAGATTTTTCTTCCATATCCATATTTTCACCTATGTGGAAACCCAGTGATTAGTTTATTTGGGTAACCATTACATTTCATACTTTTGTTTTTAAATATTGGTTTTGGTATTCCTTTTTATGATGTGGGTTTCTATTAAAGAAACTTTCAAGTAGTAAACCATTTATAACCCCGACGAATTTCGAGGGCGAAATTCATTTTAAGGGGGGTAGAATGTAACACCCCGAGACTTTATGAAAAATATTCTTTTCATTAATGTCTTGTGTTGTACGCTACACCAAAAGGAGCTTTCACAACACGCATCCTTGACTTGCCTTTCATTACACGCAATCACGACCTTCCTCGATAGCTTGCGTCGTACGCAATACCGAGTTTCACTAAACAACGATATGCTATTAAAATATTATTAAAACTAGCCGTTATGAATAGTAATAACCACTTTTTGAAATTTTTTAAATTTTATTTTTCAAAATGGACTTCATTTTTGGATTCGGAATATCGAAATTAGCTTAGGGTGAAATTTTGGTACTTTTCAGATAACTTTCATATTCTGATGAATAGTGAAAATTACTAAATTATAATTAAAGACAACTTTTTTTAATCAAAATAATTAATAGTGATAAATTATTAATTTGAGTGGTTTTAAAGTATATTTAGAATATATTTTTACAATTTAATACAATGTTGGTCATTGGATGTAATTTCACATTTAAACCAGTTATAAACAAGTGTCAATCTTTTGATAGTTATTATCTCTTAAAAACACGCTATTTGTTTTGACGACGGGAACTAATTTTTAAATTAATTAATGCAACTGATATGTTCTGAATTTGGTACAATAGACATCATTTTTGAATTCTTAATATCAAATATAGATTAGGCCTAATTTTTGGTATTTTTCTGGAAACTTTCATTTTTTTTGATGAATAGTGAAACCACTAAGTGGTAGTTAAAAAAAACTAAATTTTTCATAAAACTTAATTTTACCGCTTCTGTGAGTGGAATTTCAAAAATTCGAAAGACAAGGTTAATATCAAGGACTAAAATGTGGTTCAATGAGATGAAAATAATTTTTTGGTGAATAGTAACTTTTTACTTTTTTTTACCACAGTTAAAAGTAAATAAGGTAATTAAGGGTAGAAATGATATTATTATTACCCTAACACATGTAATAATTCTATTGGACAAGTTTAATTCGACCAAAAACAAACTTAGGAATAAAATATGACCATTTAGGCCCACTTGGATTAGATTAGGATATTTATTATTAATTTATTTAAAGAAGGGTTAAAAGAGTTAAAATCAAAGTTTATTTACTAAAATATTTTTAATATGGGGTTATACATAAGATAAATTCGACTATAAATATTCATTAGAAATATAAAAAGATATCCTACATAATGGTATTTTATTTGTAATTTTTAGACATTAAATAATTTAGTTTATTTATGACACAACGATGATGCCGTAATTATCTTATTAATGAAATATTGACATAATTGATGTTATAAATACCCAAATAAATGTAATTTGAGACTTTTTATGAATTACACTAATTTTCTAGGTTAATATGACATGTTTTTATTTATTTAATTAACTTTTTTCGAACTAATCATTCTGTTATGATTTTCACAAAAATCAATTACAAAATAGTATCAAAATTGACATAAAATAGTTTTTAAAACAAATATTATATTATTAATTGTTAGTTTATTCCTAAAAATCTAAGGTTTGGAAAAATGACTTATATGAGGTTATATATATTAATAATAAACAACTTGGGGTTCGTTTGGCTGCTTATAGTAAGTTTATTGACCTTATAGTATAAGAACACAAGAAGACACGGTAAAAGTAAACTTATTTAACTTAATGTTAAATCTAAATGATAAGGTTAAAATAGGAACCTAAACTTGTCTAAATTCTATTGGATGAGAGGATTTCGACCCATCCCCACCTTATCCTAAAAATAAATCAATTTTAAGCTATTTAAAACCGAACTTGACTTTATAATAAAATAATATTTTTAGTTTTTCCAAAGGAGCCCCTCTCCTCCCTTATAAAAGGGAACCTCCTCCCTCTCTTCCTCACACAACTTTGAGCCTTCAAGATCGTCCATACCCTGCCAAATTCTCTTCTCTACTTCCCTAGAAACATCCTAGAGGTTCTGGTCTTCTTCAAAGACCCATTTTAGTGCCCTAAAAGGAGGTCTCAAAGAAGCACTTCAAAGAAGAGGTAATGTCCGTTACCGATTCTTTCATCTTTATTTCTTCTTCCACTTATTCTTCTTAGGTTGTTTCATTATGAAGTAATAAAATCATTATAAATAATATAATTATATGTTATTATAAGTATTAAACAACCCTATTTCACAATCTATCCATCCTACGGAAAAAGAAATCACCGCGCGTGCGTACGTACGAAATACCGTCTCCACGCCGTGGTGTAATCTATTTTCCACCACCACCATACATGGATGGGTATAATGGTGTAAAGAATAACTATACATAGTTATTAGAACATAATATTGATTCTGATATATTGTATCATCCACTCTAATTCAATTCAATAATTATGGAAATGATATCATTGCTCGTGCGTACGTACGGACTATCGTCTCCACGACACGATGAGATTCATTCTCCATGTTAACCATTTAAGAATGATTATAAAGTATATATAAGAAATAATAATGAAATATATGACATTATAAAGCTACTGGACTTATGTGTATGTATATATATGTCATCTACTTAATTCCACTCAATTCAATAACGAAAAGAAAACAACGTTCATGCGTACGTACGACCTATCGTCTCCATGAACGGTGTATTTATTTCCATTTATCGATCCATTATATATATGTATATTCTGAATATATATTATATATAAATCATGTTTTATGTTCTATAATTAATTAATAATGATCTAATTAATCATATGAATAATTACAAGTTAAAACACGAACGACAAATGAGACGATTTTACCCAAAATGCTACTTTAACATGAATTTACAAAAGAATGGGTAATATAAAGTCATAAGTGAACCATATATGATATAATAACAATGAATATGATTTTTTAATAAGTCAATGACATTATTTAAATCATTATACAGGAGGTTCGGACACTTACGAAGCAAATCGGACCTAAGGTAAGGGAAATATCACAATCTCATTTTTATCCGAGATTGTTTATACTTTAGTATTTACTGGGGTGTATTTTATCATCCACATCCATGTTTCCTCAATATGTAATATTATTTCCATCCACCTACAATTGTTTAAATCCAATTTTACCCTTCGGTGAGTTTTTAGTAAAGGATATGAAAGGAATCTTTTGTCATTTTTCGTACGAGGTACTTTTTGACTTTTCCAACAAACGTACGAGAAGAATGTTTTTTTTAACTTATACGACATGAATGGATTTTTAAAACATTATTTCCAAGAAGCTTCCTTTACAAGTTTTCAATTTTATTTTTAATCAACTTCTTTTAGTTTATAATTTTACGACATGTTAAAAAAGGAAAAGTGTTTTTGAAGTAGAAAGGGTATTTTCCTCAAGAATGAAGTTCAATTGTTATATCAAAATTATTTTCCATCTAAGATAATAAAGGGTTCTATTTTTATCCCTATTATTACATTGATTTGATTATGTTGTGATGGAATTATTTTTATGAATTCCTTTATTGTATATGAATTGTTTTATGATGTCATGATGTTTAAGATTCCCATTTTTATTACATGGGTTATGCAATGATGTATGGTTTATGATTTTGTGGCACACATAAGAATGGTATCATTATGAGATGGGTGGGACCTATATCTCCCTCCAATGCATTGGGTAAAGATTTTATATCTCATGAGATAGACATGGCTGGAACGGTAGGTTATACCGGTTCAATGAAACAGGACTGAAACGAGGGTGACTCGGTTCAGAAAGGGACTTTGTTCACTAAGATATTCTTGGAAATGAGTCTTGAATAATAAGAAATGATTCTCTATGATTATGTGTGTATGCCACAAAGTTTAATGTTTTAATTCATGATTATTGTGATTACATTTCACTACTATGATTTATCCCATGTGATGAAATTATGATCTCTTTTGCAGGTTAAGATTTCCAAAAGATATGTTCTTATGAATATGATGTGATTGATATTTCTTTTTTTACCCTTACTGAGCATTTGAGTTCACCCTTTTAAGTTTTCTTTTCCCCAGGATATAAAGAAAGGTTTTAGGTATAAAAAAAGGAAGATCTTTATGGGAGATGTTGAAGATCTTTCACCAGGATTAAAAGATTATATTCCAAGTTTCCAAAGACACTAAACTATTACGATCCTTGTGTGTGTGTTTTTGTTATGTACTAAGTATTCTGCAAATGTAATGTAATGTCAATGTACGTCAAGCTTTGGGTCACTACATTAGAATATTGTATATGTATTCATTTACCACTTCACAATATATTTTTATTGTACATATTCTATGAATTATACAATCACTGGTTTATTTTAACCATTGTTCAAGGTTATTTACATGTAATTTATTGCCCTCATACTTGATAATCCATGGATATATTCTCACTCTTCCAATGAGCTATGATTTTTAACTCATAATCTCTATTCTCTATCAATCATAAACAACTCATTAAAAATTTCAAGAACATGTAGTATATTGCACTCCTCATCAACCTTCATCACTTTTCATAGATTTATATTAAGATAATATCTATAATAATTAGATATATGATGTGTAAATCCTCACACATTCTCATCTCAATAGCTTATCTATTACTATCATATGAATGAATCTACAATAACAAGTACAATGGTAGAGATATTTTTCCAAGCTATAACTCACATATTCTAACTTATTTGTTAATTAGGCTCTTCCTCCATCACCTAACACAAATTTATGTTTATCTTATTCATTGAAAACAACTATAATTATCATAAAACATTGGGATCTTCAGTTATAGTGGTTTGTTGAAGTGTTTTTTCAAGAAATGAAGTATTATCTGGTTACAACCATTAAGTTATAAAATATAACCTTCTAAAAATTTTCAATATAACATGACATTTTAAATTAGTATTGAAAAAGTAAAATTGATCTAATTGTGATGCTAGTATAAGGGGGTCATTTCTTACTCAATAATATTTATAAAACATATTATTAAATTTTACCTACATAAATTGAAAATGGTACACTTTTATTTGATGTAATTTATCAACCCAATCACGCACTAACAATATATATTTTAATTTATGACGATAAATTCCTTAATAATGACCCTCAATATCCCAAAGTAATATCTTACATCAATGAATGGACAAAAAAAACCTTTTTTTGTGTTTATCGATCAATGTTCACATCACTAATGTGAAAAAATTACAAATATCCAAAGACTTCTAACAATATTCCATACAAAAACCATCATCTAGTTTGTTAGTAACTCTAGTCACTGTATGAGTACCTAAATCAAAAATATTATTAATTTTTAAATTTCACTTAGGTCAATGGATTGAGGATTGAAAAAAAATCACCTTAGATACATTATAAAATATTAAATCAATTATTTAAATGCATGTGATTCATGGAAAACTCATAAAAGTTGTCGAAAATAAGTTTATTTTGATACGATGATCAGTGATATAAGGCCTTTTTAGTTCAAACTCAGTGATATGTATCCTAAATTATATCATAATATAGAATAATGGAAAATTTAAATATAAAAATGAATGACAAAATAGATAGAGTATAAAACTTATTTAAATAATGGAATAATAGATAAAGTACTGAGAAACATGTACCTATGATCTTTAACCCACACATTACTGTCTATATTAAGAAAATTCTCTTGCATAATTGGATATTTATTAATTTTTGATGTTTTATCAAATTTCATTTCAACCTAATCAATATATGAAGTATAAAAATTTATGCACCCATCCATCGAATAACCCTTGGAAACTAAAACATTTGAATGAGATCTATTATTCTTTATGAATGAATCTACAATGGATTTCGCATCCAAAACTGTTCTACGAAAATGTTGTTGCAAGATTTCATTCCAAAATTTTGTGGTTGATAGGGTTTCTAGATAGTAATGCTTCATAACTCAGGTTGGTGAAAATGGTGGGAGGATAGGCTCATTACTTTCTTTCCAGGGAATAATTTTCAATTATGATACCTTTTTATAGATTTAAGATGTATTTCCTGAATCTTTCCCAAATACTAGCATGTGATTGGTTACCCAGGTGTCAATAATCTAATCAAATCCTTGTGTTAGTGTGGAAATTTATTTTTATTATAGGATTCATGAATTTCTCTTATTAGTTATTGATTATTTGGTTTAAATCCACTAATTTGGTCACTCTATAATTCACCACCATCTATAGAGGAAATAAATGTTTTTGGTTTTAGGATCGTGCCCCTAAAAAGAGATTCATACGTATCCCTATTATTGGAATAATAAACCATGTATCTTAGTTCCAAATAATTGTACACATTGTACCTTTTAATATTATAGTAAAAGGACCTATTCCAAAAAGTTTAAAGTCACACACATTGGACTATTATGTGAAATATTCTGAGAAATGGTTGGTGTGGTAATTACGCATGATTATTAATTTCCATATCATCTTGTTTATTTGTAGATAGAAATGAGAAGGTATGATTAGATCATACATCTAGTATGATTTCAAGATATAGGGAGACTAAGAGGATAATATTGAGTCAAGTTATTTTGGAAACTAAGTGTAGAATCTGAACTCACAGGTTACATAGGGAACCAACACGAGTATCTCATCTCAAAATAAAATGGGTCATCTTATGTTCATCACATAAGAAAAATGGTATTATTGATGATGTTGGAATAGAACCTCATATAGGTTTCCTATGTATCCAATTTAACTATAATCAAATAAGATATAATTTATATTTTACTGTAAAAGATCATGTGATAGGACTAGTACATGAAGTTTAACACTATATTATAAGGATGTGTACTGGGAAATTTAATATCATCCATCTATGACTATAAAAGTTACTTGACTAATAAGTTTATTGATTACTCTAATGAAATGATCAACTAAAACCTCTAAACCAATTTGATTCATGATATATGTGAGAAACAAGAGATAGTATTAGATTAACCATATTACACAATATTGTAGACCATAGAAAATGTGTGAGGATTTTTCATGTGATTCCATAATATTCCAGGCCTAGTAGGTGACTTGGGTGAAGGTATATTTTTGGTATCACACCTATTTAGAGGCCTATGTGGGATAGAAATTATGTAAGAGGGGTGAAAATAGAAGACTAAGTAGGGATTATACATCATCTTTCTCAAGATTCATGACTAGATAAGTGACTCATATGAAGGAATATTTTCATGTTTACATGTAGGAGGATGACCATGTGGGATACCAATGTTGTAAAAGGGGAGATAAAAGGAGACAAAGTGGGGAATCCACATGATATTTCCTGAGATACCTAAACAGATCTATGACTTTGGGTGAAATCATGTTTTGGGGATTACACCTAATAAGAGGACCATGTTGGGTCATCAACATTCTATCTATTGTTAACTAGACAATTAAGGAAGACTTGAAAGGCTCATCCTTACACCTACTAAGAGGTTAATATGGGGCAGATGAAGAGGATCATCTCACCTTGAGGTATATGTAGAGATAAATAAGAGTATCTCAACTCAAGGTGTATATAGATAAATTGTGAAGAGTATATCAAATAATGATATATATGAGGAACCCAAAATAAGTATCTCAACTCAAGGTGTTTTTATAATCTAGGAGGTGTATCTCAAATCAAGTTATTTTCTAGGATTAATGTTGGGGATACTGGTATTGTAACAAAATTAAAGTGTTACCCAACCAAAAAATTATGCAGCGTTACTCTTAATTCCACATAGGGGTTAATTAGAAATGTAAATGGATTATGAAAAAGTTTTGAAACCATATCTCATCAGTTATTTTCACTAGGGATTTAGGGGTGGAATTCCAGAAGTATGGATTGATGAGATCTCTGGTAGGTTCCCTGAAAAAAATAGTTGATATAAGGGATTCCCATGATGTGAATCTTTATAGACATATTGTGAAATGGAAATTTCTATATGATCATCAAAATGGTATTTCCTCATACATGGTTTGAGATCGATCATATAGCTGGAAGCCTCGTAGAAGAAGCATCATGTGTGAGGTTCATGTGGGAGGTGTTCATGAAGTGGTCTCACATAGTCGGTGTGTGCAAGAGATGCACACCTAGTGGGATCATGTGGTATGTGTTAATAGGGGAATTTTTTGACAGGTTCCCCAGGTATTGGATTCATGGGGTTGTTTCATAGAGGGTCCTTTGTGGGATAAATTAATGAAGGCACTCTTATCTTACCATATCATACTTGGGAATTACATAAGGAGAATTTTTGAGGTCTTATCTGACTAAATAGATCTATCTCTAAGTACTTTTTGTAAATGGGTGTTGATATTTATAAGAGAATTATTCCTTGAAAATTCAATCCATATAGTGTTCATGTGTCTATAAAAGAAGTTTGCAAACATGAAGGATGTTTGTAACCATATAGTGGTCCCACAAGTCATCCAAAAACTAATATCATTTCTAAATTCAACAAAAGATCCCAATGGAACTCTTTCACCCATCCATGAATTAATACTATTCATGTAGGATGATCACAACTATATAGGAAGTTTTTGGTCACTAAGTGAGTATGGAAGAATTTCCCCTTTGTCTTATTTTTGAAACCAGTATGAAACAACCATAAATTTTGATATGTAAGTATTGGATCTATGATTAGCTATATCAAAACCTATAAAATGATATAGAAACCCAACTATAGGGTTTACCATATATTAGAGGGTATTATAAGGAGAAAAATATCCTATAATTTCTTGAAAATGGGTTTTAATTCTTTCACACCCTTTTTGTGAGTAATTGTGACATCCATGGCCTACACATGAAAGGAGGTTACAACCAAAACCTCACCAAACTTGATTTTTTTAGAATTATGAGTCCCTCAATGTGTGATAAATCCTAAAGAACATGGATATATAATTTTTATTATTTTGATAATGTGGATGTAATTCTCTCAAACTCATATTTTTATACATGTGTGAGGACTATGTCATGTCAACAATTGGGAACATATCACTTCAGTGCATTCATGTTTCATTCTATTGGATACATCCACCTAAATAACAAAATACCTCTACCAACGACTTCACTAAGTAAATGTATGATCATATGGACCATTAATTCAAAAAAGGGAGGGAATATTTTGTTTGAGTAAAAGTGTAGGCATAATCTTTCCTTGTAGATTTTTCGAATCACTCATGTAGGGATTTCTTGAATATTGTTATCTGAAAAAATAGAATCCTTAATCAATAGATCAACTAAATGGGCTAGAAATTAATATCAAATTATAAACATGATTAAATTTTGAATTTTAATATCATTATCATGAAATTTCAACCCCTATACGTTCATAATCACAACATTAATATGCTTGGAAATATTAGAACAATAACCACCCGACATCTTGACCATTACCAAAATTGATTGAAATGAATATTTCTCATTTTTTACTCATTATATACCATGTTGTAGTTATATATCCCTTTTTAACCTCAACCAAATTTAAATGTAAATGTTTTCTCAATCCGATTTCCTATAAATCACATCAACCGATGACATTTTCCTTTGATTTACCCTTGACCCTCAAAATAATACAATGTATATTATCACACACATTTTATTCAATGTGAATCAAATACTAATTATTCCTTAAAATTTTATATTTTTAATAAATAATTTTAGAAAATAATTCTCTTCTTCTAATTAATGTTTTATTATCCATTTTCAACATGAATGAATGAAAATACAAGAGGCAATAAATCCTAAAAATCATATTTTCTGTGAATTTTTTTTGGTCAAGTTATGCTATAATTTGAACACCATATATTATTTATGGTGTTTTTTCATGATCTTTATTCCCATAAAACTAAACAATATATTTTATTAACTACTTTAGTAGAGTATGGAGGTATATGTGACAAAGGTATGCCCACTTTCTATTGGACTTAATCTATGTTGATTTATTAATTTTACTACAATAAGGGTAAGTGAATTATTCTTTTATACTCTAACATGATAAGTTATCATATGGTGAAAATTCATTAATTATGTATAAAAAGTGGAATGGTGTCTAAATATTTCATTACCTATTGAATAAAAATTTATTCCATCATCTGTCCAAAATTATAATAGATCTTCAATCAAAGGTTGCATATAAACATCAATTTCATATTAAGGTCCTCTTGGTCCATTTAGAAGAGTGGAAAGTGAAAAAAACGGTTTCATCATAAATATAAATGTGGTATGGTTTTATAAAACCAACACCACTAGCTATATAATATGGGATTCACCAACCATAGATCTGAGTGGGTTAAAACTAATTGCTTCTAAACTCAATCGAACATTAAAACTATCCTCATAAAATTATGAGTGTCTATTATCAAGATCAATTCATATCAATGGATCTAATGAGTGAGGTAACATATCACCTAATTTATTTCAATTTTAATTCCACTTAATTAGTTTAATAATTTTATCTAACATGAAGTATCTCATCAACATTATTTTTAGTGGGAAGTAATTAATTTTATTAATGATGACCTATTTCTTGTGTTTCAACATGCTATCAAGAAGAATCTAGAAACCCTGATTAAACAATTTTTACTTCTATCAATTATCTCATATATGAACCAAGGTTTTTGGCCAACTTGATATCATGGTAATATAACTCTTGAATATTTCCTTCAATATGGAGTAACTTCTACATTAGTTGCAACAACATATCTAAGGATGTTTTTATCTATGGATTCAATGCTTTCAAGTGTAATAGTTCAATGATAAGTGGCAATTTACTAAATCTTTTGTATCCGGGATATAATTTAGTATATGCATAATCAAGAATTTTTAGAAATTTTAATGCTTATCCAACTACACCAAAATAGGGATTTCTCCCTCTAACATCATAATTCTCTATGTTACTCTATTTAGGATGAAATTTACGTATCATGTTATTGATCACTATGTTAATTAAATAAACTATTATTGGATTAATATCTATTCAAATACTTTTTTTTCATGGTATAGAATGTAATATTTCCCATGATGTGTCTATGTCTTAGAGTATTTTCAAAAACACATTATGAAAGTGATGTTCTCACATGGTATCTAGTTTTAACAAATATCTATTTGCACAATTTCTACACTAAAAACAAATAAAATCACTATGAAATCAACACTATAAAATAATAAAAATTTAATCCCTTCAAAATATTTATTAAAAAAACTATTTAAAAGATAAATCTAGATTTTACACATATCTGTATCTATAGATAATAGATACTTTAAATTTAGAAAAAAAATTCAACAAAAAATAGAAAATTTGTGTATATATATATATAATTAACATGTTATAAAAAACTTACACACATTTTAAATATAATAATTACTTGATATAAAAAATTGTAAAATACATTAACAAATTATGTAATTCAAATAAAAATAAAGGATAATATATTACACCTTTAAAATCATTATTTTTTCAAAAATCAAATAATGTATAAATAACTTTAACTATATTCGAATTAGTCAAATTTGAAATTATGAAACAACACATAAATTTTGAAGAACCTCTTAAAAATTTCATGATAAATATTTATACATGGAAATTAAATTTAACATGAAGATAAAAAAAAATTATTAAAAAATACACATTTAAGTTTTGGAAATTTACTTAATATTTAAAAGAAAATCATATAAATTATTCAATTTTATTTGATCAAAAAATACTTAAGTGAAAAATTATTTCCCCATAAATTTAATTCTTTTAACAATAATATGATTCATTTAAATTTATAAATTTTAAAAATATATCCTTGTTAATCCAAAATAAACAATCAAAAGAAAAAATCTAAAATTAAACCATAATTATCATTTGAAATATTTTTAATTTTTTCGTAATTTCACCATCTAAGAATACGCACTTAATTTAAAGAAAATAAACTCGCCAAAAATTAATTAGTAATAAAAATGCCATGTAACATTGAAAAAAAATAATATTTAAAAAATAACATAAAACAAAATTTTGAATCTTTAAATGACCATGTATATATACATCAATTTTAACATTTTAATTATATCATTAAATAACATTCTATACTTTTAAAAATAATAATGTACAAATTATAGAAAAAAAAGTTATTTTTGAATCTATAGAGGAGAGTCATGGTAGGAATAATCGAATAATAAATCTCAAGATATTAATAATTATTATATTGGAACCAAAACATTATGAATAAAATTCATATAATGTAATTAAAATGTATCCTTAATCATGATCTTGAGCTTACTTTGGTATTAATGTAGCATGGTTTTATGTTATAAAACACAAGAATATATTGCACCTGTCATAGTGTATGAACATAGATCAAAATACCACCACATCTTATATACATGGTTACATTGGTTATGATTCAAATGATTTATTTATTTAAGAACAATACACCACCATCGTTTTATTTTTCAATGAATAACACACCAATAAGTAGTAAGGCATGGGTTCCATGAGATGGAACCAGATACGTTACTAATTGTAGAAACTTTTTATTGAATGAAGATCACTGATGATGCATATATAAGGGAATAATTTCCTTCTATTGACATGATTATCACTGGTTTCTCATGATCCATAGATAAACCTATGTATAACCTCTCTCTTCATCTTTAAAATCTATTTACCACTTATTGTGAAAGTGCTATCAACATTTCAATTATAAGGGGATCATCAAGATTCATTTTGGTATCCAAAGTCCTATGTGTTATCTATAGAGGAAGGAATATTTTTGTTTATTATTTAAGTGATCCTCATCAAGTATACATTGTTTATATGGAGGCAACTACATAAGAAATTCAGGTACACTATGTTTTTCATGATTCCTTTCCTGTTGTGATCCTTAAATATAGATATGGAAATCTAAGTGTTTATTTTCATTGTTAATGATCAAGTGATGATAGAAAACCCATAATTGGTATCGTAAACATATTCTTCAAGGATAAAATGGGTTATTATCTAGTTTTTCAATGAAAAATTCTCTTTCACCACATCATGGTGTAAAGTGTGGTGCTTCATCCTTGGTAAATTTCCAAGCACCATGAAATCCACCATGATGTGTATTACCCATGGTGGTAGTCATGGTGCACCCTCATAGGGAATTCACCATGACATGTTCATCACAAAAACATGGTAAAATAGAATGATTCACTACGACTATAATTTCTTCACCATGCACTATGGTTTTCTCAATGTCATGGGAGTCCATGTCATCTTTTCAAAACAGGAACCATATATATAAAATAGTGTGGCTGATATCCATTTTGGTCCCCATGCCTTTAAAAATATATATTTTTATAAATTTTCATATAATTTGTTAAAAATATATAAATTACAAGTATTATGAATTATATAATTGGATTTTTCATTCCAAAATTGAATATGAAAAATTTATACTGATAGCTCATGTTTTAGAAGAGAAATAAAATGTTTATTTTTTTATTAAGTTCCTTTATATTATTCATCTTTAGGATTTTTTTATAAAAGTGAATAATGTGTATTATTAAATTTATATGATAAATTTTTTCATGTAGATAGATCAATGCATTAAATTATAGGTTTTATTCATAATATTTAGTCTTAATCTACTTTTACATCACTTTTTTAGAGTTATGAGCTAGATAATAGTTTTTAAATAAAGTTTTTTCATATTATGTATTACATATATCATGATATGAATTATCCCTTAAGTAAAGTATACCTAGGGAGATGAAATTGTGGTTGGGAAACCAATGATACTAGAGTCTTATGCCTTGTTATTTAAATAGAAGGGGATTATTATTTGTCAATTCAATCTATATCATGTAGAGATTTTAAATCTCATATAACTTTATACTTTTACATGAAAAGTTTTTCATTCTATTCATATTATGAATTCATATATGTATGAATATTTTTGGCTAATATTTTTGATATATTAACAGATATGTATAGGATTTGTTATGATTTGCACATTATTGTTGTGTGAACATGTAAATTTGGTGGATGGAATAGGGATTACAAAACTAAATCATTAGAATCATGCATATAAAAAGGTATAAAATATGAGATAATAATGATATCATGAGATTAAATGTGTTTAATATGTATGATATTTATATATATTAAACATGTAATAATTTTAATAGTAACCCATTTAAAATACTAAGTATGAGATTCCTTCCCATAAAACACCTTTCAATACCTTGATTATTAATCATGGGTGACCCTAACATTTTGGTTCCCATAAATTATCATGTGTAAGGTAAGAAATTGATAATGTGATCCTAATTGTTATGTTCCTTTATTTTTGGTGTTTTATTTGGTTTAAAATAGCTATAAATCCCTAACAGTTTGGATACCTTTAAAATAGAGATTAGTGAATCCGTATGATGGATTTGGAAAAATATTTATACGCATAGAAATCCAGGAATCAAATATGATAGGATGGAAAACACTATGCTACTAGATATAGTCAATTTTTATTTATATGCTTAAAATGGTGTATTTCATTATGAAATATAGATCCTTCCTTACTAAATAGATATGATGTATGAGGTTATAATTTTTGATGGGAGTTTATTCATTAAAATTACTCTATGAAAAGATATAATAAATGATACTCACCCACAAATATATTCTTGTTATTGGTTATAGATTAATTAATGATAATCATATTAATATCTCTTATAGGGTTAACCTATAAAATAGTTCGTGATTGTTATCTATTATTGAGAATTGTTCTCAATGAATAGAAGAACTCAAAGCATCTTAATGTGAATGTTATAGAAAAAAAATTCATAATCTTTGACTCATGGTTATTGGATATTGTGTTTTTGTTACATGTTTCTATAATAAAAAACCCATAGATAAGATGGAATTAAAAAAGGGTGAATTGGGTCTTCATACTAATAATAGAGTCATAATTACTACATTACTGGTCTATACATATTATTTTATTTTACTAGGTGGATTAATAATTGAATTTGAGAACTATTATTATGATTCTACCATAAACAAAAATTTTATTTTATATTTTTTAGACAGGTTGGGATTCTCATTAATTATTTATATTAAGATTTTTTATATATATTTAAATGAGATATTTTAGAGAATTGGTAATATAATAAATCATTTATAACTTTTTGATATGTATAATCCAATTTATAAAATTCAAAATAATAATTTAGGGATTTATTATAATCCTACCCACATTTTCTATTTCCTCCTTGATTATATAATAAGAAGTGCATTTAGATGCTCCATAGAGATGGACTGTTGGACTCATTTGATTATGCATCATTTGAAAAACATAAATCTTGTTAATTTGTAAAGTTCTCCAAATAACCTTAAATATCCCATTAGGGGTTGATGATGAAGTATTGTATTTTTTTTCAATCACTGATGTTAATTTAAGTCAATGATATTTATATAAGAGGATGTTAAATATACCTATTGGTTTTCTAGATGTAAGTTCACTAGAATTTCAAAGTAAATCCATATGAATTTTATACTCATGGTTAGTGAAAACATTGAAATCAGGATCACTATATATGTATATTCTACTATTGAAATCTCATACTAAACAAAGTTACCAAAATATGGAAGGATCTGGTCACTAGTATAGATGAAGATAAGTGTAAGTGAATGATGCTAATGGTTGAAAATAAATTCAATTAACTCACTAGAATTAACATATAAAAATTAAATTATTGATTGAAATTATATTTATCATAAAAATTTTAGGTTTTAATACAAGTTAAATCCATTTACTATAACAATCGTTGAGCTATGTTGAAGGAAATTAATTTGAAAAAACCTTAGAAATATATTGATATTTTTTAATGATTTTATGAAATTTAGGGTTAAGTGTAAATCTTCATAATTAATCTTGTTCAATATATGGATTGGGAATATTTTTAAAGGAACTTCATTATTCAATAGTATTCCTAATATTAACTTTTTCAGTAGAAGAATAATATAAGGGAATTAAAGTTGATAGTGAGCATGTGGTACCATCACATCCAAAACATGTATTGGTTCTATAGAATTCAATTTCTACATGATACAATTTCTGGAATTATTTAGAAGTAGTTTCCTAGACATACTTCTAATGTGGGGTAGATTTTTTTTCACAGTTCATTAGTTGAGTGAAAAAAAACTTACATGATTTAATTTAAACAAAAACTTTCTACCATTATATTCAACCTTTAATAACCAAGTTTTCATGATGAATTTGATCCATTTATATTATATTCATATTATTTATAACATTATATCATAAAATAGAACATCTAAGTAAAGTTGTACTATGAAGATGAGAAATTTTCTTCAATCATAAGGGAGTAGCGGAGGCTGAAGATAAACATTCATGCATACAAGACTCTACTCAATATTTTTATAAGAAATAGATTGTATATGTTCTGATAATTTAATAAATTATAATGATAATGTTTTAATGGTGTGTTCATTTTATTGGAATATTTATGATTTTTGTCCACATATAAAATTACATTGTTATTTTTTAAAGGTATAAACATATGTGACTAAAGAAAACTATGTAAAGGAGGATGTTGTGTCTTATAAGAAAAAATATTGAGATAATTGAACTATAAATTCACTAAAATCAATACAACAATGATAATATGATTCAATAATGAATATTTATGAAACTAAAGTGAGTATATGGTGAGATTTTGATTTTATGTAACCAGAGTTGACACAAATGCTTGTGTAGAGGATTATGAGCTACCGAAATATGGGTACCAAAGATTATTGGTTGATAATTATAATGATTAATATCATGTTAATGAAATTGGTGAAATATATCATCTTTATATTAGTTTTAATGAGAAGTTTAGTTTTCAGGATGATGACCAGACATAAAATAAAAACCCAATGGATGATAAAACTATGATATATTAGAATAAAAATGGCATATACAAGACTGATACTGAGATGAAGCAAAATTATAGATTGACAATCATAAGAAAAATAATTTTTTTAGTTCAATGAAAAATAGTCAAATAATATATTAGTGTGAAAGAGTTAGTGTTTTACAAGATTAGAGTTATGATGAATCAATATGAGAATAATAACTCGAACTATGTGTTGTGTGATATTAATATAGATTTTTATCATTAAAGAAATAATATGGTGAATTGATTTTACTAGTGGAAAAAATAACATTGTAACTGGAAAAAGGTACATGAGACACTCACATAGAACTTCACTGATATTTTCAAAGAATTATCACAAATTAATGATAATATTAACTAAACATTAATGCAATATATTATTCTCACCCGAAGTTAATTATTTATATCGATTATTGTTCAAATATGATGGATACTTATGTTTTATCACTATACAGTGGTAAAATAAGGCCATTATTAAGTATATCAGATAGCAAAGAGGTAATAATATTGGATAAATTGATCAAAAAATGGGAATATGTGATCTTATAAGATAAAGATTGAACACAAATAGGATAAATGGTTTCATAACTGAGTTCTTTTCAAATTCTTGATAGATTTTAGAGATAAAGTTCTTTACATAATCAAATCTTGGTTTTTGGTAGATATATTAGATAGTGAACATGAGACACAAATACATTTGATTGTTTTATAATCAGGAAAAATAATAAGATACCAATTAAGAAGAATATGAGAGTTGAGATTGAAATATATGTGGAAATATTTTTTTTTGTACATAGAAGAGATAAGGTGATCAATGTGTTTTTAGTTTAATAAAAGCATGTTGATAGGAGTAAGTGCATGGATGAATATTGTTTCTATAATAATTTTGGAGATTCTACCTCATGGAGGATTATTCAATGGAAAATACTCATTGAGATGATGCTTTGGTGGATGTTTAAGAATATAAATTCATGAATTATATTCTAATATTACTACCAATACATTAATAATCCTTGAAAATAATTGAATATGAAATTTATATTATCCTTGATAAAGTATGTTGACTATGAAATTATAGTAGGTTTTGAAGGCGTTTAACCCAAAAGAGTAAGTTCACTAGATTCTGAAGACTAGAAGTTGTGAGAAAGACCAACATCATGTGAAACATTTATAAGATCTAGAAATTTAAATTATTGAATATGTGAGGCCTCCAAAATATAATTATTTTAATCATCATGTTGATAGAATTCAAGTAAGTTCAATGGAATATGATTTGGCAGTTAAAGACCTCTGCATGGTTTAGTGTTGTTTTCATTTAATTGGTGGGACCTAGTATAAGGTAATTTTTGGGAGGTTGTATTGTGTGAGGGATGAAATTTTTATTAATGAGAATAACTTTACACTCTAATTATAATTGATAATAACATTATTATTGTAAAATATGTTTTTTGGGATAAAATTTTAACATAATAAGGAGTAGGTTCTCACAGTGAAGCTGAACCTTGTAAAAATAAATGTGTTATATTGAATTAACATTATCTACATTACATAATTGAAAAATAGTGAGGGACCATACTTATGATACATGTATCCAAAATGATGTTATATATTCGATCACTTAAAGGAAATAAATGTTTAGGTCAAAATTAATCAATAAAAGTTGGCCACCCCTGATTTAATCTACATATCATAGAAACTATACAATACCTATGAACTCTCAAGTGGTATCGTAGCATATGTTCAAATTTATTGGATCTAAAGGTTTATTCTTAGTTGTGTTTAATTAATTTAAATAATGTTTATATTTTCATAAGTTGAATAAATAACTCTTCTAATAGTTAAGAATGTTACAATATCTATCAACTAGAAGATTATAATGTTGGGAATGAAATGAACATAAAAGAAGATACCTCTATTAGTGGAAAATTTGATGTTTTAGCCAAATAAATAAAGAACAAAATGTATAAAGAAGCTCAAAATTAGGGGGTTTAATCTATCAAAATAATACGAAGTAGGATTCAACATCATCAAAAGATAATAAGGGTATAAGTTTATTTATTAAATCCATTCGATATAGCCCTCATAATGAATTATTCTCGACCTATAAAGTGTATAAGTCTATTGGAATTGATAATAGTTTTTCCCTGAAATAATTTATTATATAAAAAAAATACTTGTTGAAATTTTCCCATACACAATTTTATTTATCAAGGGTCTATAGGATTAATAATCATAGATGGAATAAAAATACAATTAGATATAGGAATATTTTCCGAGATTTTTTGTAAGAGAAAATATCAAATAGAACTTGTTGAAGTAAAGAAACAATCTATTCAACATTATAATGAAATTTTTTCTCTATTTTAAGAATAATTAGAGAGGTTTTTTTGAGAATGTGATGTTTAAGGAAGTACTTAGAGATAAATTCCATGAACTAGATGATACTCACATAGAAATCAATGATATCAAGAATACTCAACTGGGGATTATAGAAAAATAGTAAAGTAACTCAATTATTTGTTTAAATAGATTATTATTATTCTTAAAGAAAATATTCATGATAAAAATATTTATTGTGAACATAATGTGCAAATTTTAAAAGATTAGAAAAATATATTAAGTTTAAAGTATCTTGAGTTATAAGTTAAATTGATAAAATTAGAAAATACTCAATTTTAATATTCTCATGAAGTTGGGAGAAGAGGCACTACTAAAACTCCTAAGGAAATTCTTAATTTAAAAATGAAAAATCTACCAAAAGAAATATTTTGAAATCATAAGAAATTCTATTATCTAATAAATCAAAGAAAATGGCGATCCCAAATTCTAAAAAATCGTTTTTCACTAATTTTGACTCTTTAAATAATATAGGTTACAATATAAGTACAAAAAATAGGTGAATAAAAATATAGATATACCCACCACTTCCCTAAAGTTTGATGAAAAGAAGAAAGAAAGATGTGGTTCTCTACAAGGTTTCCAAAAGGATTCTGTTAATACTTAATGAATAAAGATACATCCACTATATAGAATTCAAAAAAAAATGGAAGAAGCCATGGTTTATTCTTAACTATAGGTTTTGTGGAATTTTTAAGCACATTGATATTTATATCTATCATAATATAACAAGAAGAGGAAGAATAATAATGAAAACATTAAGGGGGTGAAAATAAAAGGTAATGGAAACTCAACTAAGTACATCATACCATCATAAAAAATAATAATCTATATACATCCAATAAATTTGAATATCTGGAGACCTTATGTGAAAGTTGTGGTAGGAGTGTTCACTATAATGATGTCTATTGGTTTAGATCTACCAATAATAATTTATTTAAAACCAATGGAAGAAGTATAAAAAATATAAAGTAAAATTAATGGAATATAGACTTTAATCATACCTTTAAGTGTTAATGAATGGAGGTTACAAAACCCGACACACCCCTAAAGATTATGAAGTAATATGTGACAACTAAGGAAAGATGAATCTTTTATGAAATGGAATACCACATCGTGTATAGTTAGACTAATTCCATGAATTTTAATGTTAATATAAGAAATACTGAGGAATAATTTGAATAAATATGAGAAAGATAAAGATATATTGAAATTTTGGAAGACACCCCTGATGAAGAAGTTGAAGCTCACTAGAATTTATAACCTAAGGGTAACTTACCATAAGATAAGAATTTGTGTGGAAGGTGTAATTTGGAAAACCAATCTCATCATAAATTCATAATTATTATTATAGTATAAGATTTGTTGAATCATTAATGGAAAAAATATTTTGTAGATACAAGTTTTGTCAGATCAAAAATAAAGTTGAATATATTCAAAAGGTTTTTATGATAGTATGGTCAAGAAAAATAAAAAAAAGTATGGGAGTTAGATGTAAAGGAAAAGAAAAATGTATGTGCATTTCTAGGGGAATAAAAAAAATAAAAACACAAACACATTAAAATGTTATGATAAATAGATGAAATCCAAGATACCTAAGGACATTAGTTCTTGTAAAAATAAGGTAAAATAATGAAGAATAATGAAGCTAAGGTAATAAATGTTTTTTAGTTTAAAAATATTTCTTAGACCTGTTACTCAAAATAATGATAATTGAAGATACAAATTAATCCTTCTTTAAAAATGATTTTATTTATAAGGAAATTAAAGGTCATGAAATTAGGGGGGGGGGGTAAAAGAAGTTTAATGGAATCCACCCCTTAAGGGGGAGTGAATCTAAAGATAGATATTCAAGAAAAAATTATAAGTTGGAATGAAATAATTAAAACTCCAAATAAACAATGATTTATGACACATGATGTTAAAATTAAGTGATGTAATGTACCTAAGAGAATAAGCTTCGGTTGATGATGATAAAGAATTATAGGATGTTTAAAATCAATAAAATTGAATAATATTACATTCTTAAGGTAAATTTATTTTTTCTCTTATACTTTCATAAAAAATTGAACTATATTTTAAAGAGGGTGGGAATTTTATTATCAGATTATTGTTGAGGCCTGAAAATTCCCATGCAACACCCCTAAATAACCAATTATTGAATAGGTGTTCATAGATGAATCAAAGTCAGGAAATAAAAGTTCACTAAAAATTAACTAACATCCTCTAGGAAATTTTTCTACTTGAAAAGGTATTTATAGTCTATGGAGGTCAGTTTTTCTTCAATGTACATCATCCCACCTTTAAAAAGAAAAGTCATTTAATTTTGGGATGTTACACAAAGTGATATACGAACACATAGGGTGGGGAGGAAGTATATATTTTGTAGATCTCAGATAAAGTACTATATAGACACAAAGAACATCCTATGAATAAAACCTACCTTCTTATTATTCTTCATTTACCAAGGAAAGAATCATTCCTATAAATCTTTGATTCACTTCACAAGGTTGATGTAATTTTCAATAGTCAGACAATAATTTCATGTGGCTGTGAAGATTCTATACAAACATATACATGGACACCCATTTCTAAAAATTTGTTACTAGTGGATTCCTATAAATTCACCCATTAAATATCTAAATAGATAAAACAATAGATAATAAGAATAAAGAGAGACACTCAGTGATGTCCTTGATTATTTCAGAAACCCAAGTGTGAGTTCGTCCATCATGAAGAGGCTCTATAGAAATCCATCATATGTAAAGGGAATACTCAAAGAATGGAAAAGTGATTTGGGAAGAAACATCACAAATAATATCCTTCATGGTGGTTCTTTGTGAATTCACTCTGTGAAATGACCTCATGATCCCAGTTCATGGAGTAATTCTACACATGTGGTCCTTTGTACAACAACATTTAAATCTAATTCACCATAATTTTCATGTCAATTTTCCTAAAAAATATGTTATACTATATATATTAAAATGCTTTAAAATTTTGATATTAATTAATATTCTCACAAATTTATTATCAGTGGAATCCTTCAATATAGCATTTAGACATATCATAGATATTACACAAAGAAATCAAATAATAGAAAAGTTAACCTCCCATATTCCCCATCCTCAAGAGCCCTCTTTTCATGATTCCACTCATATCTTTTGTTATTATTATCAAAATACATGTGAGTTATACCCAATTATATGAGATTAATTTTCAGGTATAAGACCTATGATGGCCCCTATTGGTGATTTCAATTCCAAAAATCGTCAATAATCATAGACCATTCATCCCTAGAAAACCCCAATACACAAACCCCAACGTATCTTCTCATAACCGTATAATTTGTGAAAACCTATTTGGAGTTTCATATTCCCTCTATCTATTCATACATCAGGATTAATATTACATTATCTCTTGTTTTTCACACTATTCATGAATCATGTGGGCATAGAGATTTTGATTGATCATTACATTAGAATGATTGAGATTTCATCACATAATGACATTAAACTACATGAAAAAAGTGTTAGTTATGAGATTAATCTCTGATGTTCAAACCCAATATCCAAGACTCTTATCTTTTCATTAGGAAATACTCTTGATGAAACCATACACACATACAAAGGGAAATATTCCCTCAAGATAATCATTATATCAACTTCATTTAGCACATAGTCTCTATGAAATTATTATGGGATGTGTTCTTACCATCAGAGACAATCAAATATCTTACAGGTCCATATTCTACGGGAACCAAATTTTTTATTGTTGGTTCATATCCCATATGATATTGACAAATAAGGGTGGGTCATTCATAAGTTCCACACCAACAATTTCTAGACATGATTCTCACAAAATTCCACTCTTTATGAATTTAAACTGTTTGGAATCAGTCCATGTCACATGAACATAAAATGTATGATACATCCCACTATGTAACACCAAACTATATAGGTTATGATTTCCATCAAATTGGTACATAGGAAGATTATTCTATGGTTCTGATCCTAACTCCACAACTACCAACACCTTCCTAGATGAAAATAAACTCCACTGTTCCTAGCTATTGGCTTTAAACCATAGCTTCCCAAACTAAGAATCCCTATTATGTAAATTAAATATGGAGTACATCTAATTCATACATAATCTAATATAAGTGAAATATTATGATCCATTAATGGAATGGGGGTAACAAGTACCACACTAAAATTTGTGAAGAATTCATGAATATGAATGAAATCTATAAGAGAGTCCCATAATAGGTAATAACACCCCTTACAAGGTGTGGTGATACTAACCTCTCATCTGCTTAACCAGTATGTATTCTAAAGTGTCATAGTAAAATAATTCTAGTGACTATATACAATTTAAAATGAGTCCCAAAATGACATTCACATCGATATTTTAGGGATGTGGAAGTGTTTTAGGAATTTTTTCATTAAAAAACGAAGGGGCGAACCCGATATAAATCCATTAATAAACAAAAGAACTGAGTTATCAATTCCCATGAATGTGGTTGATTAAACAAGCACTTAATTTTAATGTTTCACTAATAGGACTTATTATTCATGTTTTTAATTATCTTATAAGAATCATTAGATAATAAATACCTTCAATACAAATCAACAACATCATCCAAGTGAAAAGAATATTCCATGGTTGATGCTTAAGGTGTGGCCCCAACAGTAAAGAGGATCCTCTCTCCTATATAGAATCTCCAATGAAAAGTCAAAAATTTGATCATAATGGAGTACCTACTTAATAGAACTATTCACACTTTATAGGATATGAAAGATATATTTCAAGCCAACAAACCCCATAAGTCACCTCATCAATAGAGGAGGACCATAACAAAGATAATGGTGCACCTGAATAGTGGGAACCACTTCAAGAGGCTTTCCCCATATCATGAATATAATTATCTTATTTTTCATAGGGAGATGGATTGGGAGGCCAATTGTGACCTCACCCTAGTTAAAGATTTACCTAGGAGGGATCCAATTCAATTCCCCTACTACTAGTGTTGTGTGACCTAGATTCCTCAATAACCAGTTGAGGGCACCACTCATGAGGTCACAATATTGTTCACCCAAGACCAAACTACCAGGATATCTCATCAGGGATGATGAGATCCTATAGATAGGGAACATTCTCATATTCCCATGCATATAGAATAACTCTTCCCACATACTATGGAAAAAAATGAAGAGTAAAATTACATCCCTGCTTTTACTCAAAAATTCTAACCATATACCTTAGAAACTGCTAGATAAACAACCAGACATATCCTAACATCCATAAAATTTCATGCTCATAATCCTTCCCTTTCATCGAAGGCTCTTCAGTATATCTTGGTGGATATTTAAGGATTTGAGAGGACTTATATCCCCACCCTCATAAAAAAATGGGTCTATATCACAATTCCTTCCACAAAATCATGTATGCATATCATAGTGATAGTAGAAGGGAGGGATCATATTCCTTCCCATACATTGAAATGTTTATATTAGATACTTTTTGTAGAATCAGTAGTAGAAGAATCATGAAGAAATATTTTATTGGCTAGCTGGGGATGGACTATATTCCTACTTTTGATAATAATGAACAAATCATCGGAATATTTTGGAATCTACCTAGGATTAGGCTCATGTTCTAACACTCATTTGAGTGGATCATTGAAATACTTTGATAAAGAAAAAATTTTTATATTAGGCTTGTATTACCATTCCAATATGAGTTCTTCGCCACATTCCATCAAAAAAATAATGGTATTCTAATATTCCTTTTAACAATAATAAAACACATTGACATATTAAAACATTTTCTTGGGATAAAGATTATATTCCTATTCCCCATAAATCCAGATAGGGTTAGTAACATATCTCAATGGGATCTAAAAGGCAGGCCTATAATTCTACCCACTCTAATGAAACCAACCAGCATAATCCAGTGACCAGTAAAGGGAATTCTTATATCCTTACCTGGCCATAAGATACTGAATGATATATTTCATTATCAAAACATTAGTATCCTAGGAAGGGTGTTGTACTTTAAGGACAATTTTGAAAATGACCAACCTTAATATATTGATAGAGAACATGTAAAATGAGATCTCTCTTAGGGAAACACATAACTTCGAATCAAGCATTTATCCCTACTCTAACTAATGCTAATGTTATTAAGACTCTGTAACATATTTCAATAGATTCCTTAAAATATACATACTCCTCATACAAAAGGGGGAAAAGTTGGATCCATGAAACTTTACCCCCATAGTTATACAATAAATAATTTAAGAGGTCCTCTATAAATCATCAATCATGAAGGTTATCCTCGTGATAGAATACATGTCAATCATGTGAACTATTCTATTAATGTGAGCTATAAAATCCTCCACATGGATATAAGATCTATCTACAATAAGGTACTAAATTTTTCATTTAATTAGTCTCCACCCACCATGGAGGTCCTCCCAATAGAATCTATAGTGAAATTATGTCTCACATTGTCATCCTAGTCTAATATGAAGTTCTTCCCCTTCTCGATGTTTCCCCGACAATTCCCTCATATTGAGAGATGCATGAAATCTTTAGGCCCATCACATCAAGTACTTCGTCATTAACAGGCGATACCATATCTTTTCCAAGGGTTAGTACTAGGAAATGGTCATTATCTTTGCCACCTTAATGTGAATGTCTCTCTCGATGTAATAGAAGAGACCCTAAATAATCTCGCTCCCCTCGATAAGGAAGATGGGAAATGGAAAATTTAGTCAGATCATGTGGAGGAATATGTTCTAAAAGATGAGTAAAATTATATTATCATTATAAGAGAACTATAAAATGAAAAAATATCAATTATTATCTAGATTATGGAAAGTATTGAGTTAGAAATTTTTAAATATTTGACAAAATAAGGAATAAAATATGTTCATCTAAATATATGGATGACTCTTTATCATATAATTATGATACATATATCATATGGGGAGTATAAAAACAACATTAAGAAAATTATATAATTATACTATTAGATTGAATTAGATACCCATTAAGTTACATATCACCTAAAATCAGTAATATATTGTAAAAACCTCCATCGTGACTACCACATTTCCTTGAATTCTCTACACCAACTACTCACTGATTCCCCTTATGATGTAATTATTAGAGGATGGATTAAATATGGATCATTTAATTACACACTAATCCGTAGAAGGTATATTACAATGAGAAGGGTGTCATGAAATTTCATCCATTCAAGATGATTTTCATACCATATGTCCATATAAACTAACTTCTTTCTTTAGTAAAATCAAACTTCTTTCAAATCCCAAAAACAATGTACTTAACATGTATGGGAAATCAAGAATTTATTTCACCATGATTCAAAAATGGTTGAAGAGTTTTCAAATCTACATATGGAAAACATTAAATTACAAAATATCTATTAGTAGCTAGTAGTTTATATATATAAAATAATTTTCAAACCCTGATCATGTTTGGAAACAAGAATGAATGATTAAAAGGGTTTCTATGATAGCTATCTCCATGGTAATATAGAAGCATCCCCAAACCATAGAGTTTGGAGAATGTTCATCATTTTTACCCCCACCACCACTATTGGGGGAATCAAAAACCCAAATTAATTCAATATATAGTTGTAATAGATTCAAGAAAACCCCATCTCTCAGGGTTTCTTGAATTTATACCATTAACACCTCCTCTACCAAGGAAGTTGGTCTTTTCTAGACTTAGATAATCATGATGGGTTACTCATTCTCATTTCCATATAATACATGAAACAACCCAATAATTAGGGTCATGATTAGTAAGGATGGTTGGAGACTCTCTTAGAATCACCATCCATAGACCACTTTCATGAGAGAACTTAAGAGGAAAAGTGAATCCCCAAATAGGATTCAAAGCTAAATGGTTCATCAAGAAGTAAAATATTAAGCAATACTAGACTTTTTCCCTATAAATATATCTCAAAAATGATATATCTCTTTATAATTTATATAAATAAATAAATCCCATAGATTATTACACATTAAGTGATTTCATTAGTTTCACCCATATAGATGACTCAAAACACAATGTTGAAACAGAACATTAAGACTAGTAAGCTGCTAACTATAATATGATCCACATAAAAATATTTAAATTTGTCATGTGAAACTAACACAAAAGTTATTCTTGGAATATTAGGGATCCTCTAAATATACAACTATCACCCACTATATGATCTTTAATGAATGAAAATTGAAATTGTATGGATCCATCCCACCCACAACAAGAGGAGAATGAAGATCCCACTATCAAGGAAATGATTTCTCAGAATAAGGGTGAGTTGTAAAAATGAAACAAATAAACATTGAATTGATAATGGTAAATAATCATAATAAGTATAAATATTAGGTAGAATATAGAGTTTCCCCAAAATTATATATCCAAAAGGATAAATTTTCTCAACTGATGTCATGTGACATCAAGTAGTACCTCCCACTAAATGGAAGCGACAACATCAATGTCCCCATAAGGATAAAAGAAGAAATAAATTAAATACACCATTTTAGGATTGGAATAATAATATATATTAATATTGAAAGGAATTGTTTTAGCATACTTCATTACAACAATATATTATTATTTTCTCAAGTTACTAGAGCCTATAAATCCCAATGAGGTCAATCTCACTGACCAACTAGTTTACATTACCTTACACAAGATGTTGTGGAATCATATTTAGGACTTCTTTGTCTTTAAATAAAAACACTAAAATATATTATATTATAGGAACGTCAATATG
Organism: Viscum album; assembly: GCA_963277665.1. Taxonomy (NCBI): domain Eukaryota; kingdom Viridiplantae; phylum Streptophyta; class Magnoliopsida; order Santalales; family Viscaceae; genus Viscum; species Viscum album. The sequence goes on along the minus strand of OY728125.1, from coordinate 2,111,854,956 downwards.
TTAAAACCCCCAAAATATTTTGATTAGTTTTCTTTCATTTCACCAGATAAGAAATAAAAATAGCTAGAATATTAAGGTAAGAACACATATAAGTTCATCAATTCGATGATTATAAGGTTATTAGAGAGATTAAATGAAATAATTAGGGACCTACTAAACTAATCACCTATTTAAATAATTACCCTTGAAAAATTTAAAGAATATCATTTAATATCAAACTCTTCTAAGAGTCTCTAATGCTGGTGAAAGAAGGAAAGGAATAAGAAAAGGAATTCATACTAATTCCTAGATAGTTAAGAATCTTAATGTATTTATACCCTTAGTGAAAAAAGGTTGGTAAAAACCACACCAAACATAACCCTAAATATATAAAGAGTTTTTATATGACTAGGTCAATATTATCCACTTGGTAGACTACTTATTTGATGGGTAAATTTTATATGAACCTGAAGTCCCTGATCTAAATTAGAGATAAAGAGTAAGTATCTGAGGTGTTTTAGAAGGATGAGGTTGACATGTATCTCAAAATTCAATCCATGTATCAGTTTAATCCATATATACATTAGAAAAATAGATAACATCACCTTAATGGGATTATAAATAGATTCAATACACTCTTGATTCATGTAGATCCTAGTCAAATCCATCATGTTAGAAAACAATTTTAAAGATTATCTCTAATCCAATCCAAGTTAGATTAAAAAAATATTAGTTCAGTATAGTTTTCAAATAATTATTATTCTTCTAAATATTGTAAAGATAAAGGATTTATCTATAAAACATGTATTGACTTATGAGCCTCAGACCTAAGAACATCCGTATGATGGGAAATTAAACCCCTTGGCCTAAAATTATGATATCATGAAAAAATCATTATCATCCCAACCATTTTTCAGTCATTAATGAACTTCACCTTTCATAGTAGCTTTAGGAAGCACTCATTACAACATTATTAATCCTCACATGTTTGAGGATAAGATAGTAGTCGTTGAGGTATGATATATAGAGATTAATCCCTTGGATTTCCATATAGTTATATCCATTACAGATTTAGAAATTGAAGTTTTTGTATAGGAAAACATAAAATTCTAATAAATTTTTTAAAATCATGATAATATTGGTATCCATATATCCCCCATAATTAATAGCTCTAGGATAAACCTATTACAAGTATAAAACCTTTGATCTATGGATAAAAGTGTGGTCGGCCTATCTTAATCTAATATAACATTACAATGATACTATAAGAGAGAAGTAACATATTAGTTTAATGAATCATAAATACCTATTTAGGAGCCTCATCTATGATTTTAAATACATGATTGTTTGTTAGGACATGAATTCCAAGGCTATGCAAGGATGTTTGAGGCATTATATAAAAATAATATTTCCTTACCCAAACCATATGTTCCTCAAGTATTCCATTTATAGAAAATTTGGTGTGATATATGATGATAATACCGCCTTTGAGTCACATAAATCCCATTATATAGATACAATACTCTACAAAAGGGATGGGAAGAAACCAATGATAGATAATGAAACTAAAATTTCCACCCCCAATGGATTGGAAATAGGTCATTCTAACCAATTGAATGATCTTGATGAAGAATATTTATTACCTATCAATCATGTCAATGTAATCACTATAGATGCATGAAGTTACTAGGACACTTGATGTATCCAAGTTCTCATAAAATCATTTATTCTAGAAAAACATTGTTAAAAGAAAGAGGGGATAAATTATAATAAGAACAATAACACCCTTGATGAAAATTATCCACTATTGTTTCAGTTTTATGATCACATCATCTTGTTTGGGACCCAAAGATGATTCTCTATAATCATTAGGAGCTAAAAATTCCTTCCTTTCATTCCTTGAATCTCAATATGTCTGTAAGACCCCAAAATATTATAAATAAAATTTCCGTTGTGATTTTGTGTATTATTATATAATATGGATATAGAGAACACATGTAATTATTGGGTTTTATTATATCCTATCATATTGAAATGACCGTCAATCATCTTTACCATTGATAAAATAGTCATTGAATAATGATCACATGATTATTATAAATATAGGGTTTTAACAAATCCAATTAACATAGACAAAGGAAGTGATGGCCTCGACCAGTAGGATCATACCCTATGAAGTCCATAATCAAATATTATAAGGGAGATAACATCACCAAGATTTTCTCTTGATGAATACTAAGATGAGACCCAACATCTAAATCATGATAGAAACTATTTATGGGATAAGTTCAAGATCATTGAGATCACGACCCAAACCATGATCGCAGAACCACCCCATGAAAGTCTCATCATCGTGCACCTAACTCTTAGGGAATTTTCTGGTGTATTAAAAGAATATGTATCAATACCCTAGAAATATGAGAATATACATTATTTTTTATATAATAATAAATATATATTTTCATCCTATTATTATTACTTTATAATTTTTTTTATTTCGATACAATAAAACAAAAATTGTATTTTTAGGTAATATTAAAATTCAATTAAAGAATTTACTTGGATATATTAATGGATTTTTGAAATAAATAATATTTTAATAAAATATTGTTATTAAAGTTTTTATTAAATATAAATGATCCAATAATTTTTATGAAGAAAAAGTTAATTTTTATAAGTGTTTGAAAACTGTTATAGTAAAAAGAACCCGACATTTTTAATAAATGTTGGTTACTATTTCAAAATTTAAAATTAAAATATTTAGATAATTATTTAGATAAAGTTAGTATTATTTTTGGAATCATAATGTTGAAATTATCCAATTATGATTTTTTGATAATTTTCTAAGATAGTTGAATTCTCGGGTAAAAATTAAATAATGTATAAATATACTTTATGTATTATAACATTATAATGATCCAAAAGTGATGTAATAAATAATATATGTGCGATTAAATTTAAGGAACCAACACCCAATTGCTCGGTTCCAGTGCCTTAATTCATTACACTAGAATATAAATAAGGAATATGAATCCTGAAGGACTGATTAGTTTATGAGATTTGGAAACTGGATACATACCTAAGTTCAACATTACAACTTGAAAATAAATACAACATAAAAGTTTCATTGGGAACATGAACAACTCTAAGTTTATACCTAAAATTCATTCATAATAAACCTCTTTGCATCCTAGGAAAAAATAAAACATAAGAAAAGGGGTGATCTCAAATGCTCAGTAAGGGTATTCAATATAGGAAAATCATAAATAATAAGGAAAGGTGAATAACTAAGAGTACACATTCCATTAAAAATAAACTTGAACATAATATGGTAGGACTTAGAGCCAAATAAATAATGCCATTATAAAACATAACCATGGGTATTATATGGGTTTAATAACCACATGTTCTATAAATTTACTAGTTTAATAATGAATAAATTCATAATGAGAGACATCATAACCATACCGTCAAGGCCTCATGCCAAGACCATAAATATCCATTTTGTCAAGGCCTCGTTCCAAGAACATAGTTTGTATTATGAGACCTAACGATGCACCGAGGGGATATACCGAGCCCCACCCAACACTTACGAAGTCCAATGCATTTTTCATATGAATGGTGATAACAATAACAACATATACATTAATATTTAAAACTAACATATGAAATGTAAATAACTTTCCCCAATCATTAAACATAAATACTAACCATTTAGAGTAATATGGAGAATAATGTTAAGATAGCACATCCACAGTCAAAATAATCACGAACCATTAAAAAAATAATGTATGATATCATAAAATATTAAACCCATTTAAATATAAGAATCAACAAGAGTGTTAAAATGGGTGAAAATACTCTTATAAAATCATTGAGTAATTCTTGAGATAAAAAACCTTTTACTTTAAAAAGAAGAGTTCTTTTGGAAACATATTTGTATAAAACAAGATGTGATTTGAGGTAGCTTTCACATAATAAAAATATTTATTTTATTAAAATAATTATTTTTTTAAAAAAATTATAGAGTTCCCTTGAAAATAGATAATAATTGAAAAATTCCCTTGAATCGGGCTTATATTTCGGGAAGAATTTTTGAAGGTTCCTTTTAAAACATGTAACTCCCCATAAAATAAAGAAATATTATAGTTGTTAAACATATATATAACACTCACAAATAATTTATGAGGAGTATATAATAATACATAATAATTTCATTATTTAGGTAGAAAATATAAGTAAGTCGAATGAAATTGGAGGTTTGGGTGGAAAACCCATACCTTAAGTATGAAGGTGTTCCTCTCTTGATCTTAATGACCAGAATAATAAAATTTATTTTAATTAATTAATAATTAAAGAACCTAATATACATTTAATTGATTTATTATAACCTTATTAGGTTCATTCATACCCTTTTTAATGGTTTAATTGATTCAATTTCATCGTTCGGGTGCGTTTTTTTCATTAGTTTTCATGACCAGTTTACTTATATTTATGTACGGATAAACATGTAAGATAAGAATGGTTGTCCAGAATTGAAGTTATATTTTATTAGTTAAAAAAAAATTAAATGGTTATGAAATTCATTTTTTTTATTTGGAGTGAATATGAATCATTATATCATTATATAAAACATTAATGATAGTTGTTTTGGTTAATTGGCAGTTTTTTATCACAACAAATGCAATTTTATTTTTACATTAATATCAAGTGTAAAAAAGATTCTAGAAACTTAAATAAGACATATTACATATATTATGGTCTGGTTCAACCATAAATATTATTTTAGGACCAAAATTGATGATGATAATAGAAATTGAAAACCCATTGTCCTTGAATGTGGTAAATTAGCACATCTCAGATGATGTTTTTACTACTAGAATAAAAGAAGGGTAAAGAAGAAATGATAATAAATTATTGCATAAAATTTTAAAAATTACAGTAAATTTAAGGTACTTGAGTTTTCATAACATTTTTATGAGGATAGGTGAGGATAGAAAACAAAAACAAAGGAACTTGAAAAGAAAGTAAACGAATTGAAAAGAGGAATTTACTTCTTGAATTAATCTTCCTTGAGAGCCTCTTTAGGGGTAAGGATTTGGTATTTTTAGGAGACCAAGGGATGATGGATGTGGGGGAAGATCTTAGGTAAATATTTGGATAGAATTTGGACCAAGCACAAGGCTTTAGAGGAGTAAAGAGAAGAGGGAGTGAGAGGGGTTTTATAGTGGAGGAGAAGAGTAATTTTTGAATATCTTAATCATTATTTTATTATTTTTCTGAAGACCAGCAATAGTATTGATTCTTGTGAAAAATAATAGTAATATGTGCATATGATTTTGAACCAATTGGTCTTACATTAGACTTATATCACCCATGAATCAATAAATCATGTATTTAGTATTTATTATAAATTATCATATTTTACTATTCACCAAAAGTTGAAGTTTTTTAGAAAAATCCAAAAAAAATCCATAATAATTGTTCGATATATAGAATCTAAAAATGAAGTCCATTTTATCAAAAATAATTATCTAAATATGTGAAATTTAATTTTTAAATAAAATCATTATTTAATTGAAAAATACAGATTTTAAATTTAAAAATGATTTTGTAATACTGTCAAAAATTAAGAAAGGCCTCATAAAATTATCCCAAAATAATTGGAAAAAAATTATTTAGGAACATATTTTTATAAAAATGAATTTTAAATCCAATTATTAATTTAAAACTATAATTAAATATTTATCACTCACAAAAATACCAATATTTAATCAATAACTTATAAAATGTTCTATTTCATTTATAATGTGTATAAATTTTATTTAGACATACATGGTCAAGGTTACTATTTTTAAAGGTACATTAATATTTATAAGGTTAAGTTTCTATTCAACAAAAATTAAGTTGATTATATCAGACTCCAAAAATCACCCTGAACACAACCTTGTGTGTCCGATTTCTGAAATTAAAATCCTAGAGGAGGAAAAATTTAGTTAATTGGATAGATTATAACAAAGTGTTTTTTGTAGAGACTTAGTGTTTCATGCATTAAACCTTGGGGTGTTACATTCTCCCCTCCTTACAAAAATTTCATCCTCAAAATTCACAGAATGTTATCTCATAAAAAGATTTGAGTAGGTCTTCATCATAAGCTCCTCAGGCACCCATGTTGCCTCTTCAATCTCATGATTTTTCCAAAGTATATTCACCAGTCAAGTTGTCTGATTCCTCAAAACCTATCCTTAGTATTGATAATCCGGATAGGCTCTTCACAGTATGATAAGTGAGGTTCCAATTCCATACTTTCATAAGTGAGGACATGCATTGGGTCTGGCATGTACTTTCTCAACAATGAGACACGGAACACATTGTGTACTTTAGACAGGCTAGGATGCATAGAAAAATGATATTAAAGAGCTCTAATTCTCTCTAATATTTCAAAAGGGACAATGTATTTCCCTTTTTTACCAAATCTTATAACGCCCTTCAAGAGAGATACCTTCAAGAAAACATGTTATTCTACTTAAAATTCCAAATCATTCCTTCAATTATAAGAATATCACTTTTTCCTTCTTTGAGATTCTTTTATATGGGTTTGTATAGTCTTTACCTTTACTTTGGTTTCCTCCATAAGCTCTAATCCCACAAGCTTCCTTTCTCCAACATCATCCCAACAAGTTGGTGTACGACATCTCTTTTCGTACAATGCTTCACATGGTTCAATTTGAACACTTGAATGGAAACTATTATTTTAGGAAAACTCCACTAAAGGTAAATATTGATCCCACATACCTTGAAAGTCAAGTGAACATGACCTCAATATGTCCTCCAAGGTTTGGATCATCCTCTCTGAATGCCCGTTAGTTTGAGGGTGATAAGCAGTACTCAATTGAAGCTTAGTATCCAAATATTTCTAAAGACTTTTCCAGAATTTCAATGTAAATCATAGATCATGATCATACACAATTGAGAGAGGTTCTCCATGAAGTCTCAAAACTTCATTGATATAGAGTCTTTCCAGGCGCTCTAGTGGAAAATCCTCCCTTATAGCGAGGAAATGTGCAGATTTTGTAAGTTGATAAATAATTACCTATATCGCATTATTCTTCCTTAGAGTTTTGGGTAATCCAGTAACAAAATATATGGTGATGTCATCCCATTTCCATGTAGAAATAGGTAGAAGTTCCATGAATTATCTTGGATTTTGTTGTTCATCCTTCAATTTTTGAAAGACTAAACATATTAATTCATAATCTGAAATTTCGCGCTTCATATTGTCCCACTAGAAATGTTCTTTCAAATATCTATACATCATAGTGCTACCAGGGTGTATAGAGAAATTCGAGCTATGATCATCATCTAATAAATCCCTTTTCAACTTGGATTTATAGGGAACACATAGCCTCTTCCAAAATTTCATAATTCCATCTTCACACATGAAGTCAACCAACTTCCCATCTTTCACCACATTAATTTTCTTTTGAGTATTATCATCATTAGAATATGAATCTTTAATTATTTCCAATAAATATGGTTGGGTAATCTTTTGAAAAAGTAGTGATGTTTCACCTTCTTTGATAATTCCCATATCCATCCTCACTAGATCCACGTACAAAGGATCCTTTCCAATCCTCATTTTGTTGAGAACTCCATGATCCTTCGTCCTCAATGCATTAGCTACCTTATTTGCCTTTCCTAGGTTGTAGTGTATGGAATAGTCGTAGTACTTGAGTCATTAGATCCATATTATTTGCCTCATGTTGAGTTCTTTATGTGAGAAGATATATTTCAAACTCTTATGATTTGTATATATCTCACATTTTTTACTATAGAGATAATGTATCTATATATTCAGAGAAAATATTACAATTTATAACTCAAGATCATGAGTAGGATAGTTTGGTTCATGAATTTTTAGCGGCCTTAATGAATAGGAAATCACTCAATAATTCTGCATAAAAAAACAACCATGTACTTTATTTGATGCGTCACTATTGATTAAAAATTCATCATTCCCCAATGGTAGAGTCAGGATCATAGAATTTACTAATCTTCTATTTAATTATTCAAAAAAATTCTTCACATTCTTTTGTCCATACAAACTTAACCCTTTACGAGTAATCTTGGTTAATGGGTTGGCTAATTGAGAAAAGTTATGAACAAAACACTGATAATAACCTTCTAAACCAATAAAACTACATACCTCAGTTACGTTCATTGGAGTAGGACATTATTGAATAGACTTTGTCTTTATAGGATCAATATATATTCCATCCTTAAAGAAAATATGTCTAAGAAAGGAAACTAATTGAATCCAAATTTCACACTTGCTAAACTTTTCATATAATTCATTTCTTCTAAGAATCTTCAAAATAGTACACAAGTGATTTTCATGATCATCATAGGTTTTAGAGTATACCAAGGTATCATCAATTAATAACACCACAAAGTAATCATGATATTCCTTAAAATCTCTATTCATTAGATCCATGAAAAATAGAGGGAGCATTAGTCAGTCCAAAAGGCACTACTGTAAACTTGTAATGCCCATAAATGGTTCGAAATACTATCTTTATAATATCTTCCTTCCTCACTCGCAACTAATGATATCCAGATCGAAGGTAAATTGTCGAGAAATTTTGGGCACCATGAAGTTGATCAAATAAATCGTCAATGCAAGGTAGGGGATACTTGTTCTTTATTGTAATAGCATTGATCTCCCTGTAGTTAATGCACAACCTCATAGATGTATCTTTCTTCTTAATGAAAATTACAGGGGCTCTCCATAGAGAAACACTAGGGTGAATGAATACTTTATCACATAATTCCTCTAGTTGTTTCTTTAGTCCTACTAATTCCACAATATCCATTATATAAGGAGTCTTTGATATAGGCCTTGAACTAGGAATTAAATCAATAAAGAACTCAACTTCCCTCTATAGAGGATGTACAGGTAAATCCTCCATAAAAACAACAATATATTCTTTCAAAATAGGTACATACTCAATTTGAATATTCCTTTACTCACTCATAGATGTTTATTTCTCATCCTCTCCAATAATTTTATTAAGTAGAGCTACTGGGGGTGGATCTAAATAAGAACAAGATGATAATGTTTCTGCTCTAAAGATGAGGGATTCTACATCATTCTCAAAAATTTTAACCTCATTCTTTTTTACAATAGGGTTTTGCATAATAATTTGAAATCCAATACATACTGAGGATTATATCAAATTCAATCATGGGTATGATGATAAGGTCAACAACTAAAGAACATTTATGTTTAATAAGGTGGATTGATCTACACGTTTTTGTTTCAATGATACATCCCTTATGAGTTTTTACTGACAACTTCTTTATTAAATAAAATTGGAAATATATAATTTTATTGGAAAACTAGGAAGATATAAAAGAATTTGATGATCCAGTATCAAATAAGGTAGTGTCTAGGTTTGAGGAAATGATTAAAGTAACTAGCACTACATCATTGGTAATTTAAACCTCAGCAATTGGGATCACATAAGATTGTCCTTGATCCCTTGTCGTTATTTGGGGAATTCTTCTTTGAAGATTAGGAAATTTATGTGAATAATTTCCCCTCTCCTTGAAATTATATCATTGAACATTGGTAGCTTCTTTATTCCCCTTGAAATCACGGGATAAGTGGTATTTTTTTCCATACTTGTAACAAACTCCCATACCCTTTAGGAAAGTACCAGGGTGTCTCTCCCCAGAATTATCATAGGGTGCAAGGTTAACTCTTCCATTATACCTATTTCCTTATTTTATTTTCCCTATTTTTAAACATACCTCTTCTTATCTTGCTTTTCTTTAAAGTTGTAAGACTTAGAGAACTCCTTTTCCATCTTGATAAAACATGAGACTATGTATTCATATGATGAGAAAGTTTGGTAGACCAGTGTCCATAAAAAGAATGAATTTAGGCCATCAAATAATAAATCAATATTGATCCTTGGATTATGTATGTAGTCCAAATAATTCCTTGATAACCTTGTAAAATTGGCTTCATACTTCGCAACATTCTCATCCTCTTTTTTCCTTAAGTTCAGAAACTTCTTTTCTATATCTGCATGCTATTCACAAGGGAAGTATTTTTCCAAGAATATTTTCTTAAAATACCTCCATTTTATTTCCTATATTTTTTCATCCTCCTTTGTGTTTTGAATAAAATACCACCACTGATCTGCATCTCTTGATAGATGATAAACTGCCATGATAACCTTCTCTCTTTCGTTACATCTCAAGGTGAGAAATATCTTCTCTAAAGAACTTATCCACTACTCTTCTAAAAATGGGTTTGTGTCTCATTGAATGATGGATGTTGTTGTCGCATAAAGTGTCCTAACATTACTCCTCCACATTGTGGATTAGAATGATCCATATGGGTAAGGTTATTGTTCATAATCCGAGTCAGTTGTCCCAGTATAGTCATAAGTTTCTCAGCACCGGTCATAGCTCTAGAGCTATCATCATTTTATTTCATAGGTGGGAAATCCCTACATGGGATACATGAGTTCATTCAGTTTCCATTCCTTCCACTAGACACCATTTCTAAATAATTTCATGTACTAGATTAGGTTATGAATCATAATTTATAATCTCAACTAGAAAAATACTTAGCATAAATTGGAATCCTATACATGTCTGATCTCATAATCATAAAAATGGTTTCTTTGAGTAAAAATTTAAATTTAAATCCTTTATAATGGATTGTAAATAAAATGTGAATTATCCAAAGAATACCCACTAGGAGTGTCAAACCTAGTGCACAGTAAGGCCCATTGTTGTTTACCTAGATACCTCGGGTTAAGCCCAAAACTCCTTGTTGGAGTTTTCACTCCTATGCACATATATACCAGAACCATGTCCACTTGTAGTATCCAGACATGAATGTATTTTCTAGAAAGATCCACATAATTTATTCCTTACTAAAATTACAAGATGTTATTTTATGATTATCCACAAATACTATCTTAGGGTTTTGTTCCCCAATCTAAATTTTCTAAATCTTTTTTACAATTTTTCTACTAAACTTACTTTGATACCAACTTTAAGGACCCAACCCATAATTTCCCAATACTGGTGCATTAATTCATTACATTGGCATATAAACAAGGAATATATATCCTGAAGGACCAAGTAGTTTAGTATCTTTGGAAACCATATATATATATAAGCTCAACATTACAACTTGAAAAAAATACAACATAAAATTTTTAATGAAAACATCAACAACTCTAAGTTTATCCCTAAAATTCATTCATAATACACCTCTTCGCATCCAAGGGAAAAATAAAACATAAGAAAAGGGATGAGATAGAATTCTTAGTAAGGGTATGAAATACATAAAAGGAATAAATAATAAGTCAAGGTGAATAACTAATAGTACACATTCCATTAAAAATAAACTCGAACATAATACGAAAGGAATTAGAGCCGGATAAATAATTCCATAATAAAACATAACCCTGGTTATTATACCCATCGAATAACCACATGGCCTATCAATTTAATATTTTCATAATGAGTTAATTCATAATGAGGGACATAATAACCATACCATCAAGGCCTCATGCCAAGACCATAAATATCCATTTTGTGAAGGCCTCATGCCAAGACCATAGTTTGTCTCATGAGACCTACCGATGCACCAAGGGTCTATAGTGGCCCCCACCCAACACTTATTAAGTCCAATGAATTCCTCATATGAATGGGGATAACATAAACAACATAAAAATTCATATTTGAAACTAACATATTAAATGTAAATAACTTTCCCCGATCATTAAACATAAACACTAACCATTTAGAGTAATATGGTGAATAGTGTCAAGATAGCACATCCACAGTCAAAATAATCATGAAAAATTAAATAAAACATAGTGGTTGATATCATAAAACATTAACCACATTTAAAAATAATAATTAACAAGATTTTTGAAATGGGTGAAAATACTCTTATAAAATTATCGAGTAATTCTTGAGATAAAAACAATTTTACTTTGAAAAGAAGAGTTCTTTTTGGAAAAATATTTGTATAAAAACATAATTGATTTGAGGTCACTTTCTCATAATAAAAAGAGTGATTTTAAGAAAACAATTTTTGTTAAAAATGTATTATTCAATGCTCTTGAAAATAGGTAATAATTGAGAAATTACCTTGAATCGGGCTTGTATTTCGGGAATAATTTTTCAAAGTTCCTTTTAAAACATATAAATACCCGTAAAATAAAGAAGGATTATGGTTTTTAAGCATATATTAAACAATCAAACATAATTTATGAGTATTAAATAAAAATATATAATAATTTCATTGATGTGGGTAGACAATAATAGTAACCCGAATAAAAATGGTGGTTTGGGTGGAAAACCCTTATCTTAAGTCCGAAGGTGTTCCTCACTTGATCTTAATGAATATAATAGTCAAATTTAGGTTCATTAATTAATAATTATAGAACCCCATATACACATAATTTATTTATTATAACCTTATTAGGTTCATTCATTGCCTTTTTTATGGGTTAATAGATTTAATTTCATCGTTTGAGAGCGTTTTCTTCCTTGGTTTTCATGTCCAGTTTACCTATATTTATGTATGGATAAACATTTAATATGAGAATGATTGTCAAGAATAGAAGTTTTATGTTATTATTGAACAACCATAAGATTACATGGTTATAAAATTCATTTCGTTATTTTGAGTGAATATGAATCATTATATAAAACATTAATGATAGCTGTTTTGGTTAATTAGCGGTTTTTGATCACAACAAATGCATTTTTCTTTATAAATTAATATCATGTGTAAAAAAGATTATCGAACCTTAAATAGAACAGTTTATATATATTATGTTCTGTTTCAATCATAAAAATTGTTTCATGACTAGAATTAAAGATAGTAATAGAAATTGAAAACCCATGGTCCTTAAATAAAGGTAAATTAGCACATCTCAGATGGTGTTTTTACTACTAGTATAAAAGAAGGGTAAAAGAGAGATGATAATAACTTATTCCATCATAATAAAAAAATTAAATTACATTTAAGGCATTGGAGGTGTCATAACATTTAGAGGAGGATAGGTGAGTATAGAAAAAAAACAAAGGAACTTGAAAAGAAAGTAAAATAATTGAAAAGAGGAATTTTACTCTTGAATTAGTCTTCCTTGAGAGCCTCTTTAAGTGAGAGGACTTGGTCTTGTGAGGAGACCAATGGATTCTGAACGTGGTGGAGGAGTATAGGAAAATATTTGGGTAGAATTTAGACTATTCACAAGGATTTATAGGAGTTAATAGAAGATGGAGTGAGGGGGGGGGGTTATAGTCAAGGAGAGGAGTAATTTTTGAATATCTTAATCATTATTTTATTATTTTGCTCACAACTAGCAATAATATTGATTTTTTAACCAATAATTGTAATATGTTCATGTGAGTTCAAACCAAGTGATCTTAAATTATCCTTACATCACTTATGACTCAATAAATCATGTATTTAGTATTTATCGTAAATTATAGTATTTTACTATTCACCTAAAATTGAAGTATTTTAGAAAAATACCAAAAATTAAACATAAACATTTTTCAATGTGTAGAATAAAAAAATGAATTCCATTTTAAGAAAATAATTTTATAAATAAGGAAAATTTTAATTTTTAAATAAAATTATTATTTAATTGAAAAATACAGATTTTAAATTTGAAACTGATTTTGTAATAATTTCAAAAATTTACCAAGGCCTCATAAAATTATCCCAAAATCATTGGAAAAAAAATATTTATTTAGGAACATATTTTATGAAAATAAATTTTAAATTAATTTATTAATTTCAAATTGTAATTAAATATTTACCACTCACAAAAATACCAATATATAATCAATAATTTATAAAATGTTCTATTTCATTTATAATGTGCATAAATTTTATTTACACATCCATGGGCAAGGTTAATATTAATAAGGGTATATTATTATTCATAAGGGTACATTACTATTCATAAGGGTAAGTTACCATTCAAAAAAATTAATATGATTCTATCATACTCCAAACATCACGTTGAACGCAGCCGTGGATGTCATATATTTGAAAATCAAATCCTAGAAGTGAAAAAATTTAGTTTATTGGATAGGTTATAACAAAGTGTTGTTTTTTAGAGACTTAGTATTTCATGAATTAAACCTTATGTTGTTATATTAAAGACCAAATATATTTTTCCCTTCAAAATAATGTGATTTTATTTCCATTTGATTAATTTTATATATCCTTTACGAAACCTCCAAAACCATTAATATATTTTAAGGTTTTAAAATCATTTCTTTAAGAGAACGACTCAATTCCACAAAAATAAGGGTATTATTTTATTATATTTAGACCATGTATTTATAAAATAATTAAAACCACTCCCATTTGGAAGAAACAATGGGGAAAACCATGCTATATTTTGTGGTTTTGGTTATTTTATTATATAGAGTCAAAACACTAAGTTTGATAAATAATAAAGATATCCCCACTAATTTTCTATATTAACACACCAAAACTCCCAATTTTCTTCACATTAAAAATACTTGTATAACATCCTTAATATTAACTCCCCTATCTGAAGTCCTCCCAATATTTCCACAAGCCTTCATGAAGCTCCTCCCATGTATTTGGCGTCACACACTAAAGTAAAGGATCTTCACCTTCTCTTCTGTATTCAAGATTATTTGTTATCGTATGCCTTTTATTCCCAATTAATTATCTTGGGATATGTACTTACATGACCCTATTATGTATAATTTTATTTCCAAATGATGATATACATATTTCTCTCTTATAAACTCATTTTATGAATTTTTAATTGACATTGTTATGCTACTGAAATTTCACTGTGATTTTCAATGCCAAAAAAATTGTATAGTGAACACCATACACATTTATTATCAAGGGTCTTCACATTAATATAATTATACATAATTTACTTGGAAATTATATATATTTATTCCAAAATACTTTATGTTATAATAAAATATGATGATTAATGAATCCAAGTCGTATGATTTATATGGCACACTTAAGCGTGAGAATGAAATGAAAGTGACGAGTGCACCTGAAATTATATAGAACTCCAATGAATTGGATAATGTTTAGTCTCATGAGACACCATGTTGGGATAATAAGTGAACCTGATTCATTTATGGTAATTTTCCCATCATGATTTCTTGGCCTTAGTCTTGACCTATGTTTATATTGTAGTGTTTTAAGTTGTTTCCACATTTCCTATGTTGCCTTTATGATTATCATGCTATATCATGTCTAATTTTTCATGTTTATGATTAATAATTCTCATAATACCAATTAGTATGACTATTAGATATCATGTATTATTATATTAATTTTATTCCATGTTTATTTCCTTACTAGGATTTAGATCTCACCCATTTCTTTTGTATGTCCCCAGGTTATCCCATACATTTTTAAAATTCATGGAATTTTATAAGAATGTTAAAGATGTTTTAAAAAATGTTATTGTATCCCATATTCAAGATGTTATTATATATACCTTATTCTCAAATACAACATACTTATCAGTTTTCTGGGTTTTATTATGTGTACTTTTATGTAAATAGTTGTGAATGAATTTGTAATAAAGAACATGGCTATTATGGTTGTTATCAAAGGAAAAGTTTAGTTTTTTATTAGTATTAGAACACTCTATAGAAAGCCTTGGGAATTAGAATAATTATAAGAAAACATGACTAGATTTTGGTAAGTATAGATTAAGTGTTTTATCAAGAAAATACATCTCTCTCTATATAATAATAGTAGATGTGGCTCTGATACTAAAACCCAAAAACACTATGCCGATGTTGACTCGACTATGAACCAATTCATGATAATGGGCCTTTCTACACACCTGGTTTGACACTCCCAGTGGATATGCATTAGTAAATTCAATATCTCATTATGAACCATTATAAAGGGAATAAAAAAATACATATAAGAATACATTTTATGAAATAAATCATGGATAACATAGATTAGATCCTATAAATTCATAAATTATGAAACTAAATGTAATTTATAAGTTATATATGTAATTAAATTAGATTCCATTTTATGTGTTTAATAGTTTAATAATACTCATCCATAATTTTACCTTTATTCTATATAATGAATGAAAATATGAGGAATCAGATAAATAATCATTATGATGGGAAATGTGATGAATGCCACGATGAGATGCCTAACCCGATGGGAGTAGGAATCACAAACATTGGGATGATGCTTTATTAACTAAATAAGGGTTTGAATAGAAACTGAGATTGGTAGGAGAACCCAAATCCCATTAAAAAAGAACAATATGTAATTGATTCCTTTGTGAAATAAAGGACTCCAACATTCAATGGATCATCGAATACCTTAATCAAAAAACAATGAATCAACTATATTGAGAATATATTCTCTATCATTTAATGTTCTAAAAGAGAGATTTTTTTACTAGCTGTTTATCATATAGAGGGAGAATCTGATCAGTGGATGGAATTGATAAAGAATATAAAGTCTAAGGAAGAGATAAAAGAAATTAGTGGAAGGAGTTAAATAAAATGTCTTTCAATAAATATTTTCCTCAAAATATTTTAGTAAAAATATAAATGAATTTTGTTTCCATCATGAAACCAGATGATGAAGTTATCGGGGCATATGATGATATCATCACAAGTATTTCATGATATGCCTCTAGATTTTTAATTACCCTAGAATTCAAGGTTGATTACTTATTTAGTGGGCTAAAACCTAGTCTACCAAAATCTATGGTGATATAATACCTTGATAGCTATTAATAAGTTGTATAATGTTCCCTAAAAATCAAAATGGAAATTAGTGAATATCATGGGTATCACATGGATAAGAATCATAAAGTGGAGTTTAATTTTGGTGGTTTGATGGAGAAATATTACAGTGCTAAGAAATTTCAACATCCCACTTTTAATGTTGTGGAAAGAAGCACCACATAAATTGACTAAGGGGGACTAGTAAATGCTTTTGGTATGGGAAGGAATGGAACCCAGCTAGCTATTGCCGAAAGACAAACCCAATTATCTGATGGAGGAAAGGAATGCTCCAGTAAAACCTCCATGCATTATTCATTAATGCAACTGTAATGATACAAGGTACTTTGTAAATCAATGAACTAAGCCAATGGTTTTTGGGGACAACCAACAACCTCTATTGTAGCAAGGGTGATCTTTTTCCCTCACAAACACTAAGATGGATCCCAACAACGAAGTGGTGAAAGGTACACCAATTATTCATTCATGAATGGAAAATTTATTTTTTGATTTTGGTTCTACACACTCCTTCATATCATGAAGGTTTATTTGAACTATTAAAACACCAAAAATAATCCTGGAAGTAGAGATGTTAGTGAAGATAGAAGCTGGGGAAATATTACATCCCATGTTTATAACTCATCCCCTATCACAATTTGTGGGATGAACTTCCCAAAAAACCTTATCATACTCCCTTTGGGGGAATTTTATGCAATTATAGTTATGGATTGACTTTCTATATATAGATCCAACATAAATTTACACAAGAAGGAAATCACTCACTATATCATGAATTAACCACTGATTATGTAACAGTGCAAGGTGGATGATGAATCTTCTCTAGCACCAACATCACAAGTATGGATATTATTTCACTGTGGGAAATTGTATCTAGATTAAATGATTGAGTCTAAGGAAATAATCATCCTCAAATACATGGCTATTGGGAAGTAACATGCTGATGTGTTTCTTGATAAATTTCTTGGCCTTCCTCCTAGAAGAACTGCTAGATTTTGAATTAGGATCTCAACAAGATCATGATAAAGAAAAGGTATCCTCTTCCTCAGATTTATGACTTATTTAATTAGCTAAATGGAGAAAAATAATTCTCTAAGTTGGATATCTGGTCAGGATATTACTAAGTTACTAAGAATGAGGATATTCCCAATAAAACATTTCATACAAGGTATGGGCACTATGAGTTCATAGTGATTCCTTTCAGTCTCACTAATACTTAAAAAATATTCGTGGAATTGATGAATAGAGTATTTAGAGATTACCATGAAAAATTTGAGTCATCTTTATATATGATATTCTAATATACTCCAAAACCAATAAAGGGCATGACGATAATCTGAGAACTATGATAAATACCTTCCAAAAGGAGAAGCTTTATGTAATGTATAGAAAATGTGAGTTCTGGTTGAAGGAAGTATCATTATTAGGACATTTCATCACAAGAAATCAAATATCTACAAACCCTTAAAAATAGAAGCAATTGATGAATGGATGAGTCCAACATCTGTGGTAGATATCCATAGTCTTCTTGGATTTTTTGGGTACTATCGTCGATTTGTGAGAAATTTCCCTCAATTTTCAAACCAACTATTCAATATAATTGGAAAGGGAGTCAAGTTTTTTTTATAAAACAATGAATATGAAGTGAGTTTTAAAGAGATGAAAAATTAGGCTCATCACTACCAGTTTCCTCACACTAACCACAAGTAGAGAACTTTTTATGGTATTCAATGATGCTTTGAAGAAAGGATTGGGTTTTGTGTTAATTAAAAAAGATAAATTCATAGACTATGATTTAAGGAATTTGAAAGTTCATTAAAAAAACTACCACTACTCGAAAAACGGCATATACCCACGGTTCAAAACTGTGGGTATAGACCCCAAAACCGTGGGTATAGCCTATACCCACAGTTTTGGGAACCGTGGGATGGAACGGCGTCGGTATAGGTCCCCATCCTATACCCATGGTTTTCCAAAACCGTGGGTAAAGGTGTCCTTCCACCATGTCACCAAAACATATCCAATTTCCATGGTGTCAATGAATTTTACCCACGGTTTCAAAACTGTGGGTATAGGTCCTAAAATAATGCAAGCGCTGAGTTTCGATCCCGCAACCTCTTCACTACAAACACTGCATCTTACCACTACCCTAACATCACCTATATATATATATATAGTTAAATATAGTTATAAAAACCATGGGTATATAGGGAAGAACCATGGGTATAGGATTCCTGACAAAAAAAATTCCTTCTCGTGGAAATTTTTTCCCCGCGCACACACGGGAAACCTATACCCATAGTTTTTCATAACCGTGGGTATAAGTATTTTAGCCCAAACCTATCCCCATGGTTTTCCCCAAAATCATGGGGATAGGTACCCCTATACCCACTTTTTTGGGGAACCATGGGTATAGGTCACTTTTCAGGACCTATCCCCACAGTTTTGGAAAACTGTGGGGATAGACCCCCCTATACCCACAGTTTTGGAAACCATTGGTATAGGTCTTGAAAAGTAACCTATACCCACAGTTTTCCAAAACCGTGGGGATAAGTCCATTTTCCAGTAGTGTACCCAACACATGATATGGAATTGGATGCAGTAATATTCAACTTGAAAATATGGTGGCATTATATCTTTGGGTAGAAGTTTGAAATATATAAATATCACAAAACTCTTGAATATATATTCACAAATAAAGAGATGAATATGCACTAAAAAAGATGATTAGAGCTGATGAAAGATTATGAATACTAAATTCACTACAATCTTGGTAAATAAAATAAAGTTGTGGATATTCTTAGTAGAAAGGATCTAGAAATTATATCATTTATGCGAATTAAGTGGGATCCAATATTCTTATATTTGAAAAGGTTAGACATTGTAATCATAAAGGAAAGAACATCATCAATTCGTTCAAATATGATTGACCAATCATCCCTTCTAGAAATAATTAAGGATGCTCAGAGAAATTATGTGGGAATTCAAAAAAAGTGTAATCTATAAGAAAAGGGAAATCCTCAAAGTTCAATGTTAATGAATAAAAAGATGTGATATTTGGGTCAAGACTATGTGTACCATTAAATCCTGAGAAAAAGGAGCTGTGGGATGATGCATATAGCTCAATCTTCTCCATCCATCCTAGAAGCACACTGATTTATTGAGATATCCCAGAGCACAATTGGTTTGAAAATATAAAGAATGAGATCACAGAGTGTACATCAATATGTCTTTTATGTTTTTAAGTGGAAGTGGAAAAAACAAAAATACAAGGGGTGATGCAACCATCACCCATACCTATATGGAAATGGGAAAAAATCACCATGGACTTTGTCACTAGTCATCTAAAGACATCAAGATGGAATAATTCTATCTGGGTTATGGTGGATCTCTATAGAAAGACTTCACACTCCATTGATATTTGAGATAATTTATCACTAGATCAACTTGCATGGATATAAATCAAATAAGTGGTTAGCCTTTATGGAGTACCACTATCAATTATATCTGATCGATATCTGAGAATTACACCAAGTTATGGGAAAGTCTCCAACATGATATGAAAACTAATATGAACTTCAGTAAGACCTATAATCATAAAAATAATAGACATCCTAAGTAGAATATTCATACATTAGAAGATATATTGAGAGAATTCTGAATTGACTTCAAAGAATGATGGGACGAACAACTTCCTTTGGTCGAGTTCTCATATAATAACAGTTTTTACTTGAGAATCCAAATGGATCCCAATGAAGACCTTTATGGGAAGACGTTCAGAACACCTGCATGTTGGGATGATATTGGGGAATGCAAACTGCTATGTCCTGAAATGGTTGATTAAATGATGAAAAAGGTTAATACCATTCAACAACACATCTTGGATAGCCAGAGTTGACAAAAGGGTTATGCTGAAAATCATCAAAGAGACCTAAAATTTGACGTTATAGACATGTTATTCCTCCACTTATCTCCATGAAAGAAAGTGATGATATATTTGAAGAAGGGAAATCTTAGACCAAGATATATTTCCCCCATTGAGATCCTTGATCACATTGAAGCAATGCCTTACTAATTAGCACTCCAACCTAACCTATCTCAAGAACATGACATATTCCACATATCCATATTGAGTAATTACATACCAAACCCCTTACATGTACTCAATCTATAGGTGGAACCATTAGGGAATAATCTCTCATATGAAGAGCAACTGGTGAAGATCTTAGATAATAGATAGAAAGTTATATGAAATAGTACAATAAACTAGTCAAAGTTATATAGAGAAACTAAAAATATGAAAATCAATGTGGGAACCAGAGGAAGTAATGAAACAAAGTTACCCTCATTTGTTTTAGTGTGGGAAATGAAAATTTTGAGGGTGAAATTCCACAAGGGGGGAGATTATTATGACCCAAATGGTTATAAATAAAATTTACCTTGTGATTTAATGTCTTATTATGTAATATGGTTATAGAAAACACATATAATTATTTGTTTTTAATATATCCTTTCAGATTTAAATTTCCATTATGAATCTTTACCATTGATAAAATATTCGTTTAATAGTGATCACATGATTAGTATAAATATAGGATTTTAGAAAATCCAATTGATATAGATAAAGGAAGTGATGGCGTCAACCAGTAGGATTGTACCCTATAAAGCCAATTTATCAAATCTTCTGTGGGAGATAGAATAAATTTTATTTTACCTTAACCATTCCCAATATAAGATCTATAAACTTATGCATGATTGAAACCATTTATGGTGTAAGTTCAAGCTCATCAAGATCATAGCCCTAACCATGTATCCCAAACCACCACATGAAAGTTTCACTATCACAAACCTTACTCTTAGGGAATTTTATAGTGTATTAAAGGTATATGTATCATGTCCCTTGAAATATTAGTATTTACATTATTTTTTATATAATAATGAGTATATTCTCATCATATTATTGTTACTTTATAAATGATTTTTATTTCGATACAATAAAACATAAATATTAATTTTGGGTAATATCCAAATTTAATTAATGAATTTATTTTTTCTTAATTAATGTATATTTAAACTATATAAATACTGTAATAAAATATTTTTTATTGAATAATTTTCATTAAATTTAAATGATCATATAATTTTTATGATGTCAAATGTAATTTTTATAAGGGTTTCAAAACTGTTATTGTAAAAAATCCCATAATTTTAAATAAATGTGGGTTATTATTGTAAAAGTAAAAAATTAAAATATTTATAAAATTATCTAGATAAAATGAATATTTTTTAATCATAATTTAGAAATTATCCAATGGTCACTATTTGATAATTTTCTATGAGAGTGAAATTTTCGAGTAAAAATTAAATACTGTATAAATATAGTTTGTGTATTATGACATCATAATGACCCAAAAGTGATGTAATAAATACTATAAATGGGATACATAAACAAATATATGTATTTACTTTAACATAATGTTATTTAATGTTTGTATCGTATATTTTATAAAACCTTTATGAATTCTCAAATGCGATTAATATATTTTAAGGTATTAAAATCACTTCTTTAAGAGTGTTGCTCACTTCCACATAATCAAGGGTATTATTTT
Organism: Viscum album; assembly: GCA_963277665.1. Taxonomy (NCBI): domain Eukaryota; kingdom Viridiplantae; phylum Streptophyta; class Magnoliopsida; order Santalales; family Viscaceae; genus Viscum; species Viscum album. The sequence continues at coordinate 2,111,832,520 of OY728125.1, read as the reverse complement.
ATAATTTTATGTCCTTTTCCTTAAAAATTAATAATATACACTCCCATTTTAAAGAAACTATCGAAAAACCCCATGAGATTTTTTTTGTTTTTGGTTATTTTATTATATAGATTCCAAAACCCATGTTTGTAAAATAATAAAGAAATACCCACTCATTTCTTATATAAACCCACCCTAGAATACATTTATATTCCCTAAAAATTATTTTATCAGGTCCTTACTCTACGCTATTCTCTCTAGATTCCTCCCAAGGTTCTCCTAATTCCTTATAAAACTCCTCCCAAGAATTTGGAGTCACACACTCAGGTAATGGTTCACCACCTTCTCTTCTTTATTCAAGTTTCTGAATTATCTTAGGAATTTTATTTATAATTCCTAATGGTGGGTTATATCTTTACATATCAATATTACCTACTATTTTATTTAAAAATTATTAGATACCCCTTTTACATCATAAACTCATTTTATTAATTTTTATGTGACGCCATTATGTGGCTGAAATTTCACCATGATTTTCCATGATATAAATTTTTTGAAGTGAACACCATACCAATTTATTATCAAGGGTGTTCACCATTATAAAATTATAATTATTTTAATTGGGAATTTCATGTATGTATTCCATACTCCTTAATCATGTAATTAAATATTATGATGAATAAATCCATGTTGTATGATCTATATGGCACACTTAAGTATAAGAATGAAATGAATGTGATAGGTACACCTAGAATTATATATCACTCTAATGCATTGGGTAATGTTTAGTCTCATGAGATTTCATATTGGGATAGGGAGTAAAAATTAGTCTTTTATTGTACCTTTTCAATCAATATGTCTTGGTATTTATCCTTAACCTTTGTTTAGGATTCAATGTTTTAAGTTTTTGACACAATTCCCATGTTTCCTTTATGATTATCATGTTTACATCATGTCTCATTATTTATGTTTATGATTCATTGTCCTTTTAATCCTAATTTATATGCCTATTTTATAAAAAATATTTTTATCTAAATGTCATTCAATGTTTATTCTCTTATTGGACATTAGATATCACCCCTTTCTTATGTATTTCCTCAGGTTATCCCATGTAGTTTTAAAAGACATTGAATTTTAGAAGCATGTTAAGGAAGTTTTCAATGATTTTGTTGTATTCCATGTTCAAGATGTTATTCTATGTAACCAATTCCTAAATAAACTATAATTATTGATCTTATGGGTTTTATTATGTGTACTTTTATGTAATAAATCATTAATTAATATGTAATAATGAATATGTCTATTGTAACATTAGTGCAGCCTCTACACCTGATGATAGTGAGGTAGGGAGATAGATTTTTTAGGATTCAATTATTTAGAAAGTTTCTACCCCAATCTATCTGTAACCCAGATAAATCATTATATCACTTCCATGAAAATAAATTGTACCCTCACTTCCAACTTCTAATGAAATTGAGATATAATATTTATAGTAATACTATCTTGTAGATTCCTCTATATTATTTCATGAAGGTGTTTCTTCCATGATCGATGAGCTTAGAGAAGTAAATTTGATAGAAGAAGAATAATTTTGATCCACATTAATTAGTTTTCCATTCCTATATAATAAAATAAAAATTTATATATTATTCTTAAATTAGAACCATGATATATTCACCTAAAATTATACAAAAATGACTAGATTTGATCCTAATGTGGTGACAAACCATCTAGAACTACAAATATTCATTATGGTTTCAAGCAAGAAGCCAGGTGGATTCACTCATCCCATGCTAATATGTTTGAATTAGATGTTAACAAGGTCATTAAATCCAAAATTACTCATGAATTTTAGTACCCAAAATTTCTCACCAAAAATCATTCCAATTAAGAAAAATTACTAGAATATTAGGTTTTTGATTAACTTATCGATCTCAACCAGTACTGCTAAAAGGATAATTTCATGATTCTGATTATAGAAATTCTTATCGATGAAACCTGATTATTTAAATTCCTTAATTTCATGGATGGGTACTTAGGTTATAATGGGATTAAAATGGAACTTGGTGACGAATAATCCATTACTTTCAAAGAAACCTAAGGGATATTTTTCTATTAGGTCATTCCCTTTAGTTTGAAAAATTATTTAGAACCCTATAAATATGTCATGCCCCACATTTTCAATCCCCATCAGTGGAATATCACAATATTTTGTGTCACAAAATATTAGAAATGTTTTCATCATATTACTAATCATGAGATAATTTTGAATAAAAATTATTGGCACAGTCTAAAGATGAACCTGCTGAAATTTTCTTTGATGGTGATGTTAGGTAAGTTTTGCGGATTTTTAACATGACACCGTGTCATCAAAGTTGGTCCTAAGAAGACTTAGTCAATACTTGAAATGATTGATCCCTAAAATATCTAATAGTTGAGATGGTTTCAAGGGATATTCTCTTTCATTAATAATTTCATATCCATTTTTTTCAAATAGTGTCTTCCCTTTATGAAGATGATGAAGAAGGGAGTCACCTACTTATGGAACAAATACTCTAAGAAATACTTAAATATATAAAACAATATCTAATTCAATAATTGGTCTTGATTTTGTTGGGGTAAGGGAAACCTATAATTTTATGTTTGGTGACTATATATCTATTTCATAGTGATGTTGTCACAAAAAATATTTTAGTGATGTAATATAGCCTCTACTATCTCAATAGAACAATGCTATATTCCAAAACTCGATATTCCTACATCAATAAGAACTTCCATGCACTAATTTTCACTTTAAAAATATGATTCACTACTTGTAGCACTGTATGTACCGCTTGGTCTCTCACACTGATTCTCTCAAGTACATCCTCAACCATTAAATTTAGACTAGATTCTAGGATAAATGGGTGGTTATGTTACAACAGTTCAATATCCAATTCATGACCCAAAAGGAAATCCATGGGAAAGAACTATCTAACTTTCTCCCACCATACCCTACCCTAGAAAATATATTTATGAATTCCTATAACATTTATGAAGGGTTTTTCTCTATCCATGACACTCCCTAAATATGGTAAATGATCTTTGATGGTACTTCTTAAAGCATGACTAGGAAAGGAATGTTAATCTTGAAGCTTAATAAAGTTTTTTGTGGGATTGTATTTATATCCCCAATAATGGATATTATACCTTATGTTTTCATATTATCCAAATACTACACCAAAAATGAGGTTGTTTATCAAGATCACATCATAGACATGGAGTTATCACTACTACTGCAGGTAGACCATTTAAATTTTAATGGTTATTTGGATTTTTTAGTGAAGTATATTAATGGTGAATATTTTATTAATAATTAATAATTGGATTAACTTCTTGATTTTTTAGTAGGGTCGATGGAATAATTCCCCTTTAATCCAACACTAAATCATATTCCACATTTGTAAGATACTTATACAGTTGTATTGAATACTGTATCTATAGCTTTGTCTGACCCTGACCAAGATGAGAAAATATTCTACATCACACACTAGAGGGTGGTATCCATATTCACCATTTCTGACATAGATTAGATCAATGAAATCAACACTTCCCCAGATCATGATGAGATAACATCATCAACTGATGTTATTACTATATGAATGTCCCCAAAATGTTATATCTTCAATGAAAGATCACTCCAATTATTCTAGTTAAGAAGGAGTAAATTTGATGCTATGTAGTAAAATTTATCCACTATGACATCATAAATTATCAAAAAGGCTTCTACAAATGTGGTTTTGATATATTTATCCTTAGATGCATTAAAGGAGAAGAAACTCTTGATGTTATTCAATAATTTCAGGTAGGTTCCTATTATTCTCATCACTCAAGGACCAAGATCTACTATTACAATAGGATACATTTCTATTCCTATAATTGATTTTCCAATTCAAGAAGTTTCATTTGATCCATTTGATAATGGGATTTTGAAATTGACTTAGCATTAGGAATTAATTTAATTGTGAATTCAACTTCCTGATCAAGTATAATAATAGGTCAATCATCAGGAAAAACAACAAGGTATTCATTTACCACTAGAACAACATTAATCTAAATAGTTTCCTCATTTTTAACAATATGAGAAAGATAAATTTCATTTCTATATTTCAACAGTTTCTCAGCATCCTGATATGTTATCAATTGTATGAGTTCATTATTGTATAAAAATTGAAACACTTTTTGAAAAAAAACTTCTTTAACTCTATAATCAATCTTAGCATGATAAACAAAAATCCAATCTATACCCAGAATGACATCAAACTCTACTAAGGGAAAGAACTAGGTTTTTAGGTAATGTCTTTCCACATACCACAATAGAGATATTATTATAATTCATCTTTTATATAATATTTTCCATGGTTTTTTAACAATAAGTTATGGTCTCATTTTTTTGAGGTGATATTTCCAATTTACTAGAAATTTTTTCAGAAATAAAGGAATGTGTAGACCTCATATCAAACAAAAATTTAGAAAAATATGAGTAAATAAACAAGGAACCTGATACAAATTCATTGGATGGCCTGACGTCTGATGACATATTCACAAAGAATCTAACTAAACCTTTCTTCTTATATTCTATATTATTTTCATCATTCAGATCTCCCTTTAGGTTGGAATTTTCATAATGAATCATCTCAAAACATTTAAAACAATTTACAGTTTTCTTATCAGGATTAGTCTTAGGATCATTTTTATTACAATATTGGGCCATATGTCCAAACTTACCACATCAAAAACACTTACTAGTTTTATTAAGGCATTCTACATGGTGATTTTTACCACACTTTTCACAAACTGGAAACTGAACTTTCTTACCATTAGATTTATTTGATTGATTATTATTCATCACTTTCCATATGAAACTCTTCTACTTTTTATTTTCAAGGTACATGTGGCCATAAAAAACTCCATTTCTACCCTTTCTATGCATCAAAAAATATTCTCATAACTTTTGAACTCATGAGAATTCAATTACCTTTGATATATTAGCTTTAATCCTGAGTAAAAAATGTTGATTTATCAATCAATATTCAAAAATAATATTTGAAGCATACCTTGTCATTCGGGTGTAGTTTTCTTCATACGCGTCCACTAAATCTTTCTCTTCTGCTTCAATTCAAGGAATTTCTTCTCCATCCTAAGTCAAACCACCTTTGGAAAATATTTTTTAAAGAATATACTTTTAAATTAATCCCACTCTAAGGAATAAATCTCCTCTCTATCCCTAATATTCTGGAACATTGACCTCCACTGATCAACTTCAACATAAAAATCATAAATGGGAAGACCTACCTTTTTATTATCTTAACATACCATAACATAGGATATCCTTTCAAGGGATTTAATTCATCCTTCAACCATTACTAGGTCAAAAGATCCACTAAAAGAAGGAGGGTGTTGCTTCATAAAATTTTACACTATCATCATCTTACTTTATAGAAGAAATGGTTGTTCTCTTGAATAGATTACACTTTCATATATTGCCTATGTCAACAAATAAATTACTTTAAAAAACTTCTCATTTCAAATTACCACCTTTACCAACTGCAAATTCAGAAAGATATCAGCGTCTTGGTTTCTTCCAACTTTAGCTTCCCTATTTCTTCTGAAAAAACCATTCTGAACAGACATATATTAGATGAAGCAACATGATAATATCTAAATTCTATACCAGTTAAACATTAACATAAAGTAAAAATAATTTATGGTGTTTTTTTAATATCATATTAACTTCTAAAGTTATCTAAACCGTTCTCTGATACCAACTATAAGGCCCCAACCTTAAACATTACATATTCTAGTTATTTAAACTAGATTTTAATTATTTACATTCCTAATGATATTATCAGTTTAGAGTTTTATAAAGTTATGAAATAAATCATATATATCAACCCACAAGAATAAAAAGTGGGTACTATTAAAACAATATCCTTTTTTTTTCCAAAAACATAAAATTTTAAACACAAAACAACAGCATGATTTATTTGAAAAATATTCATAACATTTAACTCGACTTATTTATTTCTATTAAACATCATTAAAACCGTTTAAAATCATTTAAAAACATGGTTTGAGAATAAAAAACTTAGTGAGGTATATAAAAAAAAGTAATGAAACCATTAGTCCATGAATACTTATAAAGATATGAAATCATTTCCACTAAGATATACTTCTCACCAATAAAGAATAATATACTTTATAAATCCTGAGATTTCCATAAATACTAGAAAACATAAATAGAGAATAAGAATATCTTTTGGAATTACTTACTTAATTTTTTTAACCCTCATGGATACCTTGTGATTTGTAACCCTCACAGCTACCTTACAATGTAACCCTCATAGCTACCTTAAAGCATAACCATCACAATTACACTTAGAGTAACCATACGACCAACATCCAAATTACACATACCCAATGAATTGGATGGAGATATAGGTCTAAAACTTCATCATAAAATGTCCCAAATATCCAAAACAAAATCATAATACATTAATAATTTCATAAAAACATTGCTTTTTAATTTTGTGAAATAGAATTTTAAAAGAGGATTTTTAAGGAAATTCCCTAACGAATATCATATAATTGAAGCGAGAATTAATATAATTAAAGGATTAGATGTATAAACTATAAATAAACATAATAAAACATAATATAAACAAAAATTCATTACATAAATTTTCTTAGTACCATATAATCAATGAAGTGGAAGGATAACCCAAAGAATGAAAATTGGGTTAAGAATTCCCTTACCCTGGGTTTGTCATACTTGAAAATTGATCAAACCTCCTGTATAATGGTAGAAAGAGTGTTTTTAATATTTTAAAGAAACATACTTATGTTTATAACACCTTATATGATCATTTTAAAACATCATTCCACCCATTAATTAATAATATTCTGTTCTTTCCATTGTTTCAGGTGCGTTCATTACATAATTTCGAAAGTCAGTTCGTAAAAGATTTCCTTGTCGAATGAAAGAGAAACTCTAGAAGTAGAATTAAATGGTATTAATATGTTTATATAATATTCAATTATTCCATAAATCATTTTGGTTATATGGTATGAGTATGAATCATTAGATAAATCATTAGTGATACCCGTTTAGATCATTTTGGTGGTTCTTTGATAATCACAAACTAGTTACATTATATAATATTATGTATATATGTTAACTAAAAAACAAGAAGGAGGATATATAACATAATTTAAAATTTGTTTCAACCATTAAAATTATTTTATAATTAGTTTTTAAGGAAGTAATGGAAATTGAAAACACATCATCCACGATTTTGGTAAATCTTCACATCACAGATGGTGTTTTTTATTTTTAGAATAAAAAGAAGAGGAGAAGAAGTAAATTGATTAATTTTTCCATAAACATGATAAATTTTTTAATATATAATATTCTTAAGATTTCATACCTCTTGGATAAGGGTATTAGAAGATATTATAATAAAATAAAATAATTGAAAATAAAACTCAAGAAAATGATAGAGGACCTTTACCTCTTGATCTCTTCTCTTTGAGATCCTCCTTAAGGCCTTTGGTTTTTTCCTTTTGGTGAGACCAGTAGGTCTAGGACATGGGTAAGGGACTTTGGAAGATGATTTGATATAATTTAGATAATTATCAGATCTTGAGAGGTGTTAAAGGAAGAGGGGGTGAGGGTGGTATTTACAGTGGAAGATAAGAGGGGTTTTCCATTATTTTAATCATTAGTTTAATATTTTTTCTCAAGACTATGAATAGTTTTTATTAATGTTACCCAAAATATTAATAATTGTATTTGAGTTCAGAATAATTTCCATTTACATCATCCATGACTCAATCATGATGCGTAAATTCATTTATTTAGAATTTTTCGTAAATTACCAAATTTAATTATTCACCAAAAATTCAAGTATTTCAAAAAAATCTCAAAAATTTACCGTAATAATTTTTCAATGAGTAGAATTAAAAAAATGGATTCCATTTTTTGAAGATAATTTTATAAATATGATTAATTTAATTTTTAAATAAATTAATAATTTTTTTTCTAAAAATAACATTTTTAAAACTATAACTCATTTTATATCACATTGAAAAATTAATCAAGATCTCATTATCTTATAAACTTAAGAAAATAAAATAATAATAAAATTTACTATTCATAACAGTCATATTACTATTCATAAGGGTATGTTACTATTCACAAAAAACAAGTTGGTTCTATCAAATTCCAAAATAACTTACTGATAATAAATATAGATGTCTGTTTTTTGAAATTCAAATCACAGAAGTAGAAAAAGTTTTATTAACAGATAGTTTATAACCATCTCATTAAAAAAGTTTCATTATGTATAGATTTAGTGTTTCATGCATTTCAAATTATTTTTAAAACCTTGGGGTGTTACATTATATCTGAGTTCTTGTTTCAAAATGTTAAACTGCATGAGGTTTGTGTCCTTCTCACATGATACCAAACTACATGTCATCTTTCTTCCTTTTCACATGTAGTTAAAATACATAAAACTTGAGTAATTATTATATAATGTTAATCTACATGAAATATAAGTCCTTTTTCATGATGTTAAACTACATGAAATCCAAGCCCTTATCACATGATGATGAACTACATTCCATATAGTTCATCTTACATAAACATAAACTTTTTAGATTAACTCATGCCATATAAAACAATTAATCCATATGGGGGCTAGATCAATGTGATAGGTAATGATGTATAGGATATTTAACTATGGTAAACACTTAATTACACTCAAAAACCACAATGTTTTGGTCTTATGCAACCATCATACATTCTCACTCATTTCCAAAAGACCATAACAACCTATACAAGGAAAGAAAAATAATAGAATGGCTCAAACACCTTTTATTAAAATTACCCTTTAATAAATAATACTTCACTTATCGAGTGCTTTATATTGAAATAAATCATCCATGGATATTGGTAATTATTTTATTTAACTTAAAGAAACACAACTTTCTAGATACACACACATTCCCCTCATATGGAAAACCAACTATATGCATATTTTCTTCTTAATGAGAGGGTCCTCTAATCATTATATTCCCTTGAACCTCAAAATGGAACCCTTAATTTTAATATGATCAGAATTTATACCTTATGTACCTATCCAATTTCATCACTCATAATCCAAAAACATTGAGTTGTGATTTACATTGTCACATATTCTTGTTCAAAAAATAATTGAGGGGTTTTTTACCATTGAGTCCCATTTGGGTTTTTGTTTTAAAATACCCTTTAGATAAGTGTATATGTATCATAACTTTAAGATATATACACACCCCCAAAGATTTTTCATTTTAGAAATCATCCCTTTATTATTGTTAGGTTCTACCTTTCCCTTTCTACATGAATCACCTTTCTTTTAGTAATATTTGTACAAACATAAACTCAATAATTTTTCCTATTTTTTTTTTGTGAAATTAAACTCAATATACAATGAAAAAAATTGAATGACCAAAATTATGTAAATTAAGGATAAATAAACCATGTTAATGTAAAATTTTTTTATAAGAAACCTGAGTATAATTTAACTCTAAGCTCTCTATATTCTCTACTTTAAGGGATTGGGTAAAAGTTATAGAATAAACCAAAAAGAAATAAAGATTTTGAGACCCGCCATATGGTCCTAGAAAAATCCAAGCTATTATTGTTGGAATAATTTATCCTGAAAAAGTTATAGCAATAACATATCATATATTTTTTCCCTAATAGTGTGTATACTACATAGTGACTTAATCTTTAAGGAACCAGAATCCTCCTTGAATTTCATCTTTTTTTAGGAACTAATTCATTTCCCATGTGTTTTAATATCCATGAAAGTCACATGGATATAAATAATGGGTGTATTTAAATCCAAGGGGCGCCTATTTCCGTCTATATATGAATTCCTCTCATATAACACAAAATACATGCCCCCCAATTTGGACTTTCGGTTAAAGGGATGTTTTCATCTTGAGGAGAAGTTCATATAATCCATGTATACCCTAACACTAGTGAATTAAAAACCATTTTTCTAATAGGATCAATGGTCATCCCTGAAATATGTTTCCTATATCATCATCACAGGTTCACACTCTATAGGTATTTATATATAAAATCCTTAATCCAATTATTAAAGTAGATTTGATACCGTCGATGTCACACATTCATATATTATGCCCATTTTAAAAAATATAATTAAAAACCTCATTCTTGAATCTTGGATTGTCCTTATAATGTGACTTTAAAATTCATGTAACATTGGTCCAACCCTCAAGACCATGAAATGTTCACATCGTCCCAGAGGTGTTAGGTGTTATTAATGAGATTCTTGTCCATGCCATTTTTTTCCTGGAACATGTTGGCTAGACCATCTCCAAAATTTAGTTAATCTTCATTACCTTAAACACAACACCTCTTGATCAATGTTTTAGACATTAAACATTATCCATATTTCTATATGTAATAATACCATAAGAAATTTGTGCCTATCTAGATCATTGATGGAATTAAACCTTCACTCATTCCATTTTTTCCTTTATCATGTCATTTCATGGATTGTTATGACTTATAGTCAATTTTTTATACCTTAAAGATAAATATTAATGGTTTTATTCCAAAACCTTAAAGAACCTATGAAAAGAGACATGTAACTCTCCATGTTGAAGACCCACAATTGATATCCGTGGAAAAATTCAAGTCTCCGATCATTGGACATTAATATCATGTGATTAAGGAAAAATCAATCATTTGAAATGAAAAATTACTAACAATTATTCAATCAAAAAAACATGAATGGTGGACTGATTATAATAAAATTTCATGGATTCTAAAATTCCCCACTAGAATTTTAGGAAAAAATTAGGGAATTAAAATAAAATACAAAACTTTTATGGGGTCCATCAAACAATCCTACTAAAAATCAAGCTATTATATCTATGACCCTTATAATAGGAAAAAGTAAAAACACATCATCATTATTAACATATCAGTTTATTTGATTTGTAAAAAACATATAAAAATATAACTTCAGGGTACTTGATCCTTTATAAACATTGGTGTCCTCATTCCAAATTTCTCCCTTTGTGATCCTTTTCATTTTTAATCATCGCATTCCACATTTAAATGGACTAACTCTAGTGTATGATGATCGTGATATGAATATACCCATTCAAAATCCACACTCATAAGAACATCATCTAAATAGACTAACTCTAGTGTATAGTGATGTTTATATACCTATATTCATTCATGAGACACACCTAAGAGTAAATTATTCACATATGAATGAAAAAACTCTAGTGTATAGTGAGAAAACCTATTCCTATAACTATTTTTGATCCATTCCCAGGATGAAACATATTTGAAAAAATTATTTTGGAATTACTAATGACCTGATTCATCCCAACTGAATATTAAATTTGATTTAGGGTTTTTTGAAATTTCTCATCAAAATTTCATAAGTAATTTTAAAATTATAATTATAGTAATATAAAAATGATATAATATAAATAATAGGAAATATTTTCTTTCATAAAATAGAATTTATACGTTTATCCATAGTCTAGATTATCTCATCTTGTATAGTAAAAGACACAAAAGATGATACTATCATTATAGGTTGTGCTTGATGGACTCCCAATGCTAAATCATTACATTATTATAATACTTTACTTCTTTATGTAGCCCAAACAATGTTGTGAATTCAACTTTTATAGTAAGTCACAATATATATTCCTTAGAAACAATATTCTAGATAGCCTTATTCTCTAACTTGATTAATTCATGCTTTTTTTCTTCTGATTTCCAAGAATTATCGATTAATGATGGAGATTATCCATATTTGGATGAATTTTCTCAGACTCATGCCATATTCTCTCCCCTAAGGCTCACTTATCCATGACCTAAACACTCTACCCATCTAAAACACCAGTATATTGAGAGGCTTTATTATGTTTGAAATTTATCAAATAAATATATTACACAGTGGGATCTAAGATAGAAATATTTTATTATAGTATATTTAATCACTGTCAAGTATCAATAATTCCCATAACCTTGGTTTGGACAATGCAGTTTCTAAATCCACCATACCTATGTGTCTATATCAAATGATGGAACTTGGTAAGCTTCACTAGATAGTCTTATGTGGGATTATGATAGATTATCCTTGATATTTCTCTCCATTCATCTTTATTAGAAACACATAATCTAATAATAATATCATATTTTGGTTCTCTATCACTCTCAAAAGGTGGGATACATTCATGGACTAAATAACTTTGAAAGGGTCTAGTTTCAACACCTCCTAAATGAGTTAGCCTCATACCTTTTGATGGATCGACAATTTTTATTAGATGAGTTTTCAAGGTAGTAGCACCTTGGGTTCTAAAAGACTATACTATTTTTGTTGAAAAAAATACCAAATTTATATTAATGGTGAGAAGAAAAATAAATAACATGGTCAATGATATTGGTACTTACTTTCAACTATTAGGGCACTGACCTCTATGACTATTATTTCTCTATCATAGTACATAATAGGTTGAAAATATTATGGTTATAGAGGTGAATCATGTGATATTGCATCCTCTATCATGGTCACTACATTCCCTATTAGAGAAGCGAACCCTGAAGGCACCTCAAAACCATGACTTCCAGAATCACCACTATTGAGGATTGTGAATGGGTTTGACAGAGATCAAAATAGATAGAAAATAAAACTAAAAATGTTAAGGAAAACAACCTTATTTTTTGATTTCATGAATTTTATAATGATAGTTGGATGATTACTCAGTCAAAACTGAAATCTATATAAATTAATTTACTATTGTTGAATGCATATAGATGATGACCATCAAGTATGGACCATTCACTGATTCAAATAATTTATAGGTTCCAACCAATTATATTACTATGTTTTCTTCTCTAAAATGTAGAGGATAATATTAAATTGGGAATTTGTGGCTCCTAAATATAGATTCCATGCATTATAATCCATTAGAATTGGCATAAATATGAGTAAGGGATAAAATGATTAGATATAGCCTTTTTTATACTCTATTTTTTACCATCCCATGGGTATCCCATATGGAGGAATGAGGACTTATTATTACTTGTGATCTGATATATTTGAATCTAGAGACCCTTTCTCATCAACTATAGGCCTAGGGCATATTTTTTGGGACAATTATTATAGTTATATTCACAATCAGGCTCGACCATCTCTAATATTCTTTCATTTTCAATCTTGTACATGTTCCTTCTAAAAGTATAGGAGCATTTTTTTGACTGGTTGGTACCCTAATATGTGTAGATCTCAAGGAAATATCTACACAATTTAATACATTAATTAAGATGTAGAATTAATTTAAAATACATGTGGTCAATTAAAACCCTTAATTTTTAATTCCAAAAGAATATGTGTCACCAAAGTTCCCTCTCACACACTCTCTGTTACCTCCCATGATGTAAATATGGAGGAAAGAATAGTTAGTGGTGGTGGTTTTATAAATTATCCCTTAGGGTCAGTTATGACCTCATAAATGTGTTCAATCATTAAAGTGGTATATTCATCTTTAACACTTCACTCCATATAAGTGCCTATATTTATAACCATTCCATAACCAAATATGTTGGAGAGGTTATAAGATATTTTATTCCCTTATCATTCTATAAAGATAATAATAGTGATTATAAGATTATCCTTAGGGATAATATCTCAATATTAGTAGAATAGTTTTATTACCTCTCTATAGGAGGTACTCTCATCATCATCAGTTACAAATCCCCTGGTATTCATCATCTCAATGACTCAGTTTTTGTTGAAGGAATTTCCCTTGGGAGAAAGGGTTTCCTGTTAAATATCATCAAGGTAAACTTTCACCTCCTTGGGGTGGTATATAAAAGATATATGGATAGGTGTATCTAAATACAAAAGAAATGTGATATACTATTTAAATAGAATAACTTATACCCCATCCATAAACCATGTACTCATTGAAGAATCCCATTCCTTCCACAAAATGGGGAATGATGCATTTAGAGTAATAGATAGAGGGTGGGGAGGGGAATTCACTCATTGGATGAGGTATCTATCTTGTTAATGTGGAAACATATAATTTTCTAATTTACTTTCTTGGTATCTAAGAAATTGGTACCTTCCATGGTTTTGATTTGATGATATTTTTCTTCTATATTGACTTTGATTGGGTGTTATTCCAATTATCCTTCCTTCAACATTGATACAAGAGGCTTGATTTGAGGCAACAGTTTATTCAACTACCCATTTGGATATGAGTAAATCCAATATTTAGTGTACATATTTACATATATGATTGAAACCTTGGTAGGTGGAAGGAACACTTAGATTCACATCTTCTCTCTTGTAACCATGCCTTAGAATTATTGTGTGACTAGTATGTTTTTTTCCAATATGTACACTACTGAGAGGATAAGAGCATATATTTTGGATATATAGAATTTTTTACAAAATATACAAAGTGAATACCCCTAACATATCATTAAATCACCAATATTGGTATCCAAAACACCCTCTATGAGTGATAGGAGATACCCTTTTTCCACATGGATTCCAAATTCATTATCTTTTATGACAAAAATCAGAGGTTTATAAGGCATGTATACAGAGAAATCATATTTCTTTACATTTCTCTCCATCACCCGTTTGTCTAACATTGATGGATGAACTCAAATAATACACAAAAGATATAAAATTATGTTATACCCCAGAAATATTCCTCATTTATGAACTCATCGCATGTCAAATGAGCTATAGTCCACCCCACTGGGGACCAAAAATGGACCAACGAGCCTGAAGGGATCTTTCCCTATATTGGTGTGTCCTAAATGATGATATAAATTTAATAGAACCAATACTTAAATATTGACATGTTTCTTAGTTACTAGTTCAACCTCCATTATGAACATGATAACTATGAATCATATATAAGGCTCGCATATAGGTAGTAGGTATCCACATAAGAACATGGGTAAAAATACTTGCAATCAAACCGTCTGATCAAGACTAGGGGAAAATACACAACCCCCTTTACTATAACATCCCTCTATTTGTTTTTATTATATATTTATAAAAGTAAATGGTTTTAAATTGTTGTACAGGCCTTCATCCTCTTAACCTTTGGTTCATTACCATTTGGGTTGACCAATGTCTGCATAAAATCATATAAGTTAAAATCAACCATAGATAATGGTTTCTACTCTAAAAGATTATGTTCTATAATAAACATTTCCTTAATAAGTGGAGGCACTCAGTGTCCTCCCAATATAATATATATTGGGTAAACTCATCATATATCTCCCCCATGATTGGTTCTCCTATAATCATCTAGATATCCCCAAGACTAATGCTAATTTCTCTATGCACGAGGTGAAACATGTTGGTATCTTGGATCCAGATTCAATAAAAGTCCAGGAGGCTGTGGTGATATCATCCAGGTCATAAGTATAATTTAATTTTTTTTGGTTTATCTATTGTGAATTTATAGAGGTTTTTATGAGTTTGGGGTTGAAATTTTTGAGTTTCGGAAAAAATATACTAGGCACACGATTTTGGTTTATGTTTAGTACTAACAATTTAGTTATTATTTCATATAGAACTATGAGATCTAATGGGTTTTTACATGTCTTGAGCATGGTTTCTAAAACCATATGATTATTAGGTAGAAACCACTCGAATGTAAAGTTTCTAGTATAGTGGTTATCACATGGCTTGAGAACGGGTTTTAAAACTATGTGGCCCATCAAAGGAAACCATACATCTCAATTTTAAAAGTTTGGTGGCCACCACTTGGCTAGAATATAGTTTTTTAAACCCTGTGGCCTAATCACGCTTTATAATATAAGACACTCAAAATTTATAATTTACCCTAATTCACTTAGATTTTTTTATATATATTCTTCTCCTAATATAACTTAGGCCTAAAATGACCTCTCTTTGCTACTCTAGATAGTTCTTTCCTTGTATCCTCAGTGAATTTACTTCGTTCTTAAGGTATTTCCTCATGGGTTGTTCTAGTTTTGATCTGATATATTCTCTTTTCCTTAGATCTCTCTCTCCTTGTTCTCCTTTTCCTTATTCCATTACAACCCTATTGGGTTATGATTTCCAAATATAGAGGGTTTTATGGTGCTTTTATCATGTTTATTATTTTTTTTGGTATTTTTAGGGCATGATCTCCCCATTTACAATCTTAGTTTTTGAAGGATACTATATTTAATACATTTTTTAGGTTTATCACTTTATAAAATAGTGTTAACTCATGAATTACCTAATTTTATTATGAATTTGTTTGAATTGTGTTTGTTAAATTGATTGATTTTATATCAAATATGGATTTTTTCATAAAATTTATCTTCTATGGCATGAAGAATGACATTTTAAAGGGTTCTTTCTTTAATTTTTTTGTTTAATTTTTTTATTTGATGAAATTCCTCGATGATGATTTTGACTCAAAAATGGATTTTAAAGAATAGAATAAATGATTCTTTATTATTAAAATGTTTTATAATGTTTTAATCCTGATTTTTCAATTTTTTTGAGAACATAGCACATTGGGAACCTTAGTTATATTCAGTGTGGACATTTCAGTATCTTAGTAAGTGTGGAACCACTAGGGGTTATCCATGTGGTATTGATAGACTATTTAAATACTTTATATTAGTAGGATTCAATATATTCCATGATTATTCTTCCTCTATGTTTTTTAGTACATATTCCCATAGGTTTGAGCCTGTATGTCATCGATTTCGTAGATAATGGTATTTTTTCATGTTTAATTGATCACATGATTGTCATATGGTATTTCTATGGATAATTTTTTTAATGAAATTATACCACCTTTCATGTAATTTTCATATTTCAAGTTTATGTGAATATGAAATCTTTCAAAATAAACCAATGGATCAATTAAAAATTGGTTTTTGTTTGAAACTATTTTATGAACTTGTTTTGTTTTAAAGATAATAATAATGGTTACATGGTGATATATATTGCATAAATTCATAGTGGTATCCTACTATTCATTTTCCTCAGACCCGGAATATTATATTAGGATATTCTGATATGGGTTTTTCGAAATAGATCAAATTGAATGGTTTTATATAGTTCTCCTACTTATCTTTGATGTTTTCATATTCATATTGAGTTGTGATTATGGTTACTAATTGTATCATGGATAACTATCTTTAATCTTGTCTTATTTTACATCTAGGTTTAGGTTTTTTATTTTAGTTGTATGTATCATGGATGTTTACTATCCTTTTCCATTGTACTATATTTATTTCTTTACAGTTGCTCCTTGTACTTGTTTTGGTTGGTGTGTTTATCTTCACCTTATGGATGGTCATCTTGGGTGGTGTGACATGTCGTCCTAGGTCGATTCATTATAAGTTTCCTTTTTACAATGTGATAATGACTAGGAAAATCAAAATACTTCATAAATATTTATGTCTTTAACATCCCACTTAAATTCCTTATAACTGTACCCCACCTAAAATGGCCATCCCTAGTCTATATAAAGAGTTTCCCTAGGGAAAATATCCAAGATCAGTGAAAACCCTAGTTTAATATTTAATTTTGGATCTATTTTATATTTACCTATAGTTTTAAACATCTAGTTCTAGTCCTCTATATACCTATTCAAACATACATGGAGTATATCACAGGGTATACACATGAACATGATCAATTTCTCTAATATAGTAACATGTTGTTTAGTTGTTCACCCAGGTAGCATACCAATGGAAGTTTATCAAGTAAA
This sequence comes from Viscum album, assembly GCA_963277665.1. Classification (NCBI taxonomy): domain Eukaryota; kingdom Viridiplantae; phylum Streptophyta; class Magnoliopsida; order Santalales; family Viscaceae; genus Viscum; species Viscum album. The sequence continues at coordinate 2,111,814,685 of OY728125.1, read as the reverse complement.
TTAGTTGGTTTTAGTGATTTTTTGTAGGGATTATCATATCAGTTAGCAAACCAAACCAAGAAATTATAAAAATATATGATATTAGGCAATCTTGGACTTTGGCTACCATGAGTGCCTATAAAATATAATGACCAGGTTGAACGTATTGTAGAACATTGGCCACAATGCTTTTGATCATGGTTATTATCCTATTATTAGTATTTTGAAGCATCTTTGTTGGAGTTATTATTTTTTTCTTTATATAGAAAATAAAAAAATAGGTGATCTCAGAGGGCTTTGGATGGATAAAAAATGAAAAGGCCAAAATTCCTGCATAATGCTATCATAACTCATAACAATATATATTCCACATAGATCCTATATGGATAAACTGTATTCTAATAAGGGAATAATTCATATAATACCAATATTGGTTTTATATTTGATGATTTTTTAATTTTTGTTCTCATAAATCAAGACTCATATGTGAGATGAATTTGAAATGACATGCACTCTTAAGGATCATGAAGTTTCTTGAAAACATAGTAGAAAATGATGGTCCCAATATTTGTTTATATAAATATGGAACCTCCTTTTAGTGGACCATAAATCATTTTTTAGGGCACTATATCTTCCTCATAATAAGATTCCTTTCATTCCATTCAAACTTGGATATGAGGGGTCATTTTTTGAGACCCACAATGTCTTAGAATACACCAAAAAAGACTAAGGAATGAAGAGGTGATCAAGATTAAATCAAAATCTATAAAGGAAAGCTCACAAAAAATAGTACAACATCCTCGATGAAGAATAAACTCTCCATATATAATTTGATTTTCTAATAATTATATTATATGGCCTTTATGTAGGAAAGTATTTTCGTTTTCAGAGGTGTGTCAAAGTTCTCTATGACTACAAAGGGTAGAGAGGAAGTCTATCATTTGTGGAGTTTTTATTTAGTCATATGTGATAGAGAATCATCCTCTTTGTATCACATGCCTTGAATATGTTCTTTCTAGTAGAGGTGAGGTTGATTCCTATGAAACTATGATGTGATTTATGAGGAAAAATTAATTTGGGGCATTCAGATGAAGATTTCATGTGTTCAAAAATCCCCATTGTGGACCACCACATAGACAAAAATTTAGCGAAATTAGTTTCTATGGGTTTCCTATAAATACACCACTATATCTACAAATAGAATACATAATATAATAGGAGACAAACAAACACATGGGGAACTCCTTGATCATTTTGGGCATCCTAGATGAGAGTTCTTCCTTCATGGAGTGGCTTCACATAAATCTTTTATGGGTAAATGGAAGACTCAAAGAATGTAATATTACTTCATGATGTAGCACCATGAAGTTTAAATTTAAATTAGGTTCTTCTAAAATACATCTAGTTAAGCTACCTCATGAAAAAACATCATCGTGAACCTCTTTATCAAAATGCATGAGGTCAATGTATGAGTATATGTGAATCATTTTTTAGGTTTAAGTCCCAAGATGGTTCATTTTGATGATTTCATAACTAAGAAACTTTAATCATTTGGGGACATTCTTCCATGGAAATCCCCAATTCACAATACCCAACTCATTTTCACAAGGCCTTATCCTCTCAGATAACCTCTTTGAAGGTCCATATTCGGTCCAACCCTTCATTAATCATGATTTATATTTAATATCTATTATTTATCACACTAATCATGACTCATGTGGTATTATAGATATTGATTGATCATTCCATTTTCATGATTGAGACATCCTGACAATACGACATTAATAAATGTGTCCAATGTCTTAGTTTCATGATGTAAAAAATCATGAAAATGTCCTTACCACATGATTTTAAACTTTTTCACTTGAACTACACAAGATTTGATTTGAATTTTAAGAGGATATGTAGTATGTATCTTTGAGGTTCAATCCTAGAACCCAAAAATATCATCTTTTCATTGTTTCATACTCTAAATAATAAAATTTTCCCATATAGAGGGTAATATTACCTCCATATAATCAAGATATAAACCTAATTTGGGAAATATATCCTAGGATTTTCTTAGTGGGATATATTTCTTCCAATTGATCCATCCACATATCTCATTGGGGAATATTCTACAGGAACTAATTTTTTTTTCTCATTGGGACATATCCCCTCTAATATCAACCACAAATGAACTCTCATGTGTAATTCTTTCACCAATCATTGTTATGAAACGATATCCTAAAGTCCGCTCCATATGAATTTAAACTGGTTATAATCAGTCTTTTTCCTCAGAACCATAAAAGGTACTATGTGTCCCATTAAGTGACACTGAACTACATGGGTTATAATTCCCTTCATATAGATATGTAATAATCCCTTTACATGATACTAATCATAAATCCACAATAATCATTTCCTTCTTGGATAGAAATAAACTCTAGAGTGTCCAGTTGTTATCTTTAAACCATAACATCCAATACTAAGCATTACTAAATGGAAATTTAAAATGGATGAACTATAATAAAAAATGATCAAAATAAAATTTTATTTTGATTTATTACTAACATTGGAGAATTCAATCCCATATAGGGATTTGGGAAGGACACATGAATATGACTTAAATTTATAAGAGAGACTTGGAGTAGGAAATAATCCCCCTAAAATGTTATGGTGAGATTGATCTCTCATCCCCTTAAATAACGTATATTTTAAAGGGTCAATGGATAATAACCCCAGTGACCACATACCTTTGTAATGAATTTATGTAATAATGTTCACGTAAAATTTTCCGAGACACTGAAGCATGTCAAAGATGCTTCAATTGGAAATAATGAATTTTTTTTTAAAAATGTTTTATAGGTGATAATTTTGTGTTTGAACACTTTTAATCTATTTATGAAATATCTATTATAATAATTGGGTTATTTTGAGGTCTTTAAATATATAATAGATTGATTTCTATAAAAAAAATATTGGTGTCTGGTAGATATATTAGACAATGAAAATGAGATGTTTATACATGCGGGTGTTTTGTAATCAGAAGACATAAAAAGATATGTATGTAGGAATTAGATGAACGTTCATATAAATGTTTTTTTATTAAAATAAATATGTTGGTTAGTGTGTTTTTATTCAATAAAAACATGTTTCCAGGATTTAATTCTATCATGAATATTGTTTCCACGATAATTTTGTATATTGAATCTCATAGAGGATAACAAATACAAAATTACTCATCATCATGATGGTTTTCTGTATTTACAAGTATCTCATTTCATAAATAATATTCAATTATTCTTTCTAATATGTCAGGAATATTTATGAAAGTTAAATTTAAAATTTATGGATTTCTTTACCAATTATGCTGATTCTAAAATTATAAGAGGTTTTGAATGTGGTCAACCAAAAAATTAAAAATCCAAAAAATATCAGAACTCAAAGAACTAAAATATATAAACTATTAAAGAAATATTCAATTAATAAAAGGTAAAGAACATTAAAAGTTTAGGGTGAAAATATTTTTATTCATTTATTAGAGAATTGCAGAATGTGTGAATAGTTAAAGAGAATGATTTTTTGGCCAATATTAATAGAAATTTTATTTGGGTCAAATATTTAAGAATAATGGAACATGAAGTTCCATGGAATAAAACTAAGGTCTCTATATTCTTATAATTGGAAGGTTTAGAGACTCTATTTTTCCCTTGTATGTATTTGAAATATATTGAGAAATATTTTTAGAGCCAGACGTTTGGGCGACCAATGATTCTAAGGCCCAATGATCCAAAAATTAATTGTAATAAAATATTAAATATATTTTATGCCACAAACACATAGTTTTTCATAAATAATGGAATTACTATTAAATGGAAATTAATATTGAAAATATAAGACCATGGTTGAATATGGATCACTAGATTTAACCTAGGTGTGACCAAAAGTTAGTCGATATAAGATATTTAGATAAGGAAGTCATTGGAGGGAATGATAAGTGAATCAATTAATTAAATAATTTAATTAATTAATTAAATACACAATACCTAATCTCCTCTATAAATATGTGGTTACAGAAATCACTAGTGTTAGCTGGATAAACCTCTAATCATTGAGAATTGGTTATGTTATTCTTTTTTGGAGAATCAAGATCATTTAATGATCGATAAATGGATCGAGGTAGATTGATAGATAACTACCACCATAGATATTTACCATCATCGTAGAACATGTTATTCACCAAAAAATTATCCCATATAAATATAGGGCACATATTATGTTGGTTTCCACTAACTTTTTAATTAATCAATAATGAATCTTCATTCTTATTTGATTTCTTATCAATTTTATACCTTCGTATGAGCCCTATTGATGAATAAATTTATTATTCAATTTATTATATATTCTTACACCATGTTTCTCACCCTAGATTCCCCACTTGTAATAATTTGATGAGAACACTTGTCTAAGGATTATTATCATTGTTTTTATGGTTATTTTTCACCATATTTCTTTATGTTCTTTATTATTGGCCTACGAGGTAGTAGTTTGGCTTTTCCGAGAAGGTTCAAGTGTGATCAAACCCCTAGATTCATAGAAGATTCATGTGCAATGAACGAATTGTAAATTTAATGATTGATTATAATATATTTTATGTTTAGGATAATTAATCCCATGGATCTAGACATTGGGACCTAGTGTCATTTACGGGAAGCACAAGAGGCATGTGCAGGCTTTTAGAAGAGGATGGAAAGTCCGATTTTCGGCCACCAATGTGCAGGAATAGATGGATAGAGGAGTTTTCTACCAATTTCAAGTGATCAATGTGTATTATTTTTTGTGTATAAATAGGATCTAGAAACCATGTTAAGGATTTTTGAGTTCTATGAAATAAATTACTACATTCCACATAATCTAAAGAACACATGGTGTGTAGTCCCATTATCGTAGAGGATAGGGTTTATGGGAGACTTAAATATCAGAAGTCATGTGTCCACCCACACTCTATAACATAATTATGTAAGTTCAACATGTACTATAGGAGTACACTAACATGGGTATCCACACACCATGTAACGGAACATGGCCATTATATAAGGGCATGGCCAAGAGAGTACCAAAAAGACCTGGGTGGCTGAGACACCCAAATATAGTACCCTTACATTCCATGTAAAACTAAATAACTACTGTGCTATGTACTGGTGTGGACACATAGAGGAAGAAGAGTAAGGCCACGCATCGTGTGGACCCCTTACATGTTTTCTACTTACATCCACTACTCCAATGGCCCGAAGGCCTTAATTTTTTATTGATTTTATGATAATATACCTTTCAAGGGGTGATGTGGAACCCTTACAAGGCCTGTAGGAGTAATTATTACATGTCCCATAGGTCTTAGATGAATTCATTGATCGTAGGATTCAAACATTACATACAACCCAGATTAACTACTTGGAACTGCTCCTCCCCAGCATCTTCATTGTGAAATCATCTCTCCACCTTCGCATGGCTGTTCAACTAGGCTTTCCCATGCATGCACAGGATTGTCCCGATGGCAGGTTCTATACCCTCTCATTTTTTCAATCTATTTAGCTTCTTCTATTGTGAAATCTCTTTTCTCATCCTCTTTCTAGAGCTTGTTCCTTATAGGTTGTCTGGTTTGCATCTGCACTTAAGGTGGCTCGAAGGCCTTGAGGTGGCCCGAAGGCCTTACTGACCTAAAGGCCTAGGTGGCCCAAATTCCTTAAAGGACTCAGGGACCAAATATGTGGCTCGAAGGCCCAAACGGGGGAATAGTCCCGACTGCTAAAGTTCCAAACAATGCCTACTACAGTTTCCACTATAGTACCTGCTACAGTAATGCGCAGTTCATGCACCAGTACCTGCTACAGTACCGAAAATATACCTCCACTAGGATTTAGTCCCAGGTTTTCTGGATGCACTTACGGAGTCCTCACCAACCGGGCTAAGAATAATGTTCATTCTACTTCCATACACTAATTTTAACTCTCATATACCCTTTGATTAGACACAAATTTTTTCCTGTGATAATCCTATCCATATTTTTTCCCATATATAATGGAATGGTGGTCTTTGTAGTTTATTTTGAGATATTATGTGATATTCTATGAGAGTGATTCTTATTTAGGTGATGCTTGACAATGTAAGTAATTGGGAAAGATAATTAGAGAGATATTGGAGTTCTACCCCACCTGATAGACTAGGGTGTGGTATCTCTATCTACGGAGTAGTAATTCTCTAACATCCAAGGGCACAAGTCATCTATCTACCTAATAAGTGGTACCCCCCCACCCCTCGATAGACAAGTGTGTGGGTCCTATAACTATTGAGTATTAACCCCTAATGGACTTGGATGTGGTTCCTCTACCTAGGAAGTGGTACCTCTAATAGTCTATAGTGTGGGTCATCTATCTACCAACAAAGTGGTACCCCCTGATAGAATATTTTTTGGGTCATAATACGTACTTCTTTTTACCACATTATGATACTAGGACATAATTCCTTTATCTACTGAGTGGGATCCCCTGATGAAATATATTGGGGGACCTTTTAATGTTGATTTGAATCCCTCTATCATACTAGGGTGAGGATCCTCTAACCATTGAGTGGAACCCCCTAAACACACTACGATGCAGGTCCCCTACTTGGATATTGGGACCCCATGACTATATAGAATAGTGGAAAGGTATGGGTCCTCCAGAAATTTACTTCTTCGGACAGACACGCGAGATGTTGGGAATTATTGATGGACTATTTTGGAAATAATGGTAGACTTACTATCCTAGGTTGGGCTGTGAGATGGAGATCCCCTTTCTCTCTCATCTATGATCCATTTATTTTCACACACACACACACACAGATATATATATATATAGATATATATTATTTTGTTGGAAATGTTTCCCTCTTTCTTTGGGTTTGTGATGACTAAATCTATCATGTCACATATTTCTATCCCTCTAGTTCTTATAGTGTCATATTAGGTATGTATATATTAACCCCTACATGGGATTTTCGTACACATATAGTGTCTTATGTAGATGAAGGATAGGTTAGAGATGATTTCAACATATCCTAGGGATGCCCTGTTTCATTTGAACATGTTCATGTGTTGGGGATTGGAGATTAAGATCTAGTATCTCTATACATTTCTTTTCCAGATATTGTTGGGTTGGGATGCATTTTCTATGTGGGCGTGTATTTTTCACCTTTACATTTTATATTTAACTATCACACTCTTCGGTATTCCCTATAGGTTATTAAATGAAATGTTTACTATTAGAATTTTTTATTTTGTTATTATTCCTCAACACAACATTATAGATATGGTTGGGTGAATGTGTACAGGTAATTTAATAAAATATCTCCCATTTTAGTTATGCATTTTATAACTGGTTTATTTCCCCTGGCATATAGGGGTAGAAATGGGGTAGCTATATCTTGGTATTCTTCCATCTAGGTGATCCCTAGTGGATCGGGTTATAAAAAATTTTAATGAGATGTGGTTTGACCTCAATATAGTTTTTACAGTTTCCCCCCTACATGGTTTGGTTGGAAACTTATGGAAACAATGTAAATTTTTTTGAGTGTGTCTCTCATGCTAGAGAAACTAATGTTGGTGTGGAAAATGACATATTCATTCACCAAGAATTTGACTACCTTCTTTTATACTCAACATACTGAGACATTTTTTGCAGGGAACTTTGGTACACACATCATATAGGATTGAGTCTTTTGACTATCCTTCATGAGTCATCTCCCTATATATATATTCTCATTGATATATAATGATTAAATTTTCAGTATTCCTCCACGAAGGTAGCTGGACAAGATATAAATTTTGGATCATGAAAATGATTTTATGAGTGATAAGGCCTCATTTAAATGTCCATTATGTGAGATCTTTCCTCCATGTGGGTAGGTAATATTAGTGTCGTATATTTAGTAGAATATTTTACTAAAAAAGTGGGATGAGGATGCATTAATTATTAGCATACTCCATGAGTTCCAACACTAGGGGTAACTAAGGATCCATGGTGAGCTAGATCCCTGATTAGTGGAATATTTTCTTCAATCAGTTATCCGAGTTCTTAGACTTTTTTAGACCCTCAATTATTAGATGGTTGAATCGGAAGCTAGTATTTTCCATAGAGTAGCATGTAACTGGTAGAGTTTAGCCACATTGATGGATGAAGATATGACAGTCTCATAGTATGACTTCCAAAAGCTATTTTATTAGGTACACTACCCCCAAATTACTATGTTTAGTTTAAATTTAGGAGTTGTTGGAGATACAGTAGGGAGGGATGATAGTTTTTGAGTATGTTGCAAGGTTAACTGACCATACATGGTACACTCAAAAAATTATTTGGGATTGATACTTCTAGGAATGTAAGTTCAATTAGGGTCTCCATAGATACATTTTTTCCAGTGTGGTACCCATATGAATTTCCACATATAATGGAGTAATAGATTTGGTATTAGTGACAAAGATATTTATATCTAATGTATTCTATATAAATGAATAATGTCGTGGGTTTCATAGGGTTGAGTCATCTACAACATCTAGGAGGTGCTTTTCAATAGAGTATTTGTATAGGATATCACCTCATTGAATGATTCAGGCATGTGGTCACATAGAATATTAACCACACAAAGGACCATAACATCCCATAGAGGGGAAAAGTTTTGAATATGATAAGTTAGGTCACATGGTACATGATTACCTGACCTAATGTAATGAGGAGGAAATGTAGGTAGTGGTTGTAACCCCACAGAAGAGGCAACATCGTGATCAAAAATCTCCTAGGCATGGTCAAGGAACCCCCTAGGGAGGCGAAGTTGGAAGTAGAGTGGGTGGGGATCCTGATGGAGGAGCTATTGGTGGTGGATGCAGTTATGATATCTTTCCACCACCACCACCAAGATCCCCATTGTAGGATTAGGGAGTTGGTAGTCAGGGCCATGGGAAACTTCAAGATATGGAGGTCTATGATATGTAAGTTAAATATATGATTATATTTATGATATGTGATTATTATATTCTTTCTTTAGTACTATTATAAATAGTTTCAAGTCATTCCTCCATATCCTTACTTCTAGTACGAGAGTTGGGCCTCGTAGTTTAAAATTTAGCCAAGGATCTTTTCGTTGAGGTTCTTAAAGGAGATGCATCTTTGATATCTTTTACCTGAATATAGTGTGATCTATTTGTTGGAGGAGAGATATTATCAGGAGACCTCTTGGTCATCTCAATGATTCCTTATAATTTCATCTTGGTCTTGCACTATTTTTCCATGGTCCAAGACAATATTGATTGTCACCACTGACAATTCACATGACTTTGGATAGATAGGATCAGATTCCCTTTTTTGGGTGAGAGATATCTCATGGAAGTTTGAGTGGGTATTGAGACCAGGAACCTATAACTCTCAAACATCCAGTTATTGAGTGTATCCCATGGAAAAATGATCTATTTAGGCATCAATAATCCTTTAATCCTAGATTATTATATTAATACATTCCCTATGGAAGTTTTGGAACTACCTCTATGTCGTACGATGGAGTTTTTTTACCAACTTACACCATGAGAGAAAAAATATATCTTCTATAGCATATTTGATAACCCATTTCGAGCTCTAGGAGTTGAGGGTGTGGTTGGAGGACCTTCAAGAGAAGTGTTTTACCAAACCCAGTGTGTCCCCCTAGAAATCTTCAGTTTTGTTCACGAAAAGGGTATATGGGAGATTATAGATTTTTATTTATTATCATCACTAAAACCAATAAAAAATAAAGAAAAAGTACCCCTTTTTGATTATTGATGGAATATTTGATTAGTTGTGAGGTAGAAGATGGTAATAGATGATCGATCTCAAGTTCAGATACCACTAGTTGAGAGTTAACAAAGTTTATATTTTGAAAATGGAATCCTGATGTCACTATAGAAACCTTGAGTTCCTATCGATTCCTTTTTGTGTGAGGAATTCCCACACTGTGTTTATATCTTTGATGAACCAAATATTCCTCCCATACTTTGACCTATTTTTAGTTGTCTTCCCTGAAAAAATTATTATCTAATCAATGTTAGAGGAGGGGAATTAAGAACACATGATAATGGTCATAAAATTTCTTCAGGATAACTAGATTTATGGTATGATCTCTATGTTTTATTTCTATATCCATGAGGTTCGCTTTCTATGGAATATCGTTTCTAAGATTTGATTAGTTTTGGACCCAGTGAATATTGATTCATCTATTTCTTCGGTGCCACCAAATATTGTGTTAGGGGTTTGTAGATTTCTTAACATGGTGGGGTATTACGGGAAGTTGGTGGTGTACTTATCTAGGATTACATCCCATTGGAATAACTTGATACGAAAATGGAATCTTTTTTACTAGACTAAGAAGTTCTAGAGAGCCTTAGATATGTTAAGGTTAAGGCTAATTAGTGATCCTATTTTGAGGCTACCAGAGGATAGCGTGGAGTATGTAGTGTATTGTGATACCTCTAGATATAGGATCAGTTGTGTGTTTCTATAGAGGTAGAAGTGATCTCATATGGGTTGAGGTAATTAATATCCCATGAGTAGAACTAAAAGACTCATAACCTAGAGTTGGTAGTGGTAATATTTTCTATAAGTATGTGGAGTCACTATATTCTAGTATATCACTTGTTTATTTACTCAAACCATCAGAGTCTCATGTATGTATACACATTGAGATATTTGAACCTGATATAGAGGCGCTAGTAAGAGTTCATATAGGACTGTGACTTTGAGATAGTCTGTATTACTTGGAAGGGAAACATGATGGTTGATGCACTTAGAATGAAGTCTCATTTCTCCTGGTGGAGGTGGCATTTGAGAAGTTATCTTCCTTAAAACTAACCTTAGTAGAAGAGGAGGGTGTATATTTTTTTTCATTTGATGGCGTCAAATCTTCCATTTCATCATTTTTTTAGGGCGGTTCAGTTGGTATACATCAAATTTGAGGTCTTACATGACCAAATAACCTCAATAGACTGACAAGATAGATTATCTATATGAGGGAATAAAATAATTCTTTTCCAGGGATGTATGGTGGTTATGATAATTATGGGAGGGGAGGTGATAAGGAATTTTCACACTTCTCCTTTGGTTTTACACCCATTTTTAGGGAATATGTATAGAGAATGTGAAGGTTGATCACTAGGTTCTTGCAGGTTCATTGCATCCTCTTAAGATACCATGTTGAAATGGTATGGTATATCCATGGTATGGTGTATCAAAATCTCAACAAAATATAGCTTTCTCACATGGAGGATAAGGAACCACACAATCCCTATGAATTAAAATATCAAAAAGGTTGGAATTATAATGGTATCTAGATGTCATTGTTGTAAAACCCATTGGGATGAGAGAATGATTCATATCTTATTTGAAGGAGAATGGGATCATGCTGTCTAGAGATAATTCAGTGAGTTTACTACATTCTTCTATCTAGATCTTCTTGATGTCCCATTTTTGGAGTGCTATTTCCATTCTTTGAATGATACAGGTCTATAAAATATGGTAAGGTCGATTGTTCTAAGTTTTGAATGCTAGTGAATATGATAGGCTAGGAACAAGGCGATATATGAGGGGACTCAATCCATAGGGAGGTCCATAATTATGAGAACAAGGACCATACATACCGATATGGTTAGTTTTATTAGTAACTAGTGTGAAACTTCTTTATTGAGATCACTATAAGTAAGTGCTTCTCAAGTTTAACCTCCCAACACCCAATCTTAGGGCCCATGGTTGTGTTGGCATCCACTAATCACGAGGTTAAATATTAACATGGATGGTTCTTGCAGCTTGGGAGTCATGTGAAGAGCAGGGGTGGTTCACGAACCTTAAGGGAGTGTCACCCTAGATTTTACTTCTTATTATGGTTACGGTAAAGGTCTTTTGGAAGAGGCCTAAGAAATGATCACTGGGTTAAACCTATTCTACTAGGGGAATATCAACCTCACTCAAGTTGAAACTGAATCCATGGTCACTCATGACTCATTGCATGGAAAAGGCCCCAACCCATGGTTTATATCCTAATATTATCAGAAAATGTAGATCCCTACTCAACAATAATATCCACATGGACCATACATAGAGTGAGGGAAATGAGGTTTCATATCATCTTTCATCCATGGAAGATAATGACTCCAACATCACATTCTTCCCACACATTAATTATTTGAAACTTGAGGGGGTTAATTTGGTCAGAGTCGATGCACTAAGACTCCATTATTTTAAGCCTTCATAGGCATCGGTTTTCTCCCGGTTTTACTTTGTTATCTTTCTTCCTTAATCAAAACATGATGAAGATGATGATGATGTGAGAGGGATTACATGAAGAGTGATAATCCATGATGCCATATGGCTGATAGTTGACCAACTTACCAAGTCTATACACTTCCTTACTATCTGATAGTAGATTTTGGTGGAGGGTTTAGGTTAGTTGTACATGCAAGAGATCATACGCCTTCATGGGGATCCCTATATTATTTTATATAATCATGATTAATGGTTCACTTCATGGTTGTGAAGGGGCCTAGAAGAGGCATTCAGGCCCCAGATGAGGATAAGTACATCATTTCACCCTCTTATAGATAGGAAGAATAAGTGAACTCTCTCAATGTTAGATGATTTGTTGAGGGATTACATGCTTGAGTTTCTCCAGAGCTAGAATGATCACTTACCATTATTATATTTTTTATAAAATAATAGGTATCACTATACTATTGGTATTGAAGATTTGAGGCCCTGTATTGGAGATCCTACAGGTCACCCTTATACTAGGATGAGATCAGTGAGTAATCACTTTTCTTGTTGAAGATGGTGAAGGAGATGATGAAGAAGGTCCAGGTGATCCATGATCAGATGAGGATAGACCAGAGCTGACTGAAATCTTATATTTATTGATGTTGTAGGGCTAGGGAGTTCAAGAAGGGATACCATGTTTTCTTGAGAGTCTCCCCATGGAAAGGATTCCAATGTTTTAGTCAGGGATAAAATCTATACTTGAGGTTCATAAATCCATTCAAGATCCTATAGAGTATTGACGAGGTTACTTACCACCTTGCCTAATCCCCATTATTGGAGCTGGTACATGAAATATTCCATGTTTCATAACAGAAGAGTTATTTGAATGATCCTATAAATGTTATTGACTGCAAAGGTATAGACATTGATTATAGATCCATATTTTCGGAGCATCTAGTGGTAATCAATGATTGGTAGGAGAGGATCTTATGTGGATAAACCATTTCCTTGGTTTGTGTGCTATGGTATCATGGGTTCATATATGAGATCGCTAAGGAGTGGGAGTTATAGATGTGGGTTTAGTATCCCCACCACCTTACATAGTTTGTTCTTTTCAAGGAAAAAATTCATGAAGGATATAATAATGTAGAGACTCTATTTTTTCCTTTTAATAATTTCAAATATATAAATAAATATTTTTAGATATAGTCATTAGGATGGAATGTGATTCCAAGCCCCAATGAGCCTGATATTAATTTTATAAAAATATTAAATCTATTTTATATCATGTACATACATTTTTTCATAAATAATGTAATATATCTTAAATAGAGTCTCATATTGAAAATCTTGGATTTTGGTTGAATCCATAGAACTGGGTATACCCTAGGTGTGACCTAAATTTTTTCGGTGTCAGATATCCGAATGAGGCATCTATTGGCAGTATGATAAGTAAATTAATTAATTTAATTATTTAGTTAATTAACTTATTAACCAAGGACTAATCTACTCTATACGTATGTGGTTATGTAAAATATAAAAGTTTATCCACATAACCCTGGGAATATTGAGAGAAGGTTCTGTCATCCTTCGTTGGTGAATCAAGATTGGATGATGACTAACAAGTAGATCAAGGTGGGTTGATAGATAGTGACTTCAATATATCATTCACATCACTCGAGAACACGTTTCATCAAAATGAATGATCCAATATTAAGTTTGGTAACATTTTTTTCCTTCCCCCTATTAATTAATTGTGAAATAATATTGGATTTTTTATTTCATGGAAATTACCAACCATCTCATAAGCCTCATTGATGAATAAATTTCCCATTTAATTTACTATATATTCTTATGTAGTGATTCTCACCTTGGATTCCCCACATTTAATAATTGGACGAGAACACTAGGCTAATGATGATTATTACATTTGTAATCATGCTTGTGACGCCCCAAAAAACTAAAGTAATAACTTTGTATTTGATAACGTGTATGACATGTGACACCAAGCATGTAATGTAATATAATATCCGTATACATTATAATATAATATTTAAAATATATTCTATATATTTCAATGCATGAAACATTGATTCATCTTATAATGAACATGATACTAGGTTAGCGTACATCATATGCAACAAAAAACTTCCTCTATAACTTGTGTTACACACAAAAGTGACCTTCTTCGATGGTTTGCGCTATACGCAATAACAAGTCTTACCAAGAAACAATCTATAATTAAAACATTATTATTTAATATAATAAGATATAAATTGGACATTATGAATATTATTAACTAAATTATGAAACTATATGGTTTATAAAACTAAATCATTGGTTACAAATAAATTATAAATGAATATAAGAACCAATTGAATATTAAAAGCATATTTTTATAGAAAACTATTTTTTATTGCTCAAAAAGAAGTTTTACCGTAATATATTAAATTAATTACAATTAGTGAGTGATATTAATGAAATAAATATGTTACATATTCAATCAATTATTTTTTATATTCATCCAATATATTTGGTAAGCATAAGATAATAGAAAACCCAATATTTCACATAAAAACCCACATTTTTATTAAGGTATTTTTACTGCCTTTTAATGGCGAACATATTATAAATCCTAATTTTTATAATTTTATAAATTTAATATAATAAAATAAAAAAACATTTTGAATTATTAATTTCAAAATTATCTTAGGATGATTTGTTTGGATTTTTCTGAGAAAATTCATTTTTAGTGAATAGTGAAAAATACTCCATTTTAGTTAAAAACTGTCTGTTTGTTTAAATAATTATTAATGTTAATTTATATTATAAAATTGTTCTAAAGTCACATTGGGTCAATTATACATATATTAATATAATTTATTTAATTTGAATCAATATAAATTTTAAATTGAATATAAAAACATAACAATTTGTGAACATTTTTCTACTAAAACCAGTTAATCCGCCTGTCTGAGAGATGAACATTAATCCTAATTTTGTCACTTATGTGATTTGAATTTTGAAAATATGACATACACTATTTTAATAAAGATAATATTTGTGGTATAATAATATCAACTTAATTTTTTTTTGAAAAAAAAATGATTAGTAAAAGTGATTAAAGTTAATAACAATAGTTAAGGCCAAATTAAACTTAATTAGGGACAAAATCATAAAATTAAGGTCCCAAATGACCTAGAAACTTATCCAAAACAAATTTTATGTCCATAGTTTTCCCATAAACCATAAATTATTAAGGTTTTTTTGGTTTTTTCATACACTTTTTAGGTAAGAACATGTGCACACCTAATTTGTTTCTAAGAATACCAAGTAAGTCCTTTTCATTCTCCATAAAAGGCCACCACCTCTACTCATTCATCACACCTATAAAACCTCTTAATTTCGGCCAAGACCTACCAAAATAGTCTTCCATAATTTCCCTCCTTAAACTATAAGAATCCATTTGGGAATAAACCCTTACAACAAATCCTTTTGGTTCAAACCAAAAGAAGTTACCCAATTAAAAGGTAATGTCTTTTATCAATCTCTCTAGTTTCATTTCCATTTTACAACCCCTAAAATCACCTTATTATATTATTTTATAAAAAAAATAGTATCCTAAATATACTATGATTTTTTATGCTGTGAGTTTAACCTACACTTATACACACTACCATCTAATGGGTAACGAGCATAATGTTTCTGTGGACAACGAACTACTGACTCACGAAATGATGATTGTTCATTCTTCTATTACCACCTATCATGGTGGCCATTATGATGTTAAATTTTTTTATATATGTTATATATGATATTTATTGTATCTTTATACTTATTTAAACCTTTTATAATACATAAAATTATTACTTTCCATTTTATGTTAATATGATAACATCGTTTGAGGAAGTGTAGATTACCACCCCCTCAAAGCAATGTGATTCGTTCACATAGTATATAGAATGTATAAATGATGGTTATAATTAAAAATATGAGACATAAAAAAATATGACATTCATGAAATAATTACCTTTCTGTAAATATATACATATATACATATATATATATATTCTTTATTACCCCTTCACACACTTTAAAAGAGATAACGTCGTTCG